>CM034353.1:3028192-3053889 GCA_019925275.1 Mytilus edulis | reverse complement strand
TATTTAGTACACATTATAAATGATTACATGTTATTAGACCAAAAATAGCATAATAAAAATGACATATGATTATTGCGAATAAATACTCATAGAATTTTATATGTATCAATAACATTCATTGTATAAAGAAATTTCGATCGATTAAAAGGTGTGATTTAATGCGGTTATATTAATCGATGTCCCCTTCGTGTGAATGATTTCAAATGTTTTCATTATTTGTCTAAATATCTATGCAGAAGCCAAGCGTTCGGTTGTATGAAACTTTATCTTTTGTATATTTTAACTGCAATGATTCAGATCAACAACCACCATAGTATCCTTCATCAAAATAGCAGGTGACATAAAATCTTTATCATATATGGTCCAAAGAGGTCATTCACTATAATTGAAATTTTGTGCTCCGTTTCTTTTCATCGTAAAATAGTAACTAAAATGCTGTCTTAACTTACAAGTGAAATCCTACTTATAGTACATCTTGTTTTAAAACACAAAGCATGTTTTTCATTTCAATGGCACTTTAAACAAATAAGATAACCCATCACCTATATACATTAGATACATGTAAATGTTATATATCTTACTTCAAAAGCCACATATCTACGTTGTTGTAATTACTTTACTATTACTTTATCGAAACAGACTTTATGTATTCAAAGATGTAGTTATTTACGGTATCATAAATATTTGATATCAACAAATATACCGGAATACTACTTTGTCAATGTGTAATATTAGTCCAGTTATGCTTGTTTTGATTTGTATGTTCTGCCGTAAGTATTTTTTTATTTACTGTTACAAATTGTGTATATTTTGATCATAGTATTTTACTTTTCTAGTCAAATATATATTTTAGTGGTTTGAGATGTTAATAAATTGTCAAATAATACACAAATTTTATCTAAGTAAAAACAATCGCTCAATTATCAACTATATGCTGCCTAAACGCCCATTCCACTATTTGCTAGACCTTCCGCGATTCGTGAATACTTCATGACTGAACAATTACAAAATACGCAGCACAAGTTTTTGTTAAATCGTTTATTATCATACTAATTTCTTTAACTCTGCTAGCGAACTTTTATTATCCGAGGGTAACACCAGCTACGTAGCCAGAACCTCAGTCCTGGCGTAAAAATATGGATATTGTGATATTGAAATGTGATATAACAAAAATGTCATAGAAGTAAGGGTTAAGCTAGCTATACAACCAGGTTTTATCTACCATTTTTTACAGAAGAAATGCCTGTACAACGTCAGGATTATGACTCTTGCTATCAATTCGTTAGATGTGTTTTATAATCCTGGTACCTTTGATAACTATTTGCCCTTTTTATTTTTTATTTGATTAGGGACTTTTTTTAGTTTTTATCAAATTTCGGTATGTTTGTGATTTAACTTATTATATCATTTTAAATCATTGCATAATTTTTCCTACAGCTTCGAATCCTTGTTGGATTTTCAAACATGTTGGCCTCGAGTATCACTGAATAGATATATTTTCGAAATACGCATCTGTTGCAGTCAACTTGGTTGGTTACTTTTATTGTAGAAATGTCAAATTATGATTCAAATCATTTTAAACTGATTTTACAGTTTGGTAATTTATTATGTTGTTACTTTTTTGTCCTAGGTTTCGTTATTTTTATTGTTGCATTAGCTTTCTAAATATCTTTCATTTGTTTTGATTTTACATTATTGTCCCTGGCAAGGGGTAGGATTCAACAATGCAATGCATGTTTAACAACACCCCACACTGTATTAACACAATTTTGAACTTTTGAAATACTAAGGACGTTACGCGCGATGTTCGTACAAGTAAGCGTAACACAACGTCGCGAATATTTCGTAACGTTCAAACCGAAAATTCGACTGAAACGTTGTTTTTAAGCAAGTGCGACATTCTTGTAAGACTCCTCAAAATCGACGGTGCTTTTTAACTACTTATCGAAAATTGATGTATTTTAGTTTTTTGAAAATTTAAGAAAAATAACATTTTAAAAAATAATAAAATTCTACCATTATAAGAGCAGTGATAAGCAAACAATTGACGTAAATTTGAGTTGAGTTCGTTTTTACGTACAAAAATGGCGGTGCGACAAACTTGTAAGCCTTTCAAAAATCGCTCAAAAATTACCATATATCATTTTTTAGGATATTTGTCCTTCAATTCATAAAATTAAGCAAATTAACATTGATGTAGTAAATACAAATACTAAACTTTTCTCGTTTTAGATAAATGTTTTTTGATTCTCAAATCTGGAATCCCAATTTTTTTTCCCGCGGGACAGATTTGCCCTTGTAGTATGGAACGTCATCATAACGTCATAAAATAAATGCATAAAAGACTGAAGGAACCATTCTGTTTAATAATGGAAAAAAACGTTTTTCAAAATATTAAATAGTTTTGACGAAAATCATAGTTTAGTGGTTACAATAAATGAAATATGTTACGCGGGACAACCTAAAAATTGCCGTTATTTAAAACTGAAGATTGTTGCATGCAGCATAAAACATAGTTTCAACAATTATTTTTTTCGTTTTTATTTAAAAAATTGTTATTCTTTAAAATACGTACAATAGCAATGAATATGATATCACACAATTATATATTTTGGACTTGCATCTTGCCAACTACACCGAATTTCCAATGAGGCACGAACATCGCGCGTAACGTCAAGGCTTTTCTACCTCAGGAATAGATTTCCTTGGCTGTATTTGGCAAAGCTTTTAGGAATTATTGGTCCTCAATGCTCTTCAACTTCGTACTTTATTTTGTCTTGTAAACATATTTTGATTCGAGCGTCACTGATGAGTCTTTTGTAGACAAAACGCGCGTCTGGCGTAAGTGTAAAATTTTGGCCCTGGTATCTATGATCAGTTTATTTGAATGTCCCAAGTCATGTCAGGGGCCTGTTATTTAGTTGTTTGTACTTTGTGATATATGTTGTTTAGTTATTGGTGTGACATGAATTACTCTGTTGGTTGGGATATTTTCGGATGTACGTCTAACATTTTGTTTGTATCTAACTATACGGTTTTGTTATTTGACTTTGTTAAAGGTTGTACAGTAATTTCATTTTTGCTGATATCTTCGTTTTTTGGACTTCGTTTATAAGTTGTCTCCATATAAATCATACCACATGTACACTCCTTATTTTATACCTATACAATGAAATCACACTATATACAATTTGTTGCAATTTAAATACCAATCCGTAATAGACCGTACTTTAAAACTACAAGTATACATCATATGCCTGTAGTCAAAACGCATCCGACCATTGCAAGTACAAATAAATGTAAGGTCGCCTGTCCCACTGAAGTACTATGCCCTTGTCTTTTTTATATCAATTTGCATAAAGTCATGTAAAACAATAAATTTCAAGTGACTTTCATTTGTCTGAAGATTTATTATAAAGGTACATAAGTTAACTCGTTTACACCTGAAGTTAATATGTAGTCAAATTGATGTATAATTGTAAGTAAATGCATAAAGAGGCGTAAACATTTGTTTTTCACAATTTAAATATATGTTTATGCAAGACTAGTTGTATTGTAAATTACTAATATTTTTAATTAGATACAAATGCACTTCTATTTATGAAAAAAACACTTTGGAATAAACGAATGAGTAGTGACATGATGATGGACACAATTTATATTTTATTATCTAAATGCATTATATTAATGAAAGAAGATGTAGTCTAATTGTTAAATAGAGATAAAAATGCTAAACAATAAAAAGACATCTAGAGGTCAATTGAAGTTCTCCTTTTAATGTCGAACTTGTTTCATACTCGCCGGAGTCTAGACAAGTTAACAGTTTATAAGAGTCAAAAACAAATAACCACAATCAATCCTGATTTTTGTTGGCAAAAAAAAAGACATTTAGAAGCAATTACAACCCCGTACGAGAGTATTGACTTTAGACCTTTACATTAAATACATTCAAGTCTTATTTTCTTTTACGAGTAGTATCGTATCTGTCTGCAAATGTTCACAGTTAACGTTCTCAAATAACTGATTAGTTAATGTAGGGATCACGTCTGCTCTACGCCGCAATAGATATAAAACATACGTCTTTAACAGTAAAAAGAACCATCACTTTGTTCAATGCCTACATTAAGTTGTACATAATAAGAATATAAAGAAACATTTAAATGACATTTCACACAATAAATAAGTTATAGTAAATTAAAAACTTTCAGAGGTTTTATGCCAGTATTTCTTATTCTTTAGGCTGTTTTTCGTTATACATTTTTTGTCCATTAATCTTTTTTGTTTATGTCTAAACATCCCATTATTCCCTATTATTCTTTTTTGTTTATGTCTAAACATCCCATAATTCCCTATTATTCTTGAGTTTTTGGCTCAGTATATTCAATTTCATAAACCATATTAATATCCTTATCAACCCAATCCGTGTAAATATATAACGAAGTTGGTTGAAACCTGACGTAGATAATCTAGGCAGTTAAGACATACTAAAACCTTCCAATCTAAACGAGAACACATCAGAAACTTTGCAAACACTGCAGTCAATTCACACCCAATAGTAAATCCTTAAGAAATATGACAAAGCATCCCCTACTTCACAAACATCCATTCATACGTCCAGGCATAGTTAATCCTTATTGCAAATACTAGTAGTAGGTAAAGCATTCCTTACGTCACAAACATTCACCGTCACACCAAATGAGTATTCCTCAATGAATATGAACATCGCTATTTTCTCAAATATAACCCGTCAAAAGTCCATTCACACATTATAGTAAATTATGGAGGAACAGGATAAAGAATCCCATAATTAAAAAAACAACGTCAAAAGTCTATTAACACCCCATTGTTAATCCCCAAAGAATATGATAAAGCATCACAAACTGCACTGATTGCAGTCGTCAAACGACCAATCATATGTAAAAGTAAATGTTTTAAGGAAGTTGACAAAGCAAAGAGAATCAAAGGTACAAACAGTTACAGTTACATTTGGGGACTTTGTTCTAAAATACCTACAAATAACTAGCAAATTGGGAACACAAAATCGTCAAATGATCGTTTGAACTGCCACATGGTATATTCGTGTTGAAAAAGGAATTGAATGATAACAGAGCATTCAACTCTATAAACAGTTTATTAAACTGAACAGAAACATTCTTAACAAAACAATTCAACTTTTTGGCTATATGAAATATGTAAATACATTTTATTGTGGTTGTAAAATTTCTATTATTAGTCCAATTCCTGATACTTGATACATACCTCCAAAGTTACAACAACACATACATTTATACGTTTATGCATTTACGTCTATGTTTTTTGGTAAATAACACTTTTATTTTGATTAATTGATATTTGAGACGTAGGTGTATATTGGACCAAGACCAGCAACTCGTCAAGATGATGAATTTCTGTTTTTCTTTCATCTTTGATCATACTCTTTAGTATGCATGGAGAATAGCTGAACTTATAAGGATTTGCCAAGAACATTTGAAGTCAAATGTACAAGGGTGATATTCACTTTTTCGTCATCTAAAGAAATGTTAAATCATTATGTGAATTAATAAAATGTACACATTGAACTTGAACCGTGCAACAGAATTCAACAACTTTTGGAAAGATCATTTTTTTCTGAGAATAGCAGAACCTTGTTATTATTTAGACCAACAGTTATGAGAGTACTTCACAGTGAATCCTATTGTTTTGTATTCAATTTGATATTCCTCGTGCTTCGTGTTAAGAACATGCTTCTCTAAGGTTTTTTTTGTTGCAGCTCATTTTTATTTTGTATGTCATGGTCTTTTTCCAAACTTTTTCTTTATGTTTTTTAATAGGTTTATCAACCACCTCTTTTGGGGCCAAAATCGTATCCTATTCCCTTTTAACGTCATGTTACGGCCAGTCTAGCAGTTTAAGTTTACATTAAAGGTTAAGATAATGCAGATATATCTCACATTCTTAAATATGGGCTTAATTATTTTCTCCGGATCATATTGCACTAAATAATGGCAAAGATTGGACAGAAATAAAACAACACTTTACGAATTTCATGCGTGCGAATATCTTTATTTTATTTACTATTATCAGGAACTTTCAGAGCCGATTATTTGAAAGCCAATGATGTATTAATCCGAATTATTTAGTCACTCTCAGTAATCAACATATCCTTCTTGCGAGGGCCTGAAATCCCAACACGAAAAAATATCTTTGATTGGTGGCCTGAAAAAGAAGCGATCAATCAGGAATCATCTCAATTTTATTGAGAAAGGTAAATCACGGGCAAATTCTGAATTTGTGATGGAAGATTTGGCATTGTCTATTCATTCAGTCGTTAATGAAGTAATCGTAGATCAGCGGAACATAACGACACAACTATTCGGGTGGAGGATGTATAAGAACAGAAACAATTGAAGAGCTAAATAATCAAGTATTACCTTCAATAATAGCAAAATGCATTTATATATTTCTGACAGACAAAACAAAATGCATCTTTCAAAGTTCCTTAATTTCATTTTCGGATAAATTGATGGTGTTCTGTCACTCAATAACCCAAATAAACTCATCATATATACCAGGAATGAAATTATATATTTACGCTAGACGCGCGTTTCGTCTACAAAAGACTAATCAGTGACGCTCGAATAAAAAAAATGATAAAAAGCCAAATAAAGTACGAAGTTGAAGAGCATTGAGGACAAACAATTCCTATAATTCATATATCCCAGTAAACCTGTATTGAGATTATTAATACTTCCAAATGTTGAAGAGGATTCATATCTTGAATTATTATCCTTGATATTGACACAGATGGACTAAAATGAAACTTGAATCCATAAAAACGGGATGAATTTAACATCCCAATTCGCAGCAACAACATTCCCTATGCTCCATTGTACGGCATTTATATATCTTATGAAAAATAATTACGTGTGTGAATGTTCACAGTCTACGGACTTCACACATAGCAATCTGCTCCTTATACAAAAACTGATCCAACAGAGTTTTGAGGACGAACGATTTGAATTAACACAAAATTAAACTTTTGGTCATTGTAAGACTACAGGTTTTGATCTGTTCCAAATGTTGACATTTCGACTAAGTGTAGACTTGCATGGCGGGTAAACAGATATCAGGAGACTTTATCCTAATTGTCGCAAACGGTATCGCCACTTTTTGAGCACGCCATTTCCTCTGTTGTTTTACTTTGGTTTGATTCTTCTTTAAACATTTGTTATATTTGACCATCGATTAACTACTATTGTTTCTTGTTGTAGTTGTGTCTGTAGTGAACGCTGACCATCATATACGTTATGCAGAACTACACAGTAATGATTTTCCGGAACATGGGCTGGACGAGGGGTGGCTGACAATCAATGTCTCCTCTAATTGGATTATCCAGTTATATGCACTTAATGATGAATGCTGGAAGGTAATTATAACTAACGTGTCCAGTTACACTTATTTATGTAAAGCTTGAATATCAATAAAATCATATCACCCAATCTTACATATAAACTTTAATTTCATTGGCAACTGGATGCACTTATCAATCTGTTGTCCAGTTAGAACCCTTCAACGATAAATTCTTGGAGGTCATTATGACTATATAGGCCAATGATAATCACACACCGATGAAGCAGTTTGACTGATGCAATATTGAAAGCTGGAATATAAGGTCTTTCTTTACACGAGGAAAAACATTATTGTGTTTCTTATTGCAACTGTTTTTATTCTTAAGAAAGTACTTTTTCCGTATTTCACATTTCTATTTGAAAATCCTTCTACTTATTTTCACGATGATTACTTTTGCAAACGTTGTCTCCAAAAGGACTATTTAAAGTAGTACAATACATAAATAAAAAACGAGGCATACGATACAAAAGAACATAATCAGAAACATTTTCCCAATCACTATAAACCAATTCTAAATGTAAATGAAAAAAAAAACCACGAAAAATTGAATAAAACAATATTGAAATAGTAAAATTTTGGAAATAACAAATCTTAACCATTACTTCCAGTGTCCCTTTGTTCACGTGACTACAATACCAGATACGGATTCCCAAATCACTTTACCAGTTAATACTACTTTTGGAACTACTATTGTCTTAAAACGAAAGCATCCTGGTAAAGATATCGAGGAAGATTTCTGCAGGTAATTAGTTCTTTTATCCGATTGGTATTTCTTTTTAATTTTCTTAATATTTTAGTCGATGTTACATTACATTAAAAAGGTAGTCTTTCTCTAATTTCTTATTTTCATGTTATACTTTTGATCGAAAGCATTTTCTATGTTGTCTTACAGCAACAATGTGTAATACTTTGTTATGACACAAACAGGCCGATGATATGTAGTTTAACAGTATTTTACAATATGTTTTAAAAATGAAAATATAGACACTGATTTAATGTAGGTTTCATCAGAAATTTAGAGAAGGAGGCAATTACTGGGTTTTTATAGATTTTGAAACATACAAGTCAGAAGAATGTGAAGTTCTCCTTATCAACCATCCATTACCTGCTGAAATGCGTACGTATAAATATGTCTTATTCTTTTAATATTCTTTACTAGCTAAGAAGTGTGAGTTTATATACTAAAGTTAGTATTAAAGATAATTTTCATAGCCACCGCTTACTTAATGATAAATGTGATTCAAGTATCGGTCCATACTGTACAAAATAGAGACGTATACACACTTGTGTGATCAATTAACCTTTTTAACAGGTTCAAAATTCTACCATTAAGGACGTTAAACTAGCAACAATTTATCTATTAATCGAACATACAAATTATTGTACTGGACACCATATGCTCAAATGCTGTCAGATTAAATATCACAAACAAGCTAGGATTCATCTATCTACACAATCAAATGCATATCTACTAAGCAGAATGCACACGAAAACAAACAAGTACTTTTCATTTCATATCTTTAGAATAAACTCATCATAGATACTAGGATTACAATTTCATATTTAGCACAGAAACCTTGCAGTTCAATTTTTAAGAAATATTAATTTGCTTTTTAGCAATTCTTTATGTGTTCCTGGTTCTATGTGCATTGCCAGTTCTAATCCTTCTAGCAAAATTCGTTTTTGGGTAAGCATTAATGTATCTTCACTTTAAAACTGTGATATCTAATTACTGTTTTATTTGATGATATTTTCAAATCTCTATAGTATCGTAATCACGTGTACTCCACCAGACGTTTCAGCGTGGTTATATATCAACTTGGATACACATCGTTAAATTCAGCGGATATTACGCGGATGATAACATTTTTAAAAGTTTTATGGAGAACTTACCTAAGTTGTTTTTGTTCAATGTTTTAAAGTTGACCGACGGAAATCGATTAATACAATTTCAAAACAATAACATTTTATTTATTTTTATGTATGTATTGATTCCCAGTTATGGTTTCTATGTTTCATGTCATAGAGTCATAACTTTGGAATGTTACAGTAAATTTGCATATGCATATCAGTTATATTGAAATCTATGGATTTTTTAGAGTCAAGGAAGGGTAGTACATAGTTAAAACTCTTAGAAGTTCGGGATATAGATTACTTAACGCAAACAAGGAAACGTACACTGGTCATGATTAACTGAAATTTTGTTCAATAGATTATCTTAGCTGATCTTGGAAAAACCTTTCGGAAATTTGTTTCTTTAACTTCTTTCTTTTTGCATTTGTGTTCCTACGTCGCTGATGAAACGCGGCTCTTGCGTTCGAACTCTTTGACTGGTATCAATGAGAATTAGATATAAGAAGATGTGGATGAATGCAAATGAGACAACTCCCAATCCAAGTAACAATTTGTAAAAGGAAAACCTTTATAAGTCAAAGTACGGTCTTCAAAAGAAGCATTGGCTCTCACCGAACAGCAAGCTATGAAGTCTATTTATTAGGTTCGCTTAAATGTCTAAACTTACCAGAGATGGATCATAGCAATTATAAACTTTAAGTCCCTGTGAGTTTATTTAAATGTTTAGTCTGGTGAATAATAAAGTGAATGCAATTGAGTAAGTCTACAATTGTTTGAATTGGACTACAAACATCTATAAAAGTGTTTTATTTAAATCTCATCGTTTTATATAGATCTATGTTACTTTTAATCTTTATTTATCTAGAAAAGCAAGAAAAAGTTCATCATTAGATGTAACCGAACCATCAACTAAATCGAAAAAGGATCTGAAGCTATCGGTAAGATAGTCAAAATGTGTTGCTGTGGTGGTATATACGGTGTTTTTTGTTTAATCTTTTTCATTATTTAAATTTATTTTGTTAATAATACTTTTATCTATTAAAAGGTGAGAGATGAACAAAGAGTTAATTTGTTTACACTTTGGTTGTTCTATTTCAACATTAATATTTTTATTGAATATTTGTAACGGCTAATGAAGAGAGCAATACTCTTTACTAGCAAATTCTTGAATATGAAGAATATAGACAGATAAATAGCTATTTTAGATGGAGAGTTGTCTCATTGGCACTTATACCACATCTTCCTATATCTATTTAGAATTTTCTTGCTTCCTTACTGATAACTATTAATCATATCCTACGTGGCATTATTTCATTTACAGAGTCATCACACAAAGAGTCAGTCACAAGACAATGGCCAAACAACGGAAGTTAAAATACAACCAGAAGAATCTTCGTCCACCAAAGATCATAAGAGAACTCGATTGAAATCATTAGATACGTTTAGAGGGTATGTCACATATTCTCGTCGTTGGCTTTAAAAAAACAACAACACCTTTTTCAATAATAAATATTTTTGCAGTATTCATTTTAAAAACTTGCATTTCATTATCAGTCGATTGATACTTTTCCCGAACGGTTTATTATTTGTTATAGTCATATATAATATTTTGGTCAAAATCCAATTATAAAACTTGGAAGTAGTTTTATGGTATTATTATTTTTAAATTAAGCTTAACACTAATGATATTTGTGATAATTGAGTTATAGTTTGTTTTAGAGGGGAACTAGCTGTCAAATTTATGGTAACTGATTTGACTCAAATTCTCATATTTGGTTTATAACAATGTAAAACATTTATTCAAACTATCAAAAGTCTAAAATAAACAGTTTACAGAGCATGGGGTAGATAATATTAAGGTTCGTTTCGTGTGTATTTTAGTCCAGACGCCATCTAATTAACTATCGATTTGACCTCAGATGACCACACAAGCGATGGTAACAAAAATAAAGATACGAATAGATTAAAACCAACACGTGTATTTTTATAGGTCTGTTTGATTTTATTTTATAGATTAAAAATAGATGTTTCTCATTGTGTTTAACAGTGTAAGAATGATTTTATGTGCATCGAAATAGTAATCGAATGATTTACCGTAGTTTCACTTTCATTGTTGACACTCTTTTTCTTTAAAAAAAAAAAACAGTACACGTACAATGCATGCGTTGTCAATCTCTAGCTAGGGGTTAACTTGAATTTCACATGAATACGGATTTAAAGAGGTCGACTCATTCACTTGCAAGTGAATAACTAAGTATCAATGTTTCTTAGCGTAATTTGACAAAATTGAACCCTTTTGGCTGCGAAAAGTGAATTGTTATTTCACTATTTCACTTTCATAATTAATTGAACAGAAAAAAATCAAACTTTAGATTTTTTATATATCTCGTAGCTAGTGCCCCTTTAAGATTAGCTTGGTTGTAATGGTTTTTGTGATAATTGAGTTATAATTTGGTTTAAGATTAAGCTTGGTTGTAATGATTTTTGTGATAATTGAGTTATAATTTGTTTAGATTGAGCTTGGTTGTAATGATTTTTGTAAACTATGGTGGAGGAGGATACTGGTTCTTTGACCACCCGCCATGGAATGGACTGACAGTAGCAGATTTAGTGTTTCCTTGGTATGTTTATCGATGTCCCCGAGTGTATTATTTGCTCCGAGTCACCACTTAAACGTGCTGACAAGAACTATAATCGATATGTTTATATTCTGTAAATTGACTATTCACTTAATGTTGTGTTATTCGAAACACTAAGGTTTTTTTTAACAACCCCTCTTTAAAAAAATCATCCTCCCCGGCTGAGATTGTCAAATCAATATTTGGCAAAGCTTCAAGAAATGTTCGATTTAAAATATTTTTAACTTCGTTTTAGATTAGTTATTTAATTATAGGCATGGTATATTCTTATATGCATATTTAGGAAGTATTTCTGTTTAATAAAATTTTATATAGTCCAAAAGATTATGAAAACACGTCAAATTTTGAATATTGTGGATTTTTATGAATTTTTGATAGTTGTGTTATTGGTTTCACATTTATAGTAACTACAATCCCCTTCCCTTTCATTAATGTGACCTACCGAATAAGACTATTTACCGGATTTCTAATCACATAAGCAACACGACGGGTGCCACATGTGGAGCAGGATCTGCTTACCCTTCCGGAGCACCTGAGATCACCCATAGTTTTTGGTGGGGTTCGTGTTGTTTATTCTTTAGTTTTCTATGTTGTGTCATGTGTACTATTGTTTTTCTGTTTGTCTTTTTTCATTTTTAGCCATGGCGTTGTCAGTTTGTTTTAGATTTATGAGTTTGACTGTCCCTTTGGTATCTTTCGTCCCTCTTTTTATACATATTATGTGTATTCCTAATCAAAAACTTTTGCATATTAGATTTGGATAATTTTGTATTAAATGAAAGTTAGGTATTCGTGCAGTTCAATGCATTACACAATTTAGAAAATATTTCACACATCTGATAAAAGATCTCAATTTTACATTTCTCATTTTTTTTAATTTTTTTTTTTGCATTTCCATTTGCATTTGCCTGATTTGTTTGAGTTTTGATTTTGCCGTTTGATTAGGGACTTTCCATTTTTAATTTTCCTTCGGAATTTGGTATTTTGTAACTTTACATTTGTTCGTGTATAAGTATACACAGTTACATTTGGCAACTTGTTTTTAGTTACTTGTGTATTTTATTTCTATTTACAAGATAACGTATATATCGTATTTGCTAGTTATAAAATGAAAAAATACATCCGTTAATATCAATATTCAAGATTTGAATATGCAGACTTTTCACCATAAAAGAGTGACGAAAGATACCAAAGGGACAGTCAAACTCATAAATCTAAAACAAACTGACAACGCCATGGCTAAAAATGAAAAAGACAAACAGAAAAAAATAGTACACATGACACAACATAGAAAACTTAAGAATAAACAACACGAACCCCTCCAAAAACTAGGGGTGATCACAGGTGCTCCGGAAGGGTAAGCAGATCCTGCTCCACATGTGGCACCCGTCGTGTTGCTAATGTGATTACAAATCCGGTAAATAGTCTAATTCGGTAGGTTGTCTTTCGGAATAACGGTTTTGAAGGATTATACTGTATTAATATATATTACATTATTTATGCGTCATTTTCAGGTTTATTTTCATTATGGGAACTTCAATGAATTTTTCATTTAAAGGAATGATCAGACGGAATAATACAAAATGTCAGATATTACTGAAAATAATCAAACGATCTGCGCTTTTGTTTGCCTTCGGTATTATTCTGAACACAAACTGGGGACGTAAGTATATAGATTTATGATCAATATTACTTAATTGAGTTGGGGTGTCTACATCATTGTGACGGAAAAGAAAGAAAACATAACCAAATGAATGCAACAGTAGTATACCGCTGTTCGAAATTCATCAATCGATTGAGAAAAAAAAACAAATCAGGATTATAATTTAATACGCCAGACGCGCGTTTTGTCTTCATAAGACTCATCAGTGACGCTCAGATCAAAAAAGTTAAAAATCCAAACAAGTAAAAAGTTGAAGAGTAAAAACGGACTATAATATAACAATGGCCATTTTCCTGACTTAGTACAGGACATTTTAAGAAAAGAAAAACAAAACAAAACAGAAACAAATACATATTGAGAACAACATAGTTGACATGTATTTCATAGTACATAAGGTAGAGTGATTGGTGTTATTCTAAATTTCATTTCAGATTTTTTTTATCTTTACTGTGTCTCATTTGAAATTATGAAAATATCTCACTATAAAAACTTTGTTCAAATACATGAAATAATAAAAGCAAAGTGTTGTGAATGTTGACATATAATTTTAAGAGTTGATGAGAATACAAGACGTTAACATTATCTAGTCAAGGTATAATATTTACAAATTACTTTGTGTAAGGATATTATTCATGCAATGTGTCCTTATATTTACTTCAAGGAGTGGGTTTTTAAAATTTTATTTTACGGGCATGTATAATCTTATCATAATGGCTGTCTTTATGATAAAGCAATATGACCGCCATACAGATTAGTTAAGTACCCACAATCTTGCCATACTTCATATACATACTTTGTTGGAATAATGCATACGTTTTCAAAAATACCTGGTAAACATGCGTTGCAATTTTGCCTGTGTACCGCTTCGGACAACTGAAATTTATAACGTGATGTTTTCATTTTTGTAGCTGTCGACTTGGAACTTATTCGGATTCCCGGTGTATTACAAAGATTTAGTTTGACGTACCTTGTGTTAGCTATAATTGAGCTAATATTCATAAGAAATTACAATATTCCGAAGGTAAGACAAATTAAATAAAGTACTATCTAAAGATGAAAAATATTTTTTGGATTAACAGCATATTATCCTTAGTGTAAACCCTATTAAATATAATTATAGATCCCTTATATTAAAACGAGGCAAACGAAAGATATTAAACGGACATCAAAAACCTTTAAATATGATAGGCAAAGCAACAATAGAACCGAAATTGCTTCACTCGTCTTTTATTGGTATAAGACATTTAGAATTACTTGATACAATGATTTCATTAGATTCAATTTGTCCAATTTTATATTTGTTGTGTACGGTAATAAGTGTGTAGTATATGTTTCAGGAAAGAAGCTGTGCTCCACTTAATGATATCTTATCTTTGGCACCGCAATGGATTATTTCTCTTGTTATACTTGCGGCTTATCTTGGACTCACACTCAAGCTAGAATTTCCAGGATGTCCAACGTTTGTGTGATATTTTTATTAATATATTTATTTGCGTTAAAAAAAAAACTCAAGCAGATACACATGATGAAAACACGAATAAGTTGTATAGCTTGATAAAAACATATGCAATCGATTTTCATCTAAACTAGAAATGATTTTTAAATAAACTTCATCAGGCACGCATTTTGAGACAAAAATTTGGAGCACAAACAAAACCAAAACGATGAAACTCGTATAACATATTTATATTCATATATTTAAAATTTTATAAAATCGTATTAAATAGATTGCCATGCATATTTCACATGTATCTTTATACCTGTTATAAAACAGTATGAACACGTACTGCTATATAGAAACAGAGGCAGAAGTTACTAAGGGATATTTAAAATTCATAAGTCGACTGATAACCCCAATGGAAAAACAAATACTGAGTAAAACGAACCTTATCAAAAACCGAGATGATCGCAGATGTCGTGGATGGGTACACAGAATTAGGCTGCACATGTGACGATGTTTACCTTCAAAAGCTGAAAAAAATAAAAACATACTTATATAACGTATTTGAAGGAAATAAAATTTTAATAAATAGAAAAGTATCCTATGATAGTAGTCATATATATGAAGCTCTCATGATGAAGTATTGTATTTATACAGTGGTTATATTGGACCTGGTGGGTTACATGATGGCGGAAAACACTACAACTGTACCGGAGGAGCAGCACAATATATAGACGTGTTAGTGCTTGGTAAAAATCATATCTATGGCAATCCAACTCCTAAGGTAAACACATAACTTGCACATGGACAACACAATACATCGATGTGCTAGTGCTTGACAAAAATCATATATATATAACCATACAACTGTTAGGTAAGATCTAAATTGTTGTATTATACCGTGGATATATTGAGACTGGTATATAAAACAAGGGAGCTGAATGCTGAACCTGTACAACATTGGCAGCACAATACAATGAGGTGATAGGTAAAATCATATCACTGTCATTTAGCCCATTAAGTAAATACTGTTACTGATCAGCAGGATGTGGCACAATGCATAACAGAGAGGCGACATATATAAACATTCAAACTAATAAGTCACTAACTAAACAACAGCATAACACAACATAGAAAACTTAAAACTGAGCATCTAGAACCAAACCAATAATTAGGATGATCTCAGGTCAATAGACCTATCTTCACATGTTTCACACGTCAGGGCCAATAGACATATCTTCACATGTTTCACCCGTCGTGTTGCTCAATCTCAGGTGCTCGGGAGGGGCCAATAGACCTATCTTCACATGTTTCACCCATAGTGTTACTCATTTAAGTCTTTACCCGGTTACAAACCTAATTCGATGGGTCACTTTCCAGCTAAAATGGAACAAGAATGAAGTTATGGTTTTTGAAACATATCCGTCGTCATCTGGCATAACCGTTTGCTGCATGGTTTAAACCGTATCTATGTCAATCCAACTCCTAAGGTAAATATTTTAACATCACAACATGGACAACAAAGTACAGAGACGTGTTAGTACTTGGTAAAAATCATAGCTTTTGCCATCCAACACTTGAGGTAAATGCTCTATTGAAATATATTTTTTTTATAATGTATTTGGTCTTCCAATAGCTAGGGTACAAAAGAGACAGCACAACACATCGATACATAAGTGTCTGGTAAAACTCATGGCTAATGTCTTCCAACTTCTGAAGTAAATAAAATTAGTGTACGACAGGGACAATACTGAACATCGATATATATAAAGGCTTCGTTACACCTATGGCTATGGTCTTCCAACTACACAATATATGCTTTACAAGCGCTTTGCAAAAATTATCTATAAGGCCACCAATGGGTTTTCAAAATGACAATGATACTTAAATAAACAAAGGACAACTGATAATTACTGATATGACAGATCCAGACATGAATAAATCTGATTCTGATTGAAAGAGTATGTCTTACTTATAAAAAAATCAAGCACAATTCCTTTCGTAAGGGACAAGTATCATACCATCATAAAAAGTATGAATAGAACATAACCCATATCATTCTAACAACTGGTTTTAGAAGAATTGTTTTTAGTGTTTATAGAAAGACCCTGTAAGTGAATCAATGTTAACATAACAAAAGTATGCCATCTTTAATGACCTGACAACAGTATTGAAACTATATCCTCTCTCAATAAGTCTGTTTAAATGTTTAATTAGTTTTGATGTGAATGTCGACATTTTTGTGCTTTGTAAAGAATATGACAAAAAGGATAGGCTTTAGATTGAAAAACAGTTAAAACACATGTAATAATGCTTTCAAATTTTTACAGAAGATATACCAAACAACCGCACCACATGATCCTGAGGGAATTCTAGGAACTTTGACGTCTATATTTCTTTGTTTTTTGGGGTTACAGGTAAGATCTAGACTTGGTTCATATTGTACATATACATTACTACAACAAAGGATTTTTTTTCATTGTCTTCTATGAAATAAAAAAACAGAAGTATAGCTGTTTGTGTGAGTAGCTGTCATATCAACAATAAAAGCAAAATAACATAAGAAAATAACAATACGGGAAAAAAACTAATCCAAAGCTTCATAAGATATGATAATAGCTAAATAGAGTTCATGACTATTGGTTATGTATGATTATGATTTACATCGCATAACGGTTTTTTTCGAAAATGGATCGTGTCATTGAAATCTATGTTTTACAACAACGTTTAATAATGTTGAATAAAATGCTGGACAATGATCTGAAGGAAACAACGTGTATACACCATACATCGAGCCTATTCGGAAATCTATTGTATCTACAACGTAGAGTTAACACTTTTCTGCATTTATTATGGACTGTTTTGGTGTTGATTGTTTGACGATCTGGGATTCTAGCTGCACTGGTTGTAGCAAGGACTTATCCATAGCGCAGGTTCAGTACCTGCTCAAAACCAATATTTGACTGTAGTATGGAGGCTTGATTGATGCTAAGCTGATCCTATTTGGCTTTAACGTTTTCAAATGTGTGAACGTTGAAAAAGCAGATGCTTTAAAAAAAATTGTTTTCTAATGTTTTAAGCTTTTAATGCGTTGGTCAGTTTTTGTAAAACGGATAAGATATCTGCTCTTTTGTGCCTATCGGTATTTTTTTGGGGTCCGATATCGAATATAAAAGCGTTCAGTGTTTTACATACATGTAACACATTCTTGAATTTGTTGTTATTTTTCTACTTATTAATTGATAATTATCATGCTTAAACTATAACAAACATTGGCTTT
The DNA here is from genome assembly GCA_019925275.1 of Mytilus edulis. NCBI lineage: Eukaryota > Metazoa > Mollusca > Bivalvia > Mytilida > Mytilidae > Mytilus > Mytilus edulis. The sequence continues at coordinate 3,035,602 of CM034353.1, read as the reverse complement.
TTTAGATCTTGATACATTTGACTTGGTAACTAGTTATCAAAGATGAATGAATAAGGTACATCTTTAACTTAAACATTTATTTTTCAGGCTGGCAGAATATTGATTTGTTTTCAATCACATAAAGAAAGAATCATTAGATGGATTATCTGGGGTGTATTAACAGTAAGTAAATATTTATACTATGTAGATAAAGAAGGAGAGAGGAGGCAAGAAGAGACTGATACGGCGTCTATTTCGGGTCAATGATTATTTAAAAGAATCAGGAAGTAGACCCAAATCGAAAAAGGTTCCCTCGTGATTTAAAATAAAACTAAAATAAACACAGTTCACTTAACGGTGTAACTTTTATCTACTATCTCTAAGTTACAAATAGTGTCGGAATATACTAAAGGAGTATTCAATATAATAAGTCGAAAATAAACTGAAAACGGCAAGACAAAAAATTCAGAAAAAGTGCATAAGACTAACAACAGTTGTGACTGTTTAAAATCCATCATAGAAATTTGATTGCTACCATAACTTTTTGACAGGGAGTTGTCGGTGCCGTGTTATGCAAAGGGTCACAAAATGATGGATGGATTCCTTTAAACAAAAATCTTTGGTAAGTTTTTTTGACATATTATTTATTTACGACAACTGTGAGATTTCAATAATTATCATTAGATAGTAAACTTAATGACATATACCACTAGTCAGTACTTCTGTGTTGACATGAATTATCATTGATATGTTAACTAATAATATTTAACCATTATTTCTCAAAATACTATTGAATACTGCCCTAGGAGCTGTATTTGGCAAATTCTTTCAAAAATGCTTCGTAATTTATTTTGACTGTTTAACTTTTTTATTCGAGCGTCTTTAAGGAAGCTGGCTTGTCATGATTTAGATTTTTTGTCAGATTTTGGAATCCTCTGGTTTTATCCACTTAAATGCCTTGAAAAAATTTGCCCGGTGACCCCCATTTTTCTTTTATTAAATCTTTTACACGTATAATGATAAACCATCTGTAAAAGTCTTATAAAATTTTAATTACTTTTTAAGAGTTTTTGAGAACTTCATCTTGTCAATGATAAAGCTATGAAAAGTCAAGAGAGAATATTTCCCCGCCATAATTTCAATTGCTAATATCTCGAAAACAAGCACGGTGACCTATATATTTTTTTTGCTCTTTGGATTTCTTTATCAATCCTCTACCTATATAAACTAGTGTTTTGAAAAGTTAATAACTTTGAAACTGAGATGCGTACTCCCTTAATTAGTCTTTTGAAACGGAATGGGAGTCTGGCGTACAAACTTGTAAGCCGTGGTATCTATGATAAGTTTATATACATGTTTTTTTCTTCAAAATATACAGAATTAATAAAGTAGTTATTAAGAAAAAACATAGAAAACTAAAGACTAAGCAACATGAACCCAACTGAAAGAATAGCTACATAAATAAATTATAGGACACACAGTTACAGCACTTAGAATCTGTGTACCTTTTGATTCTTGAATAAATATAGCAAGCAGAGCTATTACAATATCAAGATATTTATTCTCATTTGCAAACATATTTGACATTTAAAGATCATCCAATCATGTTATTTGTAACTACTATTTAAACAAACCAGTATTAACCACAACATCGAACTCGAATGATGAAGTCCATAAAACGGAATGGTAATTGGTCCAAGCAATTTTAGAAGAATGTTGAGGTAACACGTGGTTTGAGAGCTAGCTAAACTCCCACTTGTATGAAATTTTTTTATTCGTTGACTGTTTGTACTGTATATTAAAATAAATTTTCATTATGTGTTTTTCATTTTTTTAACGTTTATATCTGATTGAAAGTCTAAATTATTCCAGGTCAATATCCTTTATCTTAGTGACAGCATCATTTGCCTTTCTGTTATTATCAGCAATGTACATTGCAATAGACATCTTGAAAATATGGGAAGGAGACCCATTTATTTATCCCGGTAAGTAAGATACTTCTAAAGGAAATAATGATGACACCAATTTATCTCACACAGCTACTTTAGTACAAGTAATCTTGATGTACAGTTCTAACGATGCATATCAAATGTACATCTGTAAAACTGTATATAAACTGTGGATAGATATCGTATCACACAAGATGCAGTGGTAGAATCTATATGTTAAGCTTAAACACAGATTAAAAAATGTGCAGTTAATGTACAATTTTACAGAGTTTGCAGTTTATATACAGCTTTTACAAATGTACAGCTTATATACAGCTTTTAAAATTTGTAGTTTATATACAGTTTTACTTGTACTAAAGAAGCTGCGTAGCCAAGTCATTGAGTTTTTTTTTCATTCTTTTAAAATTCAAATCGAAAAGTTTGGTGGACCATTTGTTGTCAGTAAAACCTGCATTGCTGTCTTCTTCTAGAATCATTAATGTGAAATTTTCAATACTTCGTATATTCGACTTTAGATATCCGTAAATACATAATTATACATAACACCACTTGGTACAAATCTCAAAAATCTTAATGTCTAATGTATAGAATGAATATTTCAGGAATGAATTCTATAGTGGTTTACTGTTGCCATGACATTTTCTACAGATTTTTCCCAGTGAACTGGCAAATCCATGATGATCATTTAAGTCTTCTATTGAAGGCAGTATGGGATACGTCAATATATGTTGTGCTTGCTTATGTGATGTTCAAAAAGAAAATATTTGTAGGCACTCTAAACAGCTACATGACATTGTTGACAATACAGTTAAAATACATTCATTTTTATAATCTTTGCCGAACTTTGTTCAAATATAGTTTGTGTCATTCTTTTATTGATATTGACATTAATAAAATAATTCAATTTCGATTTGATTTGATTTTTTATATGATATTTTTCATGGAGAAAGATATAACTAAATAAGCAGGGGCCGAATTTACGTACTCTTTCGGAGCACCAGAGGTCACTTCCTGTTTTTGATGGGTCAGGCTTTATATTCAACATTTGTGTCGCTTTGACACATTCGCCATTTCCTTCCTCAATTTTATGCTGTTAACCGTTTGGTCTGTTCCTTTCTTTTTTGCCATGTTGTAGTCAATTTCGACGTATGAGTTTGACTGGTATTTTTTGTCTTTCTCTGAAAAGATGTTGATAAAAATATTTTACTTTTTATGTAGATTTTGTTATGTCTGTAGTTGTTTTTAATTCGATTTTGGCGTTCTTTTAGATAATTCGAATTAATAAATAATTCAATTTGTTTGATTTGATTTTAAGTTATGTATTATTCATAGGATAACTTTCACTTAGTGACTCTGCACCAGAGCAGTTGATTCATCTATATTAAGAGATTTGGTAAATGCTGTCCATTGTTGCCGCTTGCCTATCTACATATGCGTGCGTTTGACTGCTGAATATGTCATTTTTCATTAGACTATAAATATGAAATGGGAAGTTTATTCTTTCTGCAAATTTTAAAAAAGATCTGTTTTGTTGATGATGACAATTGGATGTAATCTTGTTTAGTTAATGTTGATAGTTTCAATGAAGTATGTTTTTTTAAAAGCTGGTATCTTTTATGAAATTACCAGAATTAAAAACACCAGAATAGAATATTGACGAATTTTAAGAGTTCGTATAATCATAATAGATATAAATTCATATTACTGTACATTCAGAAAATATTGCGGTTTCTTTTTTATTTCAAAAATCACAGATTATATCCATAATTCGCATTTTGATTATTTTTTTTATTTTTTTGTTAATATATAAAGAAATCGTTTTTTAGTTTTAAATGGCATAAAATCAGTTATCCCGAATTTACAGTAATTGCTTGACGAAACTAACAACAATTGCACTATTATACACTACTCATACATTTAATCTATAATGGTATAGAACTCTGATTACTGATTACCTGGTCTGATATAATTAAACAATACATATAATGTTAAAGTATAAAATATCACCGAATACCAGATTGCAACCATTTAAAAAAATGGCAGCGGGAATTCCACAAAATTTCGTACAGACTAAACATTTATAATTTTAATATTTGACATTTGCAATATTTCAACATAATATTTAATATGTACAAAAAAGTATTCAATGTACGTGTTACTGAGAACACCCACGGGAACGTTATCATACCAAATCAACAAAAGATAAAATTTGAAAAAAAACGAAATAAAACAGTGACAGGAATCCAATTCAAAGAAATGAATGATAGTTATGGCACATTGTCTAGTTGTTCGAAATGTTTGATAAACAAAAAAAAGCATCTCTAAATCTATTTTTTACCGGATGTGATTGAAAGCGTGGATACTCATCATTATAGAATCATGGACCATTTAGAATTGGGCCAAACTATTTTTCTATGATTCAATATGGATTCAAAATTAATTTGTAGGAACTATGATGTAATTGTGATACATCAACAAAATACAACACGAATGGAAACTTTTGTCGGGATCATAAAAAACGTAGACGAAAAAACAGTTCAAATAGCTGCATTAGGGAACTCTCACATGTTTTATATGTAATGATAATTTCAATAATTTACCCTCATGGTAGTATTGTATCAAAAAAATGAAATAACGAAAATATCGTTCTTCGATGATTATTAAACGCGGAAACCCTTCAATGTCAATTAAAGCGTTAAACATCAACGAATAAAGAACAGCTGTATTAATTTGACTGGTACAGGTTATTTACTTATGTAGTAGATTTAAACCTTGTTTTATAGCTAGATGAACGTGTATGAACGTTACATAAAATTCCATTTTTAAGACAACAATGTGTGAACCAAACAAACAGATATACACGTAAAAATGTTTAAAATAGGGATACAACAGTCAACATTGTGTATAATCTTAATACTATAAAAACAAAATCAAAACAAACAAATTGTCAACAAAGAAAAACAAATAGCATAAAGATAAAGCATTTAAGAAAAACTGAAAGACAAGTATTTAAAAAAATTACCATGACACAATAACAAAAGGAGGATGTAAAAGAAACGAGTCAATCCAAACGGATATTACCAAAAAAATAACTTAACTAAGCAGGTAAACAATTTATATAGATAAATAAAAGAACACTATATTACGTGATTAAATTAAGTTGATAAACAACGTCAGTACCTAGAATCTGTACTTCAGGACCATCATGTATTATATGTGAAGTTGATAAGAGATATTCATCAAAAAATGTTTGGTATCTTCCAATGAATTTTTTTATGAAATGGTAGTTTAAAGTGCTTTGACATTATCCTGGGTCAACAAATTAAGTTCAGACACTGGTGACGTTGTAAGGTTTTCAATACCGAATTCAATATATATTGTAGAAATATATTTTATAATCATAACTGGACACCAACAGCTTAAATAACAATAATTTGATAGTCATTAGGATAAATCTAAAACCAAAATGACAAAGAGTTCTAAAATTTGACACTGCAAAACCTCACTTTTTTGGTAAAAGCCGTCAAGAAAATTTACCTATTAGCGTTATTCAAAAGGAGAGGCAAAACATACCAAGGGATATTCAAACTTATGAGTCGAAAACAAACTGAAATGCCATGACAATTATTCGTCATAGGCATACAACACAACTGACTTTAAAAAAAAAAGGTACATGCACTTTCCAAGAAAAACTGGTTTTACGGTTAGCTGTTTAGTATCATTTTGTTTGTATCTTTGTAGTTTATATCTTCTGCCATTGAAAGACCAGTCCGTTGTGATTACCCACTCTGTGACGGCTTTTGGAATTTCTTTGAGTATTTGTGGGCATTTTCAATAAATACTTTAGATGGAAACAAATTAATCCTATACTTCTGTTTATTAATACAACAAAGTAAAAAATTATTTCTTTATTTTTCGTAAATTCATAATTTGCAGTATACATGATATAGATAAATATTTATAAAAATAGCTGAGGTAAAATTTCAGGTTGCTTCAGTGACAAATTGTTGTTGTATACCAAATCGTATTACTGTCCCTGAAATAGAACAAACAAAGCATAATATGTTATTGTCTTAAATGCAAAATACTTGACCTTACCTGAGGCAGCATTAAATAAATATCACCAACATTTGCTATTTAATTCACAAATTTATTTCAAATAAATTCCTTTCATCTGGGAATAATAATGAATATTACTATTCCATTAATAAATTGGTTAAAATCACTCATTTGATTTCAAAATGACTTTTAATGATATAAATAATAACCTATTCATCAAGTGCGTTCGAAACCTTTTCTAGATTATGTTTAACCAGGATAAACAAAACCAGAAAATTTCAAAGCCGATATGTGAACACTTAGCTTGAACACTTAAACTATTTAACGAACGGGATATCAAAATAACATAGTTCAAGTTTGTCAGGGGACGTTGGAGCCTAATTTTGTTACAGCTACATGTATCGTTAGATAGTTAAACAAATAGGTAAGTTTAAAGTGATTGCACTATCGAGGCTCTAACTACTAAATTTCTTTTAAACTGAATTAACTGTAATCTGTAATTTATGTATATTTATTGTATTCTCATGTTAAACAAACTAATATACCAATTTGTGTTCACAAAATCTTTCATCATCATTTAAACTAGGAATGATTTTTACCAAATGTATTTAGAGGCAAAAGCCAATATAACCGAGAAATTCAACAACATACAGTGATACACGAATGTAAAAACTGTAACCGTTTTGTTTCGTTGGTTGACTTTGTCGATCATATGGTTTTGTCAGGTTTTCATGGACTTTCCCATTATTTTAATTTACCTTGGAGTTCGATATTTTTGTAAATACTTTTTTTGTTTTTAGTAGAAATTTAGATTATCATTACAACTTCTAGATAATTGACGATATCTCACTGTAACGTTGTTACAATGTATACACAAATGTTTACTAGCTTGTTTTCGTGAGAAGAATAAACACTCTGATTTTTTATGTTTTGTTTGTTTTATCCGTATGTCACGTCTCCAGATTAATATTATGTAAATTCACATGTAGATAAGTGTATATCGTATATATGTAATGAGTTTTTTTGATTCTTTAAACTTACGGTTGATTTCTCACAAATAAAGTTGAAACGCTTGCTACACTTGATATCATTCCAGTTGTATGAAATTATCTTATGAATATGGGCACAGTTTTCCTTTGCATTATTTGGTTCATCTACATCCCATGAAGTAAATGTCAGTGGAGTTAAATCGGAACCCATTCCCATTGTCCATTAACCTCACGTGCGCCTATCCATCGTTGTTCATGTCTGACTAGGAAATAAAATCATCGCTATCATTATTTCTTCCCATAGTTAAGTTCGTGCCTTATATAGATAATTTCAACCTGTGTTTGCTAGTTGATTAGTTTAGCAGTTACTAAAATAAAATTCAAGTTATTCGCAAAATTTCTAATATGTGTATGCATGGAATCTATAATTTCGA
>CM034353.1:2936334-3013580 GCA_019925275.1 Mytilus edulis | reverse complement strand
TTTAACTTTAAGTCATCAGTTATACCGTGTATGGGCATAATTCCTGTTGATGGAATAAAACTAATTTCGTATCATGCTATGAATTGTTCAAACTGTTCCAAAGAAAAATGAAGAGATATACAAATATTCATGAATTTTGTAAATTTTAGAGAAAGAAACAATATGAAAAAGTGTTCAACTGTCCCTTTGACCTGCAGTATCACATTTGTATTCTTATGTTAAAATTGGGTATTATGTATATGTTCTATGACTTCTTACAGTGTAAAATTTCGTGTAGCTAGTTATTTCTTCCAGTAGTTTTCATAAAAGTTGAGGTTTTTTTTTCTGTATGATAATAAATGTTGTAAAGCTAAGAATAATTTAAATCTAGGTTTTTATGTTAATTTTCTACCTATGAAACTACCTGTACAAAGTCAGGAATATGACATTTCATTCGTTTGATGTGTTTGAGCTTTTAATTTTGCCATTCGAATACGTTTTGAATTTTTCTCAGAATTCGGTATTTTTGTTATTTTACTTTTCTCAAATAACATGTTACAGACCACAACATTACTGTCAGTGAAGTTCAATGCTACAGTAATCATAATAACATGTTACAGACCACAAGATAACTGTCAGTGAAGTTCAATGTTACAGTAATCATAATAACATGTTACAGACCACAACATTACTGTCAGTGAAGTTCAATGTTACAGTAATCATAATAACATGTTACAGACCACAACATTACTGTCAGTGAAGTTCAATGCTACAGTTATCATAATAACATGTTACAGACCACAACATTACTGTCAGTGTAGTTCAATGTTACAGTAATCATAATAACATGTTACAGACCACAACATTACTGTCAGTGAAGTTCAATGTTACAGTAATCATAATAACATGTTACAGACCACAAGATTACTGTCAGTGAAGTTCTATGTTACAGTAATCATAATAACATGTTACAGACCACAAGATTACTGTCAGTGAAGTTCAATGTTACAGTAATCATAATAACATGTTACAGACCACAACATTACTGTCAGTGAAGTTCAATGCTACAGTTATCATAATAACATGTTACAGACCACAACATTACTGTCAGTGTAGTTCAATGTTACAGTAATCATAATAACATGTTACAGACCACAAGATTACTGTCAGTGAAGTTCTATGTTACAGTAATCATAATAACATGTTACAGACCACAACATTACTGTCAGTGAAGTTCAATGTTACAGTAATCATAATAACATGTTACAGACCACAACATTACTGTCAGTGAAGTTCAATGCTACAGTAATCATAATAACATGTTACAGACCACAAGATTACTGTCAGTGAAGTTCTATGTTACAGTAATCATAATAACATGTTACAGACCACAACATTACTGTCAGTGAAGTTTCAATGTTACAGTAATCATAATAACATGTTACAGACCACAACATTACTGTCAGTGAAGTTCAATGCTACAGTAATCATAATAACATGTTACAGACCACAACATTACTGTCAGTGAAGTTCAATGCTACAGTTATCATAATAACATGTTACAGACCACAACATTACTGTCAGTGTAGTTCAATGTTACAGTAATCATAATAACATGTTACAGACCACAACATTACTGTCAGTGAAGTTCAATGTTACAGTAATCATAATAACATGTTACAGACCACAACATTACTGTCAGTGAAGTTCAATGCTACAGTAATCATAATAACATGTTACAGACCACAACATTACTGTCAGTGAAGTTCAATGTTACAGTAATCATAATAACATGTTACAGACCACAACATTACTGTCAGTGAAGTTCAATGTTACAGTAATCATAATAACATGTTACAGACCACAACATTACTGTCAGTGAAGTTCAATGTTACAGTAATCATAATAACATGTTACAGACCACAACATTACTGTCAGTGAAGTTCAATGTTACAGTATCATAATAACATGTTACAGACCCCAAGATTACTGTCAGTGAAGTTCAATGTTACAGTAATCATAATAACATGTTACAGACCACAACATTACTGTCAGTGAAGTTCTATGTTACAGTAATCATAATAACATGTTACAGACCACAAGATTACTGTCAGTGAAGTTCAATGTGACAGTAATCATAATAACATGTTACAGACCACAACATTACTGTCAGTGAAGTTCAATGTTACAGTAATCATAATAACATGTTACAGACCACAACATTACTGTCAGTGTAGTTCAATGTTACAGTAATCATAATAACATGTTACAGACCACAACATTACTGTCAGTGAAGTTCAATGTTACAGTAATCATAATAAACATGTTACAGACCACAACATTACTGTCAGTGAAGTTCAATGTTACAGTAATCATAATAACATGTTACAGACCACAACATTACTGTCAGTGAAGTTCAATGTTACAGTAATCATAATAACATGTTACAGACCACAACATTACTGTCAGTGAAGTTCTATGTTACAGTAATCATAATAACATGTTACAGACCACAACATTACTGTCAGTGAAGTTCAATGTTACAGTAATCATAATAACATGTTACAGACCACAACATTTCTGTCAGTGAAGTTCAATGTTACAGTAATCATAATAACATGTTACAGACCACAACATTACTGTCAGTGAAGTTCAATGTTACAGTAATCATAATAACATGTTACAGACCACAACATTACTGTCAGTGAAGTTCAATGTTACAGTAATCATAATAACATGTTACAGACCACAACATTACTGTCAGTGAAGTTCAATGTTACAGTAATCATAATAACATGTTACAGACCACAACATTACTGTCAGTGAAGTTCAATGTGACAGTAATCATAATAACATGTTACAGACCACAAGATTACTGTCAGTGAAGTTCAATGTTACAGTAATCATAATAACATGTTACAGACCACAAGATTACTGTCAGTGAAGTTCAATGTTACAATAATCATAATCAGTTGATATTCAACAATAGCATTTGTTTGTCTCAGCTCTCTCTTTGGTGTGGTATTATTTGTCACAGATTGACGATTACAGTTGTTTGTCGTTCGTGATGCCGATGCACTGCTTTCCATCTAAATAATTTGTATTAGCTGCTGTTAGGTATCTACTCATCGAAGTTTGCGTTTATCCGTGCCACATAATAATGTGACAGTTGACGTTAATAAAACATTGCTTTCTTGTGTATTATGGTATTCACTTATTGAGGTTTGAGTACTGAACTAGTTTTACCCCTTAACATGTTTATGTGTCTGTTCCTTTTGTGTATTTTTCGAGTTAAATCAAACATTCCGGGTTTTTTTTCTTTTTTCTATGCATTGTTTTAACGTTGCTACGGATATCACATGCAATTACTGTTTAATTGTATACGGAAATTGTTTGTTTTGTTCATACTTTGTGAATATTCTGTCAATATAATGGAATTTTATGCGAATATCATACAAAGGAGAGGTTTAGCTATCTATAAAAACATGTTTAATCCACTATCTTCTACATAAGAAAATGTTTTTACCAAATCAGGAATATGACAGTTGTTTTCCATTCATTTGATGTGTTTGAGCTTTTGGTTTTGCCATTTGATATGGAACTTTTCGTTTTGAATTTTCCTCGGTATTTTTGTTATTTTACTATATTCAACTTTTGGTATCCATCAGCCAATCAAAACTAGGAAATTGTATGAAATCAATTGTAAGTGAACAACAAACTTACTTAAGATCAAAGATTATTCAGAATGATAAATATATATTTCTTGGTATTAGAAAATCTCGAGAAAAAATGTCCGTGTACACAATTTGCAATAAAATATCATAGCCTTGTACAGTTTGGAAAGAAATTTTTGTCTGAACCAGAATTTACAATTGCCAGATATCCCATTTGTATGATCGGCAACAATCATGTATGTTCCAGTTACATGCTTAAAAGCCATGTCGCGTGTAACATAGTATCTACATCTTACACAATCCAAACAGACTTTCAGTACAAGGGCTTCGTGCTTTCGGAAATTCTGGCATACTCTCACACGTATTAATATAACAATAACATTCAACAAATAATAACAAGGTTTACCGTAGAATAAAATGAGCATTTTTCCTAAGTATATAATTAAAAAAATTCCCAGCATAATTTAATCATTTTTGTCCATTTTTATCAGATAATTTCAGTATCAAGAATATTTATACGTTTTCGGGGGAAAATCCACTTTCCGTCAACGTTTTGTAGAATTGATATATTATATTTCATTTCATTAGGCATTCAAAAGTAGCCTCCGCTTTCCTGTTTGTGTCTTCCTCAGATGCTGTTACCTCTAGTTCTGTGTACCCAAAATGCATTTCTACTTTTATACGCCTACTCTTACCACGTTCAACGTCCGGAATAGGAACAGTTAATATTCCTAAACGACTAACACCTTTGTCGATGGTGTATATTGGGTTTACGTTTTCAGACTGATAAACTTCGACCGTTGCCTCGGTGTCAGTTGACCTTGTAGGACTACACAACATCGTATACGTAGTTTTCCCAACTGTAAGAGGGTCACCTTTCTTTGCAATTGTTCTGAATATGTCGCTGCACATTACTCGTCCTTCAATTAAACATTTCAGCTTTGCTGGGTGTCTCCGGTCGTCATATGGCATGTTTACAGTTATGCCGTATGTTCGCGGACAAATGCGCTCACTTATTAGTTCCGGATTATGTCCAAACATAACAGCTCCTTTTAGAACTGCTAATACTGCATCTTGTGGACTAATAATTACAAGGTTTGAAAATTCCCTTTTTACCCGTTCAACTAATATTGGTGAATCAGAAAAGCCTCCTACCATTAGTATAGAGTCTATGTGTCTTCTCTGTCGCTTAGATGTTGCTAAAAGATCTCTTACATGTGAAATTATCGATTCAATTGATTTTTCAAAGAATTGTTTAATGATTTTAGGCTCATATCGAAGTTTTTCATTCGAAACAGTGACTGTTTTGCTGTGAACTGATTTCTTTAGGTCTTCCTGTATGGAGTCAGATTTGCGAATATCACAGTATGTGCGAAATAAAGAAGCTGGATATGGAATAGTTGTCTTAGTTCTTTGTGATTCTTTTGTACCTCTTTTCTTTGCTTCAAACTTTCTTTTAATTTCTAAGATATCTTCTGGACATTCTTTAATGTACGTTTCCCATACATCCTTACCAAATAAATCCTTTAAAAAGCATTCATACTCGAGATCAACAAAAGTTCCTCCCCAAGGACCTCCGCTTGGTTCGCTTAGTTCTTTAAGAACAGAATCATTTTGTACTTCATAAGTCGTCACATCGATAGTTCCACCTACAATGGTCAGAAAGATTTTACGCCTGTATTGAGCTATTTCCTTATTATGTCTGTTTTGTTTTGTTCACGCATCGTTGTCAATATAATGGAATTTTGTTTCGACTGTCATACAAGTGAAAGGTTTCGCTAGCTATAAAACCAGGTTCAATTCGCCATTTTATACACAAAAAAATGACTGTACCAAGTCAGGAATATGACAATTGTTATCCATTCGTTTGAAATGTTTGAGCTTTTAAATTTGCCTTCGGGTTGTGGACTTTCCGTTTTAAATTTTCCTCGGAGTTCAGTATTTTTTTATGATTTTACTTTTTACACAAATTAGAGCGATGATAAGCATACTTTTTAGCCTTTAATATGCTATCAAACAGACCCACAACAGACCTAAAAAAAAACAATTGCACATGGTCGCTATCTTTATTCGTACTTATGTTCACATCGGTTGAAAGTCTTCAAGGGTCATCTCGGTGGCTAATTAGATGACGTCTAGACAAAAATGCACACCAAATGCTAATATAAATTATTGAGCCCATGCATAGTAAAGCACTAATATTTTAAACCTTTTGGTGATATGAATATACCTTTTAGTATGTTTTTAATGAAATATGAGATTTGAATCGGTGAACATGAATTCGACATGATAATCTATAATGTCCTCGTAAAACGTCATTTGATTAAACAGCTCAACCGGCATACCAAACGGACGGACTATTGTCTCAAATATTAGACATTATATATTGAGTGTTTACCATAACTTTAATCATATGATACTTCCTGTCCAACATCCCCTTTTGCAATATGAGCTAAATTTTTTAGTAGAAATTAACAACTTAAGGTCACCGTACGGTTTCAACAATGAGAAAAGGCCATACCGCATAGTCGGCTTTAAAAAAAAATCACAAATCACAAATTTAAAACAATTCAAACGAGAAAACTAACGGCCTAATTAATGTACTAAATATGAATGAAAACAAATATGTAACACAACAACATATGTATGTGTGTTGATATTTGGTGCCACTGTCAATGTTATTGGCTATGTCATTGTGGTCAGTATATATTTGAGGAGGAGGTTGGGATACGGCGAGAACCATGACCTTCCAGCGGCATGAAAAATAGTTAGGTTAATATGAGCATAGGATAAATGATACTTAGTGGCCACGCTAAAAAAGAATAGTTATGTTAAATTAAAACAATAATATCTCCACAGTCTAGAACCAAGAACTGATGACCTGGTTCAAAAGATTGAAGACTACATCCCTCTGTTCCTTCCTTCCTCTGAACAGTTGCCTCTTTGCAATAAATGGCGGCCGCTTCCGGTTCATAAGCAAGAGTTAAGAGGTCTTCATTTATACCAGCCTTAAATATATTGCAAGGAGATGTGGTAAGATTTCGAACTTGCGACTTGAAACTTGTATTTCTCTCTTTTTTAAATTAACTTAAAATTAAAAAAACAAAACTATCTACTCTTTGAAGCACCCAATTGATATGATTATCACGAGTCTTTTACAGGACAATACAAGTCAAACCCAAATAGGATTTTAAAAAGATAACAACACTGTGCATGATTTCTCATAATTTAATCAAAATGACGTAAAAATAGTAATTTTGTTATATATAATTTCACATTGAAGAAAAGCAATAATACTGAACATTTCCAACATCGATCCAAAAAGGAATGGTCATTGATCGATCCTATACAAATAAAAAAAATATATATCAAATAAGGTACATCAAAACTCTTACGTGTTTATTGGTTTAGTTCAAAACAATATTATCTGATACTATAACCAAGAAAAGAAGTAAACTTATATAAAACAACTCTATTAATTAAATCACTTTGTTCGAAAATTTAAAATAATTCAGTTTCAGCTTTACAAAGCAAAACCAAAATGGAACCAGATTAAATTGTTTCGACATAAATGATCTTATATACCGAAACATACATGTCTTATGTTCAAATCATTAAGTTTATATATATTACCTCCTTTGCAGCTTCTCTCATGAACTGTTTTGCATTGTCCTTCCAAATCGCCGGTACTGTTAAAACCCAGTGAATATCACCTTCGTTCAATTTGAAATTGGCTACTTTGCAGGACTTCAGAAAATGTTCTTTTAAAAAACGAATTGACTCCGAGAAAACTTTAAGCGCTTTCATCCCTTTACCGGTAACGTCTTCTAATATCAGGTCTCTTGATATTTTGTTTTTTCTCTAAAAAGAAAAACTTTTTTATACCTAACCGTAATAAACGGATTTTGCTCATTGTTGAAGGTGATTTTGTTATCTGTAATTGTTCATTTCTTTTTCCTTTGGTCTATAAAACAATTATGTCAAATATATAATATAAAGTATATAACGGTTAAGTCTAGTTATCGAATTGGTGCTGGTAAAATTCGCCTTAGCAGTAATAAACATGCATTCAATTTTGCGTAAATATAAACAAAATAAACAGTATTTAAATTAATTCGTATAACAAAAGAGGAAAACAATGAAAATGTAAAATTGTCACTGAAAGTAAAGTAATCAATCAAACAATCACTTTTTAACACTAACCCTTGATATTGGATGCTGTAGGGCGGACTCATCTTGAAACAACTTCATTTTAAACCTTGAGAAATAACTGTATCCCTCGGCATCTCCACCCTCTAGGAGCTCGGAATATGTCCTCTCTGCATCGTATCCGAAACTATCAAGTGTTCCATCCTCGTCAAACAATATAGCTGTTGGAGCTTTTGCTGTTATAAGTCCGTCTCCTGACTGCCAGTTTTCATTACTGTAAATCTTTGTGTGATCTTTCTTGTATTCATCGCGAAAAGAATATGCATATCCAGAATATGTAGTTCCAAAGTCTATAGCTACAACGACTAACGCGTTTTGTTTTCTCCCCATATCAACTTCAGAAACATAACTTCTGTAATAGATAATGTCAATAGAGTTCACCATTATTACATGTATTACAATTTAATGTTATGAATTAGATATGAAATATGGATGGTAGGTTAACGTTAGAACTTAGAGGTTCTTCCAAAAGACTGCAACTCAAAGACAGTAGAACAACGATATCTTTAGAAGTCTTCAACTTTGTATGTTCGCTAAATTGACACAAATCTAATCAAAGTTGAGAATAAACTCATCAAATTTCGTTTTTCATTTCAGCTTCCGATCTAAGTACGCTACCAGTGATATACTATTTGACTGACTATACATTATCATAAGTTATTCGTAGTAAAGCATTAAAAAACTATAAAGTTATAACTTTTAAAATGTACGAATAAACCGTTGGATGCTATAGATAAATGAAATGCTTTTGATAGTCGTTTCAATTAGGTTGACATTTATCACTTTACAACCTCAGCACTATACCTCCAGACAATGTTATCCAACAGCTTCTGTTCTGTCTCTCACTTATTGAAATGGTTCTAAAAAATTGAATGCAATAAGCGTTCTTCTTCAATGGATAGGATAAATATGCCAGATTTACTGTGATGAGATGTTTATAGCTTTAATTATTCTCCTGTTCTAGTTATATGTACATGTTGGAAATATAAGTAAAGATATATAAATCAAGCTTGTCGACAGGTTGTGAGTATTTCTTTGGGCACACATCTGTACATGTACTCTTATGTTTAAATTGTAATGGTTTGATGATAAAGAAAAACTCGAAACCACCCCGCCGTATTCTTTAGCAATTATTGCAATCAACAATGAGTATTTGTTTATTTGCTTTGCAAACATGAATAAATTTCTGCATACTCCCAATGGTTTAACATGTTCAACACGATTTTTAGCAATGTAATAAAAACGAAAGTCGACCACTTGTTATCTCGAAAGAACATATTTAATATTTATTATATTACCTAATCTGACCTTTATAGAAACGTATGCCCAAGTTATGCCTGTTAAGAATGAAGTTATGCAAAAAGTTCAATTAAAATCATAAAAGTAGCATAATACCTGAATGAAAGGATTTACTTCCTTCATTTTGATATCTTTTACCTTTAGGAATTATCCCCCTTTGAAAGAAAAGTAACTAAGTAATTCACTAAATAAATACCAATAAATCTAGTTACATGTAATACAGTGTAAGCATCCGCTCAGATGTAATTTGGACATTAACGAACTACCACAACAGATGTACGTTGTGCATGCAATATTTTAATATTTTAAAAGAGAACATATAAAAGAATAAAGCCCAAAAACAAACATGAATATATCATGTATATGACGTACCTGTTGTATTCATAAGGGTCATTTTTCTTTGATAAAAATAATAACCTTTCGATAGTAACGGTTATTAGTATTCTTGAGCAACATCGACGGTTAGCATAATCATGATTTGTTAGATACAGTTTGTTTTGTCTTTGGAGTGCGTTGATTAGGGTTAGACTTATAGGTCCATTGGGCCAGATGTAATTTTATTAAACGATTTCAAATGTTATACACAATGTCACTATAATAAACCTCAGTAATAAACGTATGTGTATTGTATTGTATTGATGCACTTAACATATATAGTATATATTCGCTTGTCTGTGAGAAAATTATTTGTAACAGTATTGTCCTAGCAGTATATCGATTAACTTTGTCGATTGGTTGTATTGTCATGGCAGATTTGGTTATGTAAATTTGTTGTATATTCCTGGTAGTGCATCGATTGGTTATGTCGATTGGTTAGATTATCCTGGCAGTGCATCGATTAGCTCTGTCGATTGCTTTGTCGTTCTTGCAGTGCATTGATTTGCTCTGTCGATATGTCGTATTGTTCTGACACTGCATCGTTTGATTCTGGCGATTGGTTGTATTATCTGGCAATACATAGATTGGTTTAATTGTCACGACAGAGCATCGGTTGGCTATGTCGATTGGTTGTATCGTCCTAGCATTGCATCGATTGGTTCTGTTGATTGGTTGTATTGCATTGTCCTGGTATTGCATTGATTAGTTATGTCGATTGGTTGGATTGTCCTGGCAGTGCATCTACTAGTTTTATTGTCCCCTAGCAGTACATCGATTGGTTATGTCGATTGATTGTATTATCCTGGCAGTGCATCGATTGGTTATGTAATTTTTTTGTATTGTCCTCGCAGTGTAACGATTTGTTATGTCGAATGATGGTATTGTTCTAACAGGGTATCTATTGGCTCTGTCGATTGATTGTATTATCCTGGCAGAACATCGATTGGTTATGTTGATTGATTGTATTATCCTGGCAGTGCATCGATTGGTTGTGTTGATTTATTGTATTATCCTGGCAGTGCATCGATTGGTTATGTAAATTTGTTGTAAAGTCCTGGTAGTGCATTGATTGACTTGGTCGATTGGTTGTATTGTCCTGACATTGCATCAATTAACTCTGTCGATTGTTTGTATTGCCCTGGCAGCTCATCCATTGGTTATGTTGATTAGTTGTATTGGCCTGGCAATGGAACGATTTGTTATGTCAATTGGATGTATTGTTCTGGCAGTACATCGATTGACTCTGTCGATTGGTTGTATTGTTCTAACAGGATATCTATTGGCTCTGTCGATTGGTTGTATTGTCTTGGCAGTGCATCGATTGGTTGTTATGTCCTGGCAGTACATCGATTGGTTATGTTGAATGATTGTATTATCCTGGCAGTTTCATCGATTGGCTCTGTCCATTGGTTGTATTGTCTTGGCAGTGCCTCGATTAGCTCTGTTGATTGGTTTGATTGTTTTGGCAGTGCCTCGATTGGCTATGTCGATTGGTTGTATTATCCTGGCAGTGCATCGATTGGCTTTGTCGATTGGTTGTATTGTTTTGACAGTACATCGTTTACACTGTCGATTGGTGGCATTGTCTTGGCTGTGCATCGATAAGCTCTATCGATTAGTTGTTATGTCCTGGCAGGGCATTGATTTACTCTGTCGATTGGTTGTATCGTCCTGGCAATGGGATTGGTTGTATTTTCCTGGCAGTGTATCGATTGGTTGTATTATCCTTTCATTACATCGTGTTTTTACGATTTTTTTGTTCTGGCAGTTTTGAATTGCTCTGTCAATTGGTTATATTGTTCTGGTAGTGTACTATTGGCTCTGTCGATTGGTTGTATTGTCCTGGCTCTATCGATTGGTTGTATTGTCCTAGCTCTGTCGATTGGTTTTATTGTCCTGTCAGTGCATTAATTGGCTCTGTCGATTGGTTGTATTATCCTGACGGGCATTAATTGGCTCTGTCGATTGGTTTAATTGTCCTGTCAGTTTATTGATTGGCTCTGTCAATTGGGTGTATTGGTCTGGCAGTACATCGATTAGCTCTGTCGATTGGTTGTATTGTCCTGGAAGCTCATCGACTGGTTATGTCGATTGGTTGTATTGGCCTGGCAGTGCAACGATTTGTTATGTCGATTGGTTGTATTGTTCTGGCAGAACATCGATTGACTCTGTCGATTGGTTGTATTGTCTTGGCAGTGCATCGATTTGCTCTGTCGATTGGTTGTATTGTCTTGGCAGTGCATCGATTGGTTATGTTGATTGGTTGTATTGGCCTAGCAGTGCAACGATTTGTTATGTCGATTGATTGTATTGTTCTGGCATCTCATCGATTGGTTAGGTCAATTGGTTGTATTGGCCTCGCAGTGCATCGATTTGGTAGGTCGATTGGTTGTTATGTTCTGGCTGAGTATCGATTGGCTCTGTCGATTGGTTGTTTTGTCCTGGCAGTGTATGGATTGTCTCTGTCGATTGTTTAATTGTTATGTCCTGGCAGTACATCGATTGGTTATGTTGAATGATTGTATTATCCTGGCAGTTTCATCAATTGGTTATCATGGTTATGTCGATTGTTTGTATTATCCTGGCAGTGCATCGATTGGCTCTGTCGATTGGTTGTTTTGTCCTGGCAGCTAATCGATTATCTCTGTCGATTGATTGTATTGTTCTGACAGTACATCGATTGAATCTGTCGATTGGTGGCATTGTCTTGGCAGTGCATCGATTGGTTGGATTGTTTTGGCAGTGCCTTTTGTTGACTTTGTCGATTGATGGCATTGTCTTGGCAGTGCATCGATTGGCTCTGTCGATTGGTTGTATTATCCTGGCACTGCATCGATTGGTTATTTCGATTGTTTGGATTTTTTTGGCAGTGCCTCGATTGGCTCTGTCGATTGGTTGTATTATTCTGGCAGTGCATCGATAAGCTCTGTCGATTGGTTGCATTGTCCTGGCACTACATTGATGGGCTCTGTCGATTGATTTTATCGTCCTGGCAATGTGATTGGTTGTATTTTCCTGTCAGTGCATCGATTGGTTGTATTGTCCTTGTATCAAGTTTGTTTGTTTAAGGTCGAGTTTGTTTTAGGCCGAGTTGTCCAACAGCGTAAGAAAATCACTTCCGCTTTTCTACGAAGGTAATGTCAAATGTGTTAATTTTATTTGACTTGTGTGGGATAATTTTCCTTTGACAGTTGGTACCAGAACGTTTTAAAGTATTTTATAGGTATATAATACATGAAATTGTTATGTTTAGTTTCTAACAGTCAATAAAACCCCTCTAATTTGGACAAATTGCACTTCCGGCGCGTTGTTGGCGACGCACGAATGCCGGGTGGTGTGATATCGTATGATCATACCTGATTTGCAGTTTCATATATCTATATATATTTGGAGTAAGTTTTTCACTTAAAAGATATTCAAGTCGCACAGGTGAGGCATTGTTATTTCAACTTTAATTTTAAATGCAGCATGCATTATTTTTTTTTACTGTAAAATCACAATACACCTTATCGCTAATCCCGGCTGACCCGGCCGCTTGAACTTTTGACGTCAACAACAATCACTTTTCCATTGTGGCGTCAGATATTTTGTTTTATGATGTCAAAATTTTACGGGAACCTGTGTGATTTCCAGCAATGGCGGACAAATAGCGATAAGGTGTATTAAGGTACAAGCACTTGTCTCAAGATTTTATATTACTATCGTCGTGTCATATAAAATTGAGAAAGGAAATGGGGAATGTGTCAGAGCGACAACAACCCGACCATAGAGCAGACAACAGCCGAAGGCCACCAATGGGTCTTCAAGGCAATGTAGCGAGAAACTCCCGCACCCGTAGGTGTCCTTCAGCTGTTTTCGTATGTCATATGTTTTCATATGATCAGGCTGATCCACATTTCAAGTCTAAAGTGGAAAGGATATTCTATTTGGAAAGTACTGAAAGTAGACATATCCTTTAAATCATGAACAGCTTACAATCATTGACAATAGAAAAACAAGAAGTATTTGACATAACAAAAAATTGACTAATGAATGAAACGCCGCAAATTTGATTTAAAACTACAATTTAAAACAAATACCTTATATTAGTTTTTTTTCCTGTCGAATTTGTTTTGAATTTTTTGCCTCCATGAATACAGGAAAAATTTATTAATATGTTAAATCTTAAATCCCCCTTTAATTTTTGTGTTTCCATTTCTTCTTTTCTCCTCTGAGTTTCTTTTATACAATTTATAAAATTAATCAACTCATCATGATCATGCTCATAGTTTGGAACAATTTGTTTCAATTTATGATAACTTTGAGTGAATGTCTTCCCCACATGTATCATATCACGCTCCTCAGATTTAAGAATATTTTTTAATTGAGAAAAACTGTTCACTTAGGCAGCAACCATTTGATTTTCTGGGGGGGGGGGGGGGGGGGGGGGGGCTCTATTGATTTTTTTGGAAAAAAAAGTTTGGTTTCAAGTTTTTGGAGAAAAAAATAATTTGTTTTGTGATTCTGAGAAAAAAAAATTGTTTGTCTCCCTCAGCTGCCACTATGTAATGCTAAAATTGAAAGAAAAAAATTGTTTTGCGACTTGTCGCGAAAAAATTAGATTGTTTTTCGCCCCAGGCGAAAAATAAAGTTTGTCCAGAAAAAAAATCCATAGCCGCCCCCAGAAAATCAAATGGTTGCTGCCTTACCTATATATTTATTTATAAATATTTATAAAACTTATCATGCTTATGAGTAGTTTTAATCAATTTATTCACTAATTGCGACAAATTTCCTACATATTTCACGTTTCCTTCCTCGATCCCGTGCCATTTTATTGTAAAACCAGATGTGGGTATGCGTAGCCTACGAACGGCAATATGACTATTCGTACCCGGGTACACGCAGACACTGTCTTTTATAAAACTGACCTACATGTATTTGTCATTTTTATTTAATGTCAAAAATATCCATCACTAGAATAGGTGTTGAAAAAATTTCTGAAGGGTTAAAATAAAGTCCAGGTATGTTTTTAGACCGTTAGACACCGGATCTTCAAGACATGTGACTGTCATACTTTTTTTGGCCGTTTTAATTACAAACCAGCGAATTAAAATTAACAGGGTTCTTATATCATGTACATAAAATGGTTGTTCAAACTCCATTCATTTAATATTCTATTGGCAATTTTTTTTTTTATATATATATCCTTTATAACAGTCTTAGCTTTTCACATTTAATCATAAATTTTGAAAATTGCATTTTAAATTCCCCAAAATAATGTCTTTAGTAGAAACCTGGTGTCAAAATGAACGCATATGGCGCTGTTTTTGGACATATGATTTTCACAAAATAATCGGAAACAGTAAAAAATCGTAGTGAGCCTTGTCAGACAAAAAAATTTAAATACCTAAAAACATTCGACAGAACATGCTTTCAAAATTTGAGCTCACAAGTGAATAAAAACTCAACTGTTAAAACCGTAAGCAGTGAAAATTGTTATTAGTACTAAAACACATCACACGAGGATACATGTATATAACACAAGGTACTTCTATTTCTGAAAAAAGTCACCTGGTCTCGAAATTTGTTTTATTACAATTTGTTGGTTGTCAACCCAACTAAAACTTGTTCTGCTGTGAATCAAAATTGATTTATATACACAATACCTTGTTTCTGGTAATTCTTTCACGGGAAAAGATTGTCCATTTCGCACACCTTTATGACGTCATTTACTATAAGACCTATTGGTGACCTGCTGTTGTCTATTCTATGGTCAGGTTGTTGTCTTTTTGATACATTCCCCATTTCCATTCTCAATTTTATATAAATAATTTATGTTCGTTGAGTATACAATGTATGTTATCTTGATTTTTGGTAAGTATGAGGGAGGGTGACCATCTTATTACAATGTATATCTTAATTTTCCAAATATTTTGTGCAGTTTAAAATCAAACTTTTTGATCCATTTGCTCAACATGTGTTGGAAGTGATGATGCATACATTTTGGTCATGCAGTGTCAGATGGAAGTCACATGACAGATTCAAATAAAAATGGTATCCCGAAACTGCCGTATTGACTTGTCACAATGGTGTGTAACTCCCCTACCTTTGATCTCTGAATCATTGGTAGTGTAACAGGAGTGAAATTTCCACTGGCTTTGCTGTCTTCCCATTGCATTGTCTGTCCTAGTTCTGGGATATTAGATAAACTATAAAACCACGTAAATATGAAGAAGATGTTTATTTAAAGACATATAAATGGTTGAACATCAGTTACGATACAATTAATTTACAGTGGTGGGTGGTCTACTTGTCATCCAATAAAGGTTTCATATTTGCCAAACAATATGAGCATCTGGTTATTTCAAATCCTAAGCCATTGTGTAAGTTGTAGACTGCCCTGAAACCAGTGAGTAACGTCATACTTCATGTACTTGTAGTTCCTAGGGCTAACAAGCTTGGCCAAGGAAGATGTCAGGCATGTGTAAGAACAGGAAGTCCTGACAAGAATAATTACATGGCTGGTCTCGTGAGAAAGAGTTAAGCAGGGTTCTCGTTAAGATGTGTATACACGTGTCCTGAACGCACGAAAATCTAGCTGCAGATGCTTCATTTTTTAAACCTGTGTCCCAAAAACATTGTTTTGTCTAGAAGATTTTTTGGGGTAAAAGGGTAGGGGAGGAGAAAAAAAAAAATTGGGTGGGAGGGATTTTTCAGAAATTAAAAAGAAAATTTCTCCATTAACAAAAAAAAATGGGGGGCAATACATTTTTTTTTCAGGTTGGGGTCAATATGCAACATAGTGTATTTCACAAAATAAAAAAAGTGGGGGATTTATTTTTATTTTTGGGAGGGGCCAATTCGCAACAGCATTGTGTTGCACTAAAGCAAAAAAATTAGTATAAATTCAAATCATATAACATGTATAACCAATTCTAAGTTCTTTGACTACAGTTATTCTGTGTCAGAAACCTATTATGTGTCAAATATTTAATTACAATCCAAATTCAGACCTGTATCAAGCGCGAATATTGTGTCCATTTTTGTCCCAATGGTTCAGGGTTAGACCTCTGCCGTTGTATCAAGCTGTGCAATTTATTAGTACCTAGAACATATTTAGATGTTGACATGAACCTTTTTAAAAGGAGTTGTGTTCAAATAAAGGACATTGTGGATTTTAGTCTGCCTTTACACTAAGAATGATCTGTATCCATGTATTTCTGCATTACATGTCAAAATTGGCTTAATAAGTTCTAGAGAATTGGAAGGATTTTGGGAGATTTACCCAAAAAGCTCCATGTGATTTTATTGGAAAAAAGAGCTTTCCTTGCTTTTTAGGATAAATCTGTTGAGTTCACACTTTGATTTTTGTTATTTTTCATTAAGTTCTTGGCTGAATGATCATTGTTTTTATTTTCTTTGTATTTATACACAACCAGTAATTTGATAATATGATAAGGTCATCTGCAAACAAAAGACTTCCTATATTTAGAATTTAATATTTTCAGGGGTTTGAATCTTAAATTAGTCTTTATTGTCAATTATCATTTGCAAATAATAGCTCAAGGTTATAAAATTGATCCTAATAGTAATAAGTAAATGATTACGAACCCACCCCTAGGATTTGCAGAACCTCATTAATGATCTAGATATTGACCCTTATCAGCTGATTGTCTCCAGCAGCTGTTTATAGATGAATGAGATAGTAGATTGATTTCCTGTATTGATCTCTAATGGATTTGTTAAGTGTGAAGTGACATTTCTGGTTAACTGAACAGTCTAACAGTCTAACTCTTAAGTAGATTTTTGTTAGGATTTCCACCAACATTTACAGACAGGTATGGAATGATCTATAGCTCTAATAAGTTTTAAATAGATTTAAAGGATGCATTTATTAGTAACATTCTTTTCTTAGTAATTCTTTGTTATTTAGATGTATTCTGATTCTTTTGTTATAGATATCCTGGATTGTATAATCATATGTTCATATCATACAATCTTTACTGGGGTTGCAAGTATCAACATTGGGATAAGTTTATTGTTGGTTTCTTCAGTTATTAAGTGAAAGAAAGCTCAGTATTTAAATGTCTTTTAGAATTAGATACTTGTTGTGAGTCTGTTTAAACAATATCAAACAATCTCAATTCAAATAATTACAAATGATAAAAAAGATAAAAAAAGATGAAATAAAGACTTTTTAGTTATATGCAGAAGTCACAATTAATCGTTTTTTTCATATAGTTCCTTTTTGTCCTGAATCGGTTTTCAGAGATATATTATCTGCCTCTAGAATTGAAGTAACTTTTGACCCTTGGGATTTCTTGAAGTCACTAAAAGTTTGTTTTACCAAAGTTTTATTACTTATTTGTTTTCATTACTAAATAGATCTAGTTATCAGTACTGGACAGTAGTTTAAACTTTTGGATAAAGAAGAAGAATTATTTTCAAAAATATATCAATAATTATGCATGGGTGATTTTATAGTAATTTACATCAAACTATTTGAAAAGGCAAGGACATATATCATATATATTAGTTATATTATAGATTTAATACCCAATGGGTATTACATCTATGGTTATATTATAATGTCCTTGGAAAAGGAAAGATTAAAGTAAAGTTAGATTTTTTTATCATTTGACAATTTGATCAAACCAAGGTTATATTCCTGAACAATATAAAGAGATTGATGCATTAATTATCATGCTTATTTGACAAGGTTAAATAACAATAAAAATGTAAGTGTCCCTGACCAGCTGAATACCTGATTTATACCTGATTTATAGGTGTTCAAGGTTTACATGTACTTTGTATGATAACTATTACAGATAGGTATAGGTAAGACAATCTCAGGTGTTTTATCCATACAACAGAAAGTATCAGTTGTACAAGTTGAAGGTCTGTAATTTGTTCAATACAGTTTTAAGGGAAGATTTTTACATCTTTTTATATTCAGTATTTTGTTTCTAAAAGTTTGAATTTGAAACTTAAAAAATAACATTTTAACAAAAGTCTTCAATCATGTTTATAAGTTAATTTCTTCAATATGTCTGACTTATAACATGATACTGTGATATAGGTTGGTGTAAAATGTTAATCTGTGTTAGGACTGATTGTATTTTGCAATGTACAAATATGAATGTCAGTTACATATTGATTTAGGAATTGATTTATTTCCAGGAAGAAAACTTTCTGTCTGTACCATGTACAGATAACAATGTTTTATTAACATATCAAGTGTTTGTATTGTGCAATGTTTTTTAACCATTCACATTGACCAAAAGTCTAAAGTCTCTTAATGTGTGTTCTGAAAGGAAATGAAATCATTTTGATATGAGTGAAAAATGTTGACAAATATATGTTGGAGAGCCAATCTAGTTGGTTTTAACAATACTATTAAATAGTATTAACATCTCTGTAAAATTATCTTCTTTCGATAATATTGCTTCAGTTATTATTATTATGTTAAAATTTTAATAAGTTTTTCTAAGAACTTAATTTATAATGTATTTTTAAAAGAAATTTTCCTATCCAAGTCCTAATGTTTTTAAAGGACATATTCCTGATATTGACTCAATATTTCAAAGTAGTCTATCACTGAAATTAAATGGAAATACATTTCTATCACACTGCAAATTTTCACTGGCAGTGGGCAAAACATTTTCACAAGTTGATTTAATTTAGTCAAATATGGATGTTAAAAGGATCTTAGGATATAAACAGCAATAATCAATGGTAGAGACTTCAGTGAATATTTAACCTTTATCTTTTATACTACTTCCAAGAAATAATCAAGTATATATATATATCTCAATTTATTATTTAAATGTTATACAAATGCATTGTTATAGGATAGTTGATACCAGGAACTTTAAAGCAAAGAATATGAAATATGTTTTGAATTTGGAGGTGATTTAACTAACAACCCCATTACTATTTTACAGCGGTAAAGTATGTCTGCCAAAGCTATTAGTGAAGCCAAGGGGAAGGACTTACTCAACAAATTCCTCAATGGATCTGTAAAGAACAAGTTTGCTGTAGTTAAAGAAGATACTGACTTAGAATCCTTAACATCCCAACATTCATGGCTAGAATCAGAGGTTTGTCAAAATGTTTGTTCATATTTAGGTCTAAAATGTTTATAATTTATGTATTAAAAATTTTAGTATAAAAAATATTTAGTAAAGTTTGTTATTTGGTTTTTTTTATTTGTTCAGCATTTAAATCTCTTTCTGTACATGTTTTCTTCTATATTTTGAAATTTTTATGTAACTACAGATGAACTGTAAAGTTTAAGGTCATACAGAATTTTAATTCATAATAAATTCATGTTACTCTGGATTGATTTATTTTTGTTGGTTCCAATTTTGTGGATTGAGGGAACATCATATTTTCGTTGATATATGATTTGGTGGTTTTACAAAAGTCTTCACTCAAGCATAAAGAAGATTTGTATTTTGTTGAACATTTAAATTTCATGGTTCACCCTTACCCATGAAATTGATGAAAATTGGTATCCCACGAATAATAATGAATCCAAAGTATATACTAAGTGAGCATAATGGAATAGGATACATTAGCAGGGACAGTTAGTAACACTTCCAAAAGTAACTGGTTGGTTTTCTATTGCTTTTTTTAACAGTTATTTGAAATGAAAAATAAAGTCGCTATCATCATCATCTCCAATTATACAATTTTGAGTGATGACATACACGTGCCATTTATGTAAGCATAAGAAATCGACCACAGGCCATGTGACTTTATGTAAATTAGGTCTATGATTACCTTTCTGTCACCATTAAATTTTAATTAAAATGATAAATTGTAATGATTAGTATATGTAACTCTGTCCTACATATGTTGGTTGTAAGCTTAAATTGCTTTGTTGCATAAGTATATACTGTGATGTTATTTAAGAGGGGGAATATTAAAAGGGGTCGTCAACTTTTGCAAGAATGGTGTGATGCAATTAGTTAAAACAAAACACATGGACATTCACTTTTCTCAATAAAAATGTTACGTCAGAATTGTTATTTCTTTTTAAATATACATTTAGAGACAAGAAAGTTGTCTTCTGTTTTCTGTCACCTATAAATGCATAATCTCAATACCGTGATTATGATAGTTTGTATTTATTGTCAGTTCGTAAATTATGGAATTATATATAGTCAAAGAAACATGCTGCAAAAATCTCATGAAATTATCTTTTCCTTTGGAAATCTTATGTATCAAAATATAAAAATTGAATGTTTTTACTTCAATCACCAAAAGCAAACTGAAGTATATATCTAAACAGAAATTATGTCTTTTTATCCTCATATTTCAAATGTGCATTCATACATGCAATATATTTATTTATATATATTTTAATTGACCTTTTGTCAAAAATTCTTGAAGAATAAATATAAGATTTCTTTTGTATTACAATGTGTATACCCTTGAATAGGTCACTTCAAAAAAGAAGGCCATTTAAAGAACCAAGAAAATACTACCTTTTCTTTAATTGTTTTGTATTTTTGGAACATTGTTGACACATACTAATATCAGATTTTTTGTGAGGGATAAGATTGCTTTTTGATTTATTTGTATTTCTTCCAAATAATTTCCTAGAAAAAAATGCCAACCGGAAAACCGATATTTAGTTTTAGCAATATTGTTTATAGTTTAATTTATTATCATGATAATAATATCATTTTGTTATAAAGGTAAAAATAACTTTTTCAGAAGCTTGTATGTAAACCAGATCAGTTGATAAAGAGAAGAGGGAAACTTGGTTTGATTAAAGCTGGAGCTGATATTAATGGAATCAAAGAATGGTTGGGCAACAAACTAGGCAAAGAATTTCATGTAAGGCAAAAACATTACACAAATTACATTAGCCTAGCATGGCTTTATATAATTAGTTTTAGTTATATTTGTAGCATTTGAACATAATTTATAAAAATAAAGGCATATAACAGAAATACCTTATGTCTGCAAGTCTTGTAAGCACTTTTAGAACTAATGTTTAAATATGTCCATAGATTTACGAGTTTTGAACAGCGGTATACTACTATTGCCTTTATTTAAATAAGCAATGTCTCAGACGAGGTGGTAAGTCAGTGCTAGATTTAATATTTTTAAAAGAGTAATGCCCCTTGGAAATAATAATTATACAGTCAATTCAAATTGCATTGTATTTCCTCTCAAGCTTTCATTTCTCTAAGATATATGTAAAACTCTTTGTGAAGATAAAACATTTTTTGTTAGTTATTGCCCTTGGATAGATTAAACTGTCCACCAAGGTTTATGAATTGTTTTCTGGAAAAGGCCTTATGAAATCATACAAGAATTTATCAACAGTCTTTCCCTTATGTAATACTTTTATTTAAAGTGTGGTTACTGTAAGTATAACAAATAGCTATTTTTAGTGTTTCTAAGGTATTCCTTATAAATAAAGGAACTGCTTCATAAGTCTTGTTGTAGAACACCACATCAAGTTGGGAGGTCGTGGGTGTGATCCTAACCTGATCAAACCAAAGACTAAAAAATTGGCATCTCTTGTCTTTGCTAAGCAACATTGAAAGTATAAACTGGTCAGCTGTGTGTCAGAATAATGTGTCCGGGTAAATTGACATGTCTTTCTGTGGTCTGTTTTCTTGAGAACTAGCAAGACTGTGCAGTATGAGGTTTGCTCATTGTTGGTGGCAGTACACTGACCTTGAAAATATGACTGCATGATGGGTCTAGTACAAAGCAGAGTTAACATTCATATCACTTTAACATTTTCTTGTCCTAAATCCGTTGGAAATTTATATAATACAATCTTCAACATTAAAGTGTAAACCATTTATGACCTAGACATGTGGAATTGAGCATATGCTTGTTATATTATATAAGAACATCAATTTGTTGAAATAATGATTTAATGACCAACTTAAGGGATGTCAACTTCTTTCCTTGTTTGATTCTCAAACAAATTGACATTGATTCTGTACATAATCAATTCAGTACCTTAAGCTGGAACACAAATACAATATATTGAGTATACATCACAGCACCTGCCAAATTTTTCCTTATTTCAAATATAGACTTCCATTTTATTCTAAATAAAACCAATTATTTAAGAGTTGTAAAAAGGTTGTGAGCAGTGAAGGAAAAGTAAAGTGTATTGATTAATCCTATAATGACTAGAACCTATCAGACATTCTCGTTACAGCTAACTTACACTAACAAACCTACTAATATTGATCCAGTTAATGAAGCAAAAGATTTGTTACTTTCTTCCAAAAATCTATAATTGGTTAAATATAAAATTAAAGACATATTTAAGATTTCCGATACAAGCAGTTAGGTTTGTTTCTGATAACATTGATTTTGTACCATGCTGGTTATTACGGTTTAACTAGGATGATTAATTGTTAAGAATCTGTGTGTAATTACTGGTCCAGAGACAAAGATTAAACTTATCCTTCCCCAGTATTGGTTGGCATCTTACTGGCAATTTTTAATTACACATAATTAAGTAGAAGACCTGGATGCTTCATACTTTGTATATTGATGCCTTATGTTACAAAGTTTCCGTCTTTCACATGTCTGTTGTCGTTGACTTCATTTTCATGGTTCAGTGACTACTTGAAAAAAAGTTAAAAATTTTTGTAATGTTAATTTCTCTCTTGTCATGAGTAATAGGATTACTATATTTACTATGTGCATACCTTGCAAGGTCCTCATGCTCGTCACACAGTTTTACTTGACCTGGACCTCATTTCATTGATCAGTGAACAAGGTTAAGTTTTGGTAGTTAAGTCCATATCTCAGATACTATAAGCAATAGTCTAGTATATTTGGTGTATGGAACAATTGAAAGGTGTACATGTCCAACTGGTAGGTGTAATCTGACCTTGACCTCATTTTAATGGTTCATTAGGTACAGTTAAGATTTGGTGTTTTGGTCTGTTTTTCTTATACTGTATGCAATAGGTCTACTACTTTTGGTCCCTAATGGAGAGTTGTCTCATTGACAGTCATACCACATCTTCTTTTTATACACACTGTCAAGCCATTGAACAATTAAGACTTATAATGAACACCAAGATTACTTGGACATAGTTATGCACATAATACTTCTATATTTATCTGAATAATTTGTTTTTTATCCACAGCAAAACATTTTTTTCATTTGGATGTCGAACACTGTATACAAAAAAGAAGATGTGGTATAATTGCCTATTAGACAACACTTCACAACAGACCAAATGACACAGAAATTAACAAATATAGGTCACCGTACAGCCTTCCAACAATGAGCAAAGCCAATACCGCATAGTCAGCTATAAAAGGCCCTAAAGGACAAATGTAACAGACTTTCTTAAAAATTGACCCATACACTCGATTTTATATGAGATTTTGGGGTATGTGAGCTTGCTAACTAAAGATTCTTAAATTACCATATTTAAGTTGTTACGTTTGGGTACTTTAATAATACTAAGCAGCTAGAAAGTAAATGTTTTTTTTTTATTATTGTTTTTTTTCATTTTAAAAATTCTATATTTATATTCCTTTTGTAATTTTTTATTTGATTTTCTTTATAGATAGGAGCTTGCAAAGGCAGACTAAAGAACTTTATCATAGAACCATTTGTACAACATCAACAGGTAAAAATGTCAACAATGTTTCTTGGAAAATGTATGTCTTTTCAGTAAACATGCTAGTGCAGTCATAACAAAAAAATATCTTCTGCAATGATAATATTTACAGCTATTCAAATACACAACCATGTTTTCTTATTCTGTAGATATTCATTTTAAATATTTTATACATGTGACAAGAAACCAGGTGAAACATGTGTTTCATAATTGAGACACAGGTGTGAAATGTATTGCATTTGTACATGTATTAATATTCAAGTAAAGATATTCAAAATCTGAAAAAAATTGACTTTTAAACAACCAACAGCACTTTTTAGCACAGTTCAAAACTTAGGAGCATTATGTTTTTCAGTGTGTGCGTCCATTCGTCCTTCTGTTCATTCATTCATTCATTTGTCCCACTTAAAGTTTTTGTTGAGGTTGTTTCTGAGGATGTTATAGTCCAATCAACTTGAAACTTAGTACACATGTTCCCTATGATATGATCTTTCTAATTTTCATGCCAAATTAGAGTTTTATCCCAATTTCACAGTCTACTGAACATGGAAATGATAGTGCGAGTGGGGCATACATGTATTATGGACACATTCTTGTTTAATGTAGCTTTAACCCTTATTCTTTCTCACATAAATCTGAGGCCCTTTGAGAATTAGATACTTGAATTATATCTGACATATACCTGTATTTTACAGAATGAAGAGTTTTATATATGTATCTATTCCCATCGTACAGCAGACACCATTTTATTTCACCACGAAGGAGGAATTGATATTGGTGATGTTGATGCTAAGGTGAGTGCTACCAAGAAGGTTATATGAGAAGGAAAGTGAACACTCTGCTTGATACAAAATAAGCATCCCAGGATAGCAGTTCAATCAGAATAAAATGATAAAACTATAAAGAAACTGACATGTTTATCACCCACTTGACATGGCCCTCTGATGTACTGGGCTGTTACCGCCAGAAGTTCGGGCTATTAGATAAATCCCATATATGTCACATGATTGTTATCAGTGACTGGGTCATTAAAGTTCAGGTGTATTTTTGGTAACAATGCCGTGTATAGGTGTTTATGATATGGAAAAATTTCAAAATCAATCACCTGTCTACGGTGAAAAAAGATAAAGAAATGACAAAGTTATGAGGGTTTAAAGGAAAGTTAGTGTGCGATTTTTATTCAACACTACATTGCTTTAAACACAGATTTTTGCTTCCCCTTTCAATTTCTGTTTATGAGAATTGGCAGGTAATAATCATAGAAAATATACGAATATGCAAAGTTCTTTAGTTACAGTGACCGGTAACGACAGAAAGAAATATTTTCAATTGGAACATAGAGAAATTTATTGGGAACAACGTAAAAGCGGCTTTCTGTTGATATTAACATTGACGGCAATGAAACAGATATTGGTTTCATTTCTATTGGTAATAAGTTTACTTTTAACATACAATTTTAATTTTTAATTACTTAATAAAAAATATCACAAAAAATCTTTTTAACATGTCAATAATTGTATATCCGGTCAGTTTATGATTGCATGAATGTATGATAAAATAAAGAATATGAATGATTATATTAGAAAGAAATGGATGTTAATTTTATAAACAGGTTGTTTAAATAAATTTGAGAGCTTTAACGAGAGAATATTTTATGTCATAACAGGCTGTTAAGTTGGAAGTACCAGTAGGAAGTAATCTGACAGAGGATAAAATTAAATCTACATTACTGACCAAGGCTCCAGATAGCAGTAAAGAGTGAGTTTAATGTAAATGTGTCCTATAAAATTAAATCTATATTACTGACCAAGGCTCCAGATAACAGTAAAGAGTGAGTATAATGTAAATGTGTCCTATAAAATTAAATCTATATTACTGACCAAGGCTCCAGATAACAGTAAAGAGTGAGTATAATGTAAATGTGTCCTATAAAATTAAATCTACATTACTGACCAAGGCTCCAGATAACAGTAAAGAGTGAGTTTAATGTAAATGTGTCCTATAATATTAAATCTACATTACTGACCAAGGCTCCAGATAACAGTAAAGAGTGAGTATAATGTAAATGTGTCCTATAAAATTAAATCTATATTACTGACCAAGGCTCCAGATAACAGTAAAGAGTGAGTATAATGTAAATGTGTCCTATAAAATTAAATCTACATTACTGACCAAGGCTCCAGATAACAGTAAAGAGTGAGTTTAATGTAAATGTGTCCTATAAAATTAAATCTATATTACTGACCAAGGCTCCAGATAACAGTAAAGAGTGAGTTTAATGTAAATGTGTCCTATAAA
This sequence comes from Mytilus edulis, assembly GCA_019925275.1. NCBI lineage: Eukaryota > Metazoa > Mollusca > Bivalvia > Mytilida > Mytilidae > Mytilus > Mytilus edulis. The sequence goes on along the minus strand of CM034353.1, from coordinate 2,987,134 downwards.
ATTAAATCTACATTACTGACCAAGGCTCCAGATAACAGTAAAGAGTGAGTATAATGTAAATGTGTCCTATAAAATTAAATCTATATTACTGACCAAGGCTCCAGATAACAGTAAAGAGTGAGTATAATGTAAATGTGTCCTATAAAATTAAATCTATATTACTGACCAAGGCTCCAGATAACAGTAAAGAGTGAGTTTAATGTAAATGTGTCCTATAATATTAAATCTATATTACTGACCAAGGCTCCAGATAACAGTAAAGAGTGAGTTTAATGTAAATGTGTCCTATAATATTAAATCTACATTACTGACCAAGGCTCCAGATAACAGTAAAGAGTGAGTTTAATGTAAATGTGTCCTATAATATTAAATCTACATTACTGACCAAGGCTCCAGATAACAGTAAAGAGTGAGTTTAATGTAAATGTGTCCTATAATATTAAATCTACATTACTGACCAAGGCTCCAGATAACAGTACAGAGTGAGTATAATGTAAATGTGTCCTATAATATTAAATCTACATTACTGACTAAGGCTCCAGATAACAGTAAAGAGTGAGTTTAATGTAAATGTGTCCTATAATATTAAATCTACATTACTGACCAAGGCTCCAGATAACAGTAAAGAGTGAGTATAATGTAAATGTGTCCTATAATATTAAATCTACATTACTGACCAAGGCTCCAGATAACAGTAAAGAGTGAGTATAATGTAAATGTGTCCTATAAAATTAAATCTACATTACTGACCAAGGCCCCAGATAACAGTAAAGAGTGAGTATAATGTAAATGTGTCCTATAATATTAAATCTACATTACTGACCAAGGCTCCAGATAACAGTACAGAGTGAGTATAATGTAAATGTGTCCTATAAAATTAAATCTACATTACTGACCAAGGCCCCAGATAACAGTACAGAGTGAGTTTAATGTAAATGTGTCCTATAATATTAAATCTATATTACTGACCAAGGCTCCAGATAACAGTACAGAGTGAGTATAATGTAAATGTGTACTATAAAATTAAATCTACATTACTGACCAAGGCTCCAGATAACAGTAAAGAGTGAGTATAATGTAAATGTGTCCTATAATATTAAATCTACATTACTGACCAAGGCTCCAGATAACAGTAAAGAGTGAGTTTAATGTAAATGTGTCCTATAATATTAAATCTACATTACTGACCAAGGCTCCAGATAACAGTAAAGAGTGAGTTTAATGTAAATGTGTCCTATAATATTAAATCTACATTACTGACCAAGGCTCCAGATAACAGTAAAGAGTGAGTTTAATGTAAATGTGTCCTATAATATTAAATCTACATTACTGACCAAGGCTCCAGATAACAGTAAAGAGTGAGTATAATGTAAATGTGTCCTATAATATTAAATCTACATTACTGACCAAGGCTCCAGATAACAGTAAAGAGTGAGTATAATGTAAATGTGTCCTATAATATTAAATCTACATTACTGACCAAGGCTCCAGATAACAGTAAAGAGTGAGTATAATGTAAATGTGTCCTATAATATTAAATCTACATTACTGACCAAGGCTCCAGATAACAGTAAAGAGTGAGTATAATGTAAATGTGTCCTATAATATTAAATCTACATTACTGACCAAGGCTCCAGATAACAGTAAAGAGTGAGTATAATGTAAATGTGTCCTATAATATTAAATCTACATTACTGACCAAGGCTCCGGATAGCAGTAAAGAGTGAGTATAATGTAAATGTGTCCTATAATATTAAATCTACATTACTGACCAAGGCTCCAGATAACAGTAAAGAGTGAGTATAATGTAAATGTGTCCTATAAAATTAAATCTACATTACTGACCAAGGCTCCAGATAACAGTAAAGAGTGAGTTTAATGTAAATGTGTCGTATAAAATTAAATCTACATTACTGACCAAGGCTCCAGATAACAGTAAAGAGTGAGTTTAATGTAAATGTGTCCTATAAAATTAAATCTACATTACTGACCAAGGCTCCAGATAACAGTAAAGAGTGAGTTTAATGTAAATGTGTCCTATAAAATTAAATCTACATTACTGACCAAGGCTCCAGATAACAGTAAAGAGTGAGTTTAATGTAAATGTGTCCTATAATATTAAATCTACATTACTGACCAAGGCTCCAGATAACAGTAAAGAGTGAGTATAATGTAAATGTGTCCTATAATATTAAATCTACATTACTGACCAAGGCTCCAGATAACAGTAAACAGTGAGTATAATGTAAATGTGTACTATAATATTAGAGGTGTATTATCACTGTTACTATTAAAAAATAAGACAACAGAGACCAAATAATGTAAAAGTTCTTCAACAGTGAGCAAAACCCATACCAAATAGTAAGCTGTAAAAGACCAGAAAAGACAAATATGAAACAATTAATTTAGAAACTGATAACCTTACTTATAAACACAATTAACAAAAAACGAATATGATTTATAGCAATCAACCATACCATTATAAGACATATAATTGCTGAACAGACATGTCATAAGTGAAAAAGGAACAACTTGACTTTGATAAAGTTGGATCCATACAGCTAAATTCTGGAACAATATACCTGTATTATAGGTGAAGTACAATATAGTGTCTGTTTCTGCTTTTTAGCTCACCTGGCCCAAAGGGCCAAGTGAGCTTTTCTCATCACTTGGCGTCCGGCATCGTCCAGCGTCGTTCGTCGTCGTTAACTTTTACAAAAATCTTCTCCTCTGAAACTACTGGGCCAAATTTAACCAAAACAATCATCATTGGGGTATCTAGTTTAAAAAAAGTGTTCGGTAACCCGGCCAACCAACCAAGATGGCCGCCATGACTAAAAATAGAACATAGGGGTCAAATGCAGTTTTTAGCTTATAACTCTGAAACCGAAGCATTTAGAGCAAATCTGACGGGTATAAATCGTTCATCAGGTCAAGATCTATCTGCCCTGAAATTTTCAGAAGAATCGGACAACCCGTTGTTGGGTTGCTGCCTCTGAATTGGTAATTTTATGGAAATTTTACTGTTTTTGGTTACTATCTTGAATATTATTATAGATAGAGATAAACTGAAAACAGCAATAATGTTCAGCAAAGTAAGATTTACAAATAAGTCAACATGACCGAAATGGTCAACTGACTCTTTTAGGAGTTATTGCCCTTTATAGTCAATTTTAACCATTTTTCTTAAATCTTAGTTATCTTTTACAAAAATCTTCTCCTCTGAAACTACTGGGCCAAATTAATCCAATTTGTCCACAATCATCATTGGGGTATCTAGTTTGAAAAATGTGTCCGATGACCTGACCATTTAACCAAGATGGCCACCACAGCTAAAAATAGAACATAGGGGTAAAATGCAGTTTTTGGCTTATAACTCAAAAAACAAAGCATTTAGAGCAAATCTGATGAGGGTAAAATTGTTTATTAGGTCAAGATCTATCTGGCCTTAAATTTTCAGATGAATCGGACAACCCGTTGTTGTGTTGCTGCCCTTAAATGGTAATTTTAAGGAAATTTTGCTGCTTTTGGTTATTATCTTGAATACTATTATAGATAGAGATAACCTGTAAAAAGCAGTAATGTTCAGCAAAGTAAGATTTACAAATAAGTCAACATGACTGAAATGGTCAATTGACCCCCTAAGGAGTCAATTTTTAACAATTTTCATTGGGCCAAGTTCATTATAGATAGAGATAATTGTAAGCAGCAAGAATGTTTAGTAAAGTAAGATGTACAAACACATCACCATCGTCAAAACATAATTTTGTCATGAATCCATCTGTTTCTTTGTTTAATATTCACATATACCAAGGTGAGCGACACAGGCTCTTTAGAGCCTCTAGTTTAATGAAACAATGTAAGTTAAGAATTATTAAGATATATTTTTTAAAGAAATGAATAATTTAGTTTTTTTCCTTTATTTTCAGATGTTTGACCAAGTTTATCGTATCATTATACACAACATATAGAGATCTACATTTTACTTACTTAGAAATAAATCCACTAGGTAAGATTATCAAGAAATATGGAGAAGGGTTTAATTTTTGTGTTTTTTTTTGGGTAATATACACCAAATTCAGTTTTTAAAATACCGGTACTTATATACAACTAAAGCCTTGAATGTTCCAAAGACTAAAGAAGTTTGGAATCAGCTTTACAAAATTAATAATGAGCTGCTTTCAACACCATATCCCCTAAAGGGGAAGACATGGCTGAATAAAACCACACATCAGATGGACACATGCTCATTAAGCTGGGTTTAAACTAGTATTTTTAGCGTAATTTTTTTTTTTTTTTTTTCAGTTTTCACTGGAGGAAAGATCTACATTCTTGACTTAGCGGCTAAAATTGATCAGACTGCAGAATATTTATGTAAAGCTAAATGGGGAGAGGTAGAGTTCCCTCCTCCTTTTGGAAGAGATGCACTTCCTGAGGTAAACAAAGATGAAAAAGTTAATAATTGTAATTATTTTTTAAAACAATGAACTCTGTTTTAAATAATGAGGAGAAGTAGAATTTGAACCATTTTATGAGATGCACAACTTACATTGGGTAAACTAATAGGGATAGATTCACAAAGTCTGTCTGATGTTCTGTACAATAATGAGACCAAAAACTGTTCTATATATGTAAGAAATAGGATATATGCACTTAAAGTTACTAATATTTAATTTTACTTTAACATCCAACCAGAAACCTGTTAAGTTTTTACAAAATTTGAAAGATGAATTAGGTAGTCTATTCTAATGATGTCTACACTAAATTTCATTTTATAGGAAGCCTATATAGCCGAGTTAGATGCCAAAAGTGGAGCATCATTAAAGTTAACAATTCTGAATAAATCTGGAAGGATCTGGACAATGGTTGCTGGGGGTGGAGCTTCAGTTATTTATGCGTATGTTTCTCTACAAATTTTAACAATTAGGTTGTGACTACAAAAGAAGTTTTAAAATAGATAAGCAAGAGTGAAAATATGAGAAGTAATTAAATGTCAGAGTTTAGATATGATGTAAAATTACTCCAGTTCATAGTATGAAGAAAAAAGATACATCAATGATACGGCTATCCCAAAATAAGAAAAAACAAATTAAGTATGTCAGTGAGGAAGCAACACAACATTAAAAGAAAAGCAAAATTATATGTCAATGAGATAACATTCTTACTACATAAAAATAAGAAGAGATCTAGTGCTCAGCATACAGACTAAGATAAAGTGTTTATATAACCTATAAAACACTTTTGAGTCAAAACAAGTTGTGTGAAAACAGTGCATTAAACATATCTTTCACAAACAAAATAGATTAGCAAACATTAAATGAATACCCAAAACTGACAACATTTGATGCCATGAAAATTGATATGCTTTCCATATTTATTTTTAGTGATACAATATGTGATCTAGGAGGAACATCAGAGTTGGCCAACTATGGAGAATATTCAGGTGCACCCAGTGAACAACAAACTTATGAATATGCTAATACATTACTGGGTCTAATGACAGAACAAATCCATCCTGATGGTTAGTTTAAACATATTTATTTATAGTGGATTGGGAAACAAGTAATTACAACTTAATCCCTTTCAACTTTGCGGGTGTGAGTGCTGCCTTGAGTAGCATTAGCCTGCTCTTTTTCAAAATTTACAAGGGTGTCTTTTAAGTGGAAGAGATATGGCTCTCTCTTAACATTGTTCAGCCATTTATTGCCACCTTCTGACGGACTGAAATTTTCTCCCCGAAGTGGGGATAGATCCAAGAACTTTTGTGTTAGTAGTCCAATGCACTAACCCCTACACCACTGATCAGTATGAAAAGTAACATCCATTGAACAAACAACAAACATATGAATACACTGGCATGTTACTAGGTCTAATGATAATTAGTAACAATGAACAAACAACAAACATATGAATACACTGGCATGTTACTAGGTCTAATGATAATTAGTAACAATGAACAAACAACAAACATATGAATACACTGGCATGTTACTAGGTCTAATGATAATTAGTAACAATGAACAAACAACAAACATATGAATACACTGGCATGTTACTAGGTCTAATGATAATTAGTAACAATGAACAAACAACAAACATATGAATACACTGACATGTTACTAGGTCTAATGATAATTAGTAACAATGAACAAACAACAAACATATGAATACACTGACATGTTACTAGGTCTAATGATAATTAGTAACAATGAACAAACAACAAACATATGAATACACTGACATGTTACTAGGTCTAATGATAATTAGTAACAATGAACAAACAACAAACATATGAATACACTGACATGTTACTAGGTCTAATGATAATTAGTAACAATGAACAAACAAAACAAAACATATGTATATAAAAATAAACACTGACATGTGTTACTAGGTCTAATGATAATTAGTAACAATGAACAAACAACAAACATATGAATACACTGACATGTTACTAGGTCTAATGATAATTAGTAACAATGAACAAACAACAAACATATGAATACACTGACATGTTACTAGGTCTAATGATAATTAGTAACAATGAACAAACAACAAACATATGAATACACTGACATGTTACTAGGTCTAATGATAATTAGTAACAATGAACAAACAACAAAACATTATCAAACCATTACCAGTAATGCTTAGCGATCAGTCATTACCTGTAATGCTTAGCGATCAGCCATTACCTGTAATGCTTAGCGATCAGCCATTACCTGTAATGCTTAGCGATCAGTCATTACCAGTAATGCTTAGCGATCAGCCATTACCAGTAATGCTTAGCGATCAGTCATTACCTGTAATGCTTAGCGATCAGCCATTACCTGTAATGCTTAGCGATCAGTCATTACCTGTAATGCTTAGCGATCAGTCATTACCTGTAATGCTTAGCGATCAGCCATTACCTGTAATGCTTAGCGATCAGTCATTACCTGTAATGCTTAGCGATCAGCCATTACCTGTAATGCTTAGCGATCAGCCATTACCTGTAATGCTTAGCGATCAGTCATTACCTGTAATGCTTAGCGATCAGTCATTACCTGTAATGCTTAGCGATCAGCCATTACCTGTAATGCTTAGCGATCAGTCATTACCTGTAATGCTTAGCGATCAGTCATTACCTGTAATGCTTAGCGATCAGCCATTACCTGTAATGCTTAGCGATCAGCCATTACCTGTAATGCTTAGCGATCAGCCATTACCTGTAATGCTTAGCGATCAGCCATTACCTGTAATGCTTAGCGATCAGCCATTACCTGTAATGCTTAGCGATCAGCCATTACCTGTAATGCTTAGCGATCAGTCATTACCTGTAATGCTTAGCGATCAGCCATTACCTGTAATGCTTAGCGATCAGTCATTACCTGTAATGCTTAGCGATCAGCCATTACCTGTAATGCTTAGCGATCAGCCATTACCTGTTATGCTTAGCGATCAGCAAAACATATCCATATGCTGGCATGTTACTTGGTGTAGGGAAAGAAGAAATTCATTCTGTTAATTAGTATAGATATTACCACCTAGAAAACAACAATATGAAAATATACTAACACAGAACATAGTCTAATGACAATATAGATTTGTTGTCTATATGATATTTATGACTTCTTTTACAGGTAAAATATTAATAGTAGGAGGAGGAATAGCAAACTTTACCAATGTAGCTGCCACATTTAAGGTAAAACATTTTATTATTGTATCTGATTAATAACAAACCCTTAAAAATGAAGCAGAAAAGTGACGAAAAAACAGAACATGACTTTTTAATCTTTTACAATTTGAAGTACAAAAAAGTTCCTTTCAGTTAGGCATGATTATAAAGAGATGTGTAGTATACCTCAACGAGATAACAATCCAACATTGTAAAAAACAACATATAATTGTGTGTTAAGAAACCTGAAACACAAGAATAATTGATTATAGTATAGAGATTTGTTCAGCTAGTGTTACCATGTGTATTTTTATGCCCCATTTATGGGCAATATGTTTTCTGGTCTATGGGTCCATTGGTCTGTTCGTCCATTTGTTTTTTCGTTCGTTTGTCTGTCCCGCTCAAGGTTAAAGTTTTTGGTTGAGGTAGTTTTTGATGAAGTTGAGGTCCAATCAACCTGAAACTTAGTACACATGTTACCTATTATATGATCTTTCTAATTTTAATACCAAATTAGTGTTTTTACCACATTTTCACAGTCCACTGAACATAGAATATGATAGTGCGGATCATCCCTGTACTAGGGACACATTCTTGTTAAATAGTATTCTGCATTCATTCGTTTCTTGATTAATTCTATGCTGTTTTGACTTTGTTGTAGGGTATTGTTAGAGCTTTGAGAGAATACCAACAGAAATTAATAGAAGGAAAGGTTGCTATATATGTTAGAAGAGCAGGACCTAATTACCAGGAAGGATTAAGAATAATGAGAGAATTAGGTAATCAATGATAGGTTTATAGATTTAGTTAAAAAAAATACCATGCGTTTTTGTAAAAATATGAATATGAAGAAGAAGTGCACATCCAAATAGAAGCAGACATTTAGAAAAATCTTATCCTATAGTGACCTATACAGTGACCTATAGTTTTTAATGTCTGTGTCATTTTGGTCTTTTGTGGATAGTTGTCTCATTGGCAATCATACCACATCTTCTTTTTTATATCACATGATGTTAAGTGGTACCTAATATATTATCTAGTCCAATGAAGAGAAAAACAAATGAGATCCAGGTTTAAAATGCATGTATTGGTTATTCCTTACAAAGTCCTAAGAACTTCAGTTCCAGTCTAAATAAAACTGACTGCCATACTATTTTTAAAAGATGTATGGAATGTAGCAACTGACTTGAACAATTAAAGATGAAACTTTCATAGCATCCTATTTTAAAGTTACGCTAAGAAACACAAAACAATTGTAAATTGAAAAAAAAAATGATTAATGTTTATTATTAGATTTGTATGTAGACATGATATTAAATAATGTCTTCCCCTTTGTAATGTATGCATCTTCTGAAGATGAGATATATTTGTATTAATGTATGACTCCTGCGACCTCTGGGTAATATTTTGTGTTTTTAATAAGGTAACACCTTGGGAGTACCGATCCATGTATTTGGACCTGAGACTCACATGACATCAATAGTCAGTATGGCATTAGGGAAGAAAGAAATCCCACAGTCACCAAAACAGATGCATACTACAGCTAACTTCTTATTGCCGACAGGAGGGGTTAGTAATTATACATATACAGATAAATTCAGTTTGATTGTGTTTGTTTTATTTATTATTAGGCTTTCCAATTAATAAAACTATAATATCTACTACATTGATGAAGATTATCTGATTCTAACAGTGTAAGCTTTAACTGATGTATATGGATACGACTTTAAACTTTCTCAGACAATTTCAGGATGTTAAAACAAACAATACATTATTTATCAAATAAACAGGGGATCTTAAAGTATTTGTGAAAGCTCCTACATGTCACTTTTGAAGAAGAAACACAATTTTAATCCTGGAGTCTATGATGAGTTATTCCAAGGAGAGTAACTTATAAGACAAATTAACACTACAGAAATAGAAATTTGCCAAGAAATTTTTGTTGTTAATGAAAGGCCTCAGATAGGCATACCAACTATGCCACCTTATATATAATCGATATGATAAAAGTATAATTGCCACTTTATGATGTTTTGACATGTTTCAGGTAGTACAGGTAAATACATGTTGTTGTCTCCACTTTATATTCTGTATGCTACAACAGCATTACTAACGGTCGTTTGTGTTACTAAATATAGAAGTAGATACACCAACAGTATTAAGTGTCAGCAATACATGATGCACACAATTAACCATTACAATGAGGTGTAAAGATACATTGTCATTAAACCATAGGATGCACAAAATTAGCAGCAAAGTGTCATATTTTCATCACCGACAGAGTCATTTCTCGAATTGGTGGTATTGGTGGGGATCCATTAGTTGCTAAAAAAAGATTTGTTGTTAAAAAGAACATCTCTATATTCTGTTGTTTGTCTGTTGGACGCTGTTGTGTTATTGTACAGTTTTCCATTTAAATAAAGCTTGTCTCAGACAATCAACACTTTTTTGCCCTCTTCTTTTGCCTTCTTCATAACTGGATAGTTACAATAAGGAGTCAAAATCACATGGTAACAGTTCCAGAAAAAGTAAAGATCACAAGATCCACAAAATTAATTGTTATAAGTGCTATAATTAGGTGTTTAAAATCACATTATAAATAAAAAATAGTAATAGTTTGGAGTAAAAATCACATGATTCTCAAACAAACAGTTATAGTAAGGAGTTATAATTACAAAAACACAAAATCAGTTATATTTAGGAGTAAAGATCAAATAATACATGAATTTAACAACCAAATAATACACACAATTAACCTAAATATGGTTAAGTCTTTAGTCCAAATAACAATTTTTTCATATTTATTCATGATATTGTGATTTTTTTCAAAAAATGTCTTGAAATTTCTTTGTTTTTGTGAAATTTTTACTCCAAGAAAAAAAGAATTCTGCTTTATTATCATCATTTATATATATTATATATATTATTATTTAATTAGTTTGAGTATTTTAAAATTTGCTGCTTATTTTCAAATAATTTTTTTGGTGTATTTGGTGTTTATCTACATTGATGGTTATAACAAATATATAAACCTGTTTCAGACACCGATGGTTAATAGGAGTATAAGTTCGGTATGTCGTTTTGAGTGGGAATGTTGTCACTTTACTTTATTTATAGATCTTTTACATCCATTTTTGCTTTTTATATCATTACTACTACTGGGCGCCATATATTTAAAATTTGTCAAATGTTTTGCAAACGCATTTATAAAAACCCATTGCAGTTGAAACTTTTTCAATGTTTTAATTTGCTTCATCATGCTGAATCATTTGAATGTTTTATCGTTTGTTTTTTCTCAAACTTTATTAGTCAGATAAACGTTGTATAAAAAATATAGCCCAACATTTCAAATATATGCTATTTGATTTATACAATGTCGTACATTATAATTATTTGTTTTAGAATGAAAAATGTATCTGAAATCTTCTTCTCTTCTTGTTTTTCTGTAAATCTGAGTGTATTAAGCATGACCTTGTCTGTAACACCCTGACCTTGAGATTTAATGATTGTGAAGTCAGTTTGATATTGGACGTTTGTAACTTGAAAGTGTTAGCATGTTTGTTTTAGTTGTAGTCTGTAAATGTGTAAAAAACACCTCAAATCTCACACTAGAAATGAATTTCAACTTCATGTCTGGTAAATTTTATATTATTGCGTGATCCTTTCTCCATGAAATAGTTTGAAATGAATAAACATGGTTGGGTACTATTTCCTAATTTGATATGAACACAGTGACACAAAAAGGACATATATTCCTGTGTCCATACAAAATTTTAAGCTTTAAATCGCCCAGAGTTTAAGGAAGTCTGCTTACATTTTGCCTTAAGTAATTAATTTCCTGAATGAAATATTTTGTGTATGCTTTATTAGCTGGTGAGAATGATCATTAAAAATGTTTGTTAAAAAAAATTATATTTAATAAATGATGCTAATGAAAATTTAATTTCCTTTTCTACGGTACCTTAATAGAAAATGTTACAATCTGAAGTTTCACTGTAAAATATATCAACATTTCACCTTTGATCTTAGTATAAATGTCATCTGAAATAATACTATGTGATGTTATATAAGTAATATAGATTTAACTTAGTATAAATGTCATCTGAAATAATACTAATGTGATGTTATATAAGTAATATAGATTTAATGTATTTTTATAGTCACCAAGTTCCAGTAGAAGGGAATCATTATCTGAAGTAAGAACCCCCTCAAAGACTAGTTCCCTGTCACAAGTTGTTACTGGTGATGAGTCTGGTACCAGAGCAACCAGAACATTATTTACAAATAGGACAAAATGTATAATATGGGGCATGCAACAGAGAGCAGTCCAAGGAATGTTAGATTTTGATTATGTCTGTTCCAGAAAAGATCCTTCTGTAGTTGCTATGATTTATCCTTTCACGTATGTATTGTAATTCTTATATGTTAATGTTCTAGTTTTCATGGTAAATTTTTGATAAATAGAATGCTTAAGCACGATAATCTAAATCAAGGTGTCCAGTAATAATCTAAAGCAAGGTGTCCAGTAATAATTATTTGTTAGCATGATAATCTAAATCAAGGTGTCCAGTAATAATCTAAATCAAGGTGTCCAGTAATAATCTAAATCAAGGTGTCCAGTAATAATTATTTGTTAGCATGATAATCTAAATCAAGGTGTCCAGTAATAATCTAAATCAAGGTGTCCAGTAATAATCTAAATCAAGGTGTCCAGTAATAATCTAAATCAAGGTGTCCAGTAATAATTATTTGTTTAAGGTTACTTTCTGTTTGTTTACTACTGAATCATTGAAAAAATTACAGCATTGTTTAACTTTTCAGAAAAACTGCCTGTCTTTTCTATGAGACATGCTTGTTGCATCACTTAATCTTTAGAATGCAAAATTTCCTACAGTCTCATTTAAATTAAACTTGCTTCATCTGTATTTGGTTGATTTCAGAGTTACTCCCCTTTGTAACATAGAAAGTCCTACAGTCTCATTTAAATTAAACTTGCTTCATCTGTATTTGGTTGATTTCAGAGTTACTCCCCTTTGTAACATAGAAAGTATGTCCCTACACTACTAAAATCCACATGTATTTCCTGATTGAAATAAAAGATTTGCCGAACTTTGGCATTTTGACCTTTCAATGGTTTTAACTGGTGAAATATTCAGACAAAAATAATGGAGAGAACTTTATTCTCTGGTACAAACCTTTCTATAAATCAAATTATATATTATTTCAGATAACATTCTAATGCACATGTTTTACTTGATTGATTTTAGTGGTGATCACAAACAGAAGTTCTATTGGGGACATAAAGAAATACTGATACCAGGTAAATATTGGTAAAATATCCTACTGTTGTAAATACTAGTAAGTGTAGAACAGGTACTGTTGAAATGTTGGTAAATGTAGTACTGTTGCATTACTATCAGTACAATTTATGGTTTTACTGTTTGACAATGTAATGTAATGAAAGGCACATTTCCATTAATTGTATTTGCAAAATGAACTTATTGTATTACCCTAAAACAGGACAATTGATCTGGTCCTAATGAAATTATAAGATAATATATTCTATAATGTTTCAAGAATGCTTTCAAATATATGTGGAGATACATTCAATATGATAATAGGAGGACAATTAAACAAATATCCTCTACGTATGAGGACCAGTTTAGTTCATTTTATACAAATGTTATTTTATTTATTTCAGTATACAAGAGTATGAGTGATGCTATGGGGAAACACCCCACTGCTGATGTATTAGTCAGTTTTGCTTCCTTAAGATCTGCCTATGACAGCACAGTGGAAGTTATGTCATATCCACAGGTTGGTTAAAATAAAGGTTCTTTACCTGGTTGACTTAACAGTTAACAGGTCACTATACGGCCAAGCTATAAAAGGCATTGAAATGACAAATGCAAATAATTCAAACAAGAAAACTAACAGGCTGATTAATTTTCAAAGCAAAAAACAAATATGATATATAGCAATAGACAACAACTAATGAATATAACCTCCTGACTTCTGACTGGAACATAGAATGTTGCAGGACTACACAAATAAGCAGGTGCCCAACCCTCCACCTAACCTGGGACAGTGGTGTAACCGCACAACATAAGAACAAACTATAAACTTCAATTGACTTAACTCATCTGATTGATATAAAACAAAAGCATTCTAGGGATAATTTTCTTTTAAATCTATACATTTTTATTCTAAATTAACATATTTATATGTCAACATATTATGTTAATTTTGCTATGAGTTTACAATATCATTACAGATAAAAACAATAGCAATAATTGCTGAAGGTATCCCTGAAAATCTGACAAGACAGTTAATCAAGATTGCTGACGAGAGAGGTGTGTCTATCATTGGTCCAGCAACGGTAAGTTTTCAGTGTAGATATTATGTAATTCATAATTATAGACAGGATAGCAATTTTCAAGGATTTCATGTGTAAAGGTAAGCCATACATTTAAGTGATCAAGGAAGTTCACATTTTATCAAAGGTTGTACACAGACTGACAAGTCAACAAAATCAAAAATTGTCTTAGTACATGTCTTCCTCTATCCATGAAAATTGTTATCAATGAAAAATAAATGAATTCACAGTTCTACTTTACCAAACAGATTTCTAAAATTTGTAAGAAGAAAAGTCATGCTGTTGATTTTGATAACTCATTGATATTTTTGTCTGATTTTGTTGTTGTGTTTTCTTTAAACAATTGAAGATATCAATTGTATATTTATCATTTGAATTATGCCACAAGATATATTACCAGTTTTAAGGTTACTTCACTTCTTCTTTATTCATTCCTTGAATAAAGCCACAAGTTTACAGTCTGCTTTTCATTATTTATTCCCCAACTAAACCTTGCATTACAGAATAATTCAAACTTTATATCTTAATTTACACAGGTTGGTGGTGTAAAGCCAGGATGTTTTAAGATTGGTAATACAGGAGGGATGTTGGACAATATCCTTGCTTCTAAACTCTACAGACCTGGCAGGTAGGTGTAGGATTTTCTTGCTGTGTTGAAGATCTTCAGCTATTTTCTGCTCTTTGGTCGAGTTGTTGTTTCTTTGACACATTCCCCACTTCTGTTCTCAATTTTATTAAACAATTCATAAGTTACCTTATTCAAATCAATGTGGTTTTTTTTTAAATGCTCAAAAAGGTATATAAATATATTATTTAAATCTCATTTTATCTTAAATAATCAATACTGTTTTAAATAAAACTTTTATATTTTTAGTGTTTCGTATGTTTCGAGATCTGGTGGAATGTCCAATGAGTTAAATAACATAATATCACTGAACACTAATGGTGTGTTTGAAGGAGTAGCCATTGGCGGAGATAGGTAAGTCAGGTATAGGCTAATACCACCTGCAGTAAAGCCAAGAGATAAAAGCATAGGGCAATTGTTTAAGATACTTTTAAGGCTTGCTTAATTATTTAAGTTTGATTGCAAATCTTGATCATTTTGGATTTTTTCTTGGTCAATAAATGATGAAAGAAAAGTTTTTGTGTGAATGTAAATCTTAAGTACAGTAAATGTAAGCAAATTTTGTAATGTTTTTTTATTGCCAAAAATTTTGACAGGATTAATGTAACAATAGGCTATTTGCCAATTCCCGTAATTGACCCTGTAATTAGAGATCCCTTCTTTTAGTTGTCTCCCTTATGAGGGACATAAAGTTTTATTAACAATGGAGAGCTAGCAGGAAGAGCAAATTTACCTTTGCGTAATGTGAGTTATCTTTAAGGTTTTCAAATCTTTTAATTACATTAATTTGTTGTTCAGCTAAATACTTTTGACATCAGAAATTATTTTTCATGAAAAATTAGTTAAACCGCGATATATCCCTTTCAATTCATCATGTTTTGCATTGGCAAAAGCCATTTTTGTCCGATATGGAACCAGTCTACGATTGACAAAGGGAAGTAATTTGTTTAAAAAGTGTGTAATAACAGAATCAAATCGGTAATTGGCAAATGGACTATTGATGTAGCAAAATAAAATAAAAACTTTTGGCATGATTATTCTGTACAGCTTTCCTGAAATCCCAATAATAAATTTAACAATTGAATCTGGAGAATATAATTTTTCCACAGGTTAACTTCTCTGTATAAGATACTAAAAGAAGACAAATCAGTTGGTGCAATTTACAGTAAAAATTAATTGTTTTATTATTTGTATACATGTCAATGTCATCGGAAAACAGTTAATTTGGCCCCAAATTGCACCAACTGTGAGCTATATTTACTTCTGTTGGTTGTTCTTACTTGAATGTCCTACCACAGGCACAGAGTAAATAACTGGCCAAAAAATGTATATTCTGATGTCACAATTTAGCAATATGAAAATAGTCTATAATAAAAAATTATTGAATCTAAAAGTCACATAAATGAATTTCTGAATTAAAAATATTATAAATATTCTTTAAATGAATAAATTCACACACTCAAGAAACTACAAAAATGCATTCAATT
Organism: Mytilus edulis; assembly: GCA_019925275.1. Taxonomy (NCBI): domain Eukaryota; kingdom Metazoa; phylum Mollusca; class Bivalvia; order Mytilida; family Mytilidae; genus Mytilus; species Mytilus edulis. The sequence continues at coordinate 2,970,989 of CM034353.1, read as the reverse complement.
AAGTCATATCTTCACATAAATGAAAGTTTGCATTATTTTCTTTATCAACATTTTTTTCTTGCTTTATGTGTTTACAGATATCCAGGAACAGTATTTTTGGACCATATCATGAGATACCAGAATGAAGAAGATGTCAAAATGATCGTTGTTTTAGGGGAGGTAAGTCATGTTGTATAATTTGTGTGTATTTTAGTTATCATTGGAAAATGCTGATCATTTTGAAAAGATGGTCAACTTGTGGGGCTAACTTTCAATATGGATAAAGGGATATATGAGGAAGTAACCCAGCAACACCAATATTACCTGTAAAGTGAAATAAATATGAGATAAATATCAATGAGACAGCTGACTAAACACACTGGTTGATAACAAAAATATATAGGCATGTTAATGAAATTATAAAACATTGAAATTGAAAGTGAAACCAGTCAATTTATTGTATGCTCATAAAAAGCCATGATTTTTCAGTCTAATCAGATATTCGTGAATGACTACAACAGAAAAAGTCAAATTGTATAAACCTGACAAGTCAAAAGGTATAATTTTAAAAAAGTAGTTAGTTTTATATAGCTCTAACAACATGGTTGTATTAATTGCTAGGTTGGTGGTACAGAGGAATACAGAATTATCCAGGCTATCAAAGATGGTCAGATAACTAAACCTATAGTAGCCTGGTGTATAGGAACATGTGCTAAAATGTTCACATCAGAGGTACAGTTTGGTCACGCTGGGGCATGTGCTAACGCTGAGGCAGAAACGGCTGTGGAGAAAAACAAAGCTTTGAAAGAAGTAGGATGTTATGTACCAACTAGTTTTGATGAATTAGGACAAGTGATTGGGTGAGTATATGTAAATAAGTACCAGTCTTCTTCTTAATCTGAATAAAGGAGATAATACGTCTAGTTCTATATTGTCAAGAGTCTAAAGTAGTCAATAGATTTAATATAGACAATACTATCGGCCAGCAACACTAAATTCTCTGACATTATAAAAAAAATCCAAAAGATTAAGATTCCAAAAAATTATATTCACTGTATGAGTTGAAAATTTGATTTACTTATTATTGAGACAGACTTTTTAATTAGAAATAGTTTTAAAAAAGGCTATATTTAGTTAAATGTTCACAATCCTACCCATAAAATGAATTGGATTTAATTATTTTATTACAGTGATTTATATAAGAAGTTGGTTAGTGATGGTGTAATAGTCCCACAGGAAGAGGTCCCTCCTCCTACAGTACCTATGGATTTCACCTGGGCAAGGGTAAGCATAGAATATCTTTATAGACAGTTAAAATCACAACTATTCTTACAGATCTTTTCGATTTTACATTTGGAAGTGTGAGCAAATATTGTGTCTATAGTTTGTTAATATACAACCCCTACTATACATGTAATATTAGGTACTGGACATTGAGCATCAATAAATCATTCAAAATATTTTACAGTCAGGTAAAATTTTAACATGTGTATTGATTAGGAATTAGGATTAATCCGAAAACCAGCTTCCTTTATGACGAGTATATGTGACGAGAGAGGACAGGAACTGTTGTATGCTGGGATACCTATAACAGATATATTTAAAGAAGACATGGGAATCGGTGGAGTATTGAGTCTGCTTTGGTTCCAGAGAAGGCAAGTAAACAAAGATTTTAATTAAATTATAAGGAGCTATCCTAATGAATTTAAATCACAGATCATATTCTTATGTAGAAGGAAAAAAAAATGTCTTCAACATTATCTTTTATTTCATGGACTTTGAGGTCAGCCTCTACTAGGATTGTAGGAGTTTGCCTTGAATTTTTTGTCGGAAGCTGTAACAGCTATTTTTGTTATGTTTTACATGCTGTTGATCTTAAAATTTACAATTAATCCCATAATTAAAGCAGACAACCATGACCTATTTTCACACTGGTGTGACTAATATTTTAAACAAACTTGGTGAATGAGTTAATATGGTTTTCAGTATGAGTTAATATGGTTTTCAGTATGAGTTAATATGGTTTTTAATATGAGTTAATATGGTTTTCAGTATAAGTTAATATGGTTTTCAAGATTGCATACAGATATGCCCTAGTTTTAAGTAGGTAGCTATGCTGCATTCTTGAGGTTCAACATAAATGTTCCTTTCTGGATATTATAATAAACAAGGCTATCATTTAGAAAGTTGATTCCATGGCCTTTTTGTGATAAGGTCATCATCCATAAAAAAAAAATGTTTATCTTTGTTCAGGTTTATATAGAAAATTTCGTCCTCTTATGATACATCAGTTTGCATTCTGGCAGAAGTGTTTTAATTGTTTATTTTTAATTGTTTCCCAGACTTCCACGATATGCTACAAAGTTTATAGAGATGTGTCTGATGGTAACAGCTGATCATGGTCCGGCAGTGTCTGGTGCCCATAATACCATTGTATGTGCTCGAGCTGGTAAAGATCTGGTTTCCAGTCTGGCATCTGGATTGTTGACAATTGTAAGTTTAGACTTAGACCAGATCTGCATTTGAAATTAAAGTGTGATTGATGAGAGGAGATAAAGATCATTGCATTGAAACTGCATATCATATGGGTATCAGTATTGAGGTGCTTTGAATTATTGTTGAAACATACCATGTAAAAAAAAATGTAAGACCCTTTAGATAATAACATTAACAGTATCTATTTTACTGCACCTCCCTGTGCCTATTGTACAACTAATGTTCCTTCATTGGTGCTCGAGGCCAAAACTTTTTAAAATCAAAAACCTCATACAAATGTCAACCTAAATACTACTATGACATTCTTCAAGGTGTTTGAATACACAGCTGTGGTAAAATAGGAATTTATTGTGTGTCAGATGATTGACAAAGCCATGATTTCTTTGGGCTGCTCCAATCGTACTCCAACATTGTATACATTTTATGAATGAATGGCTCATATTAAAGTATCATCATAAAAGGCCAACCTGTGGTAAATTCAATATAAATTCAAGCCCCATGATTTTTTTTTTCTAAAATGACCAAAAGTATAGTTATTCAGTATCTTTTTAGGGAGATCGATTTGGAGGTGCATTAGATGCAGCAGCAAAACAGTTTAGTGATGCATATGAAAGTAAACTTATTCCAATGGAGTTTGTCAACCAGATGAGAAAAGAAGGAAAACTTATAATGGGCATAGGACATAGAGTCAAGTCGGTAAGCAAAACAGTAAAATAAAGGCAACACATGTTAAAAGAAATTAAGTCTATCTTCGCTTTTATTTTGTCATAATGTTTAAGAATGACAAAATGAAAAGAAAAAAACAGAGATGGTCTATTGTTATTTGTTTCTCTGATAAAGTTGTTCAATACTGTACTGCCAATTCAGAATTTTATTAATATTTAATATTGCCAATATGGAAATATTAAGATAACACAAGATGAATTAATGCCTATTTTGTAAATTAAAATAAAAATTGCAATGATAGTGAAGTATCCACATTAATTTCTAGATTTACAATACTGTGGATTCATTATTATTCATTGGATACCAATTTTCAAGGGTTTTGTGGTCGAAGTTGAACCCCAAATTCAAATATTTGATGAAGCACAAATTTTCTATATGTTTGTATGCAGACTTTGGCAAAACCTAGAAAAACAATTATTCCTTAGGCTTAAATTAAAATATTGTTTGTTTGCCCTTTACCGACCGACCCTATAAATTCGTTCCGCCTGAAAATCTTTTATTTGTATTTACCAGCAAGATTTTATTTTATTTAATTTTTGTTCTACCAAAAATCTTATATTTGTATTTCCCGCTCAAAACTTTTTTAGTGGTATCCTCGGGTTTTATCTTTCCCGTATAAGGTCTAGTCCGTTTGGTATCACGTGAGCGTTTGACATGAACACTTGCATTTAGAGTTTCAAAGCATTTGTTTGAAATTGATGTGGAAAGCTTGAAATCATGATATGATCGTTTCTGTGTCTTTATACTTGAAGAGCAGGGTTTATTAAAAAAAAAAGTTCGTCCAATACAAAATTATCAATGTGTGTACAATCTATTTTGTAAACGGACGTTGTATCCTATGTAGGGATCGCCTTTGGTGATCCGTAGATCAGGATGATTATGTTAATGATGACTTCGAACAGCATTGAAATATTATTTATATCTGACATGAACCAAAGGTCTGTAAAGTGGAGAATATTTGGCAGTAAAATCGCCAAGTTTTTCCATACAGATCATTTATAAATGCGATGTAAAATATGTGACAATTGAGTTTCAAGTCTTGGAGCATTTTTATTGGAAGCACAGGCACACACGAAAATTTAAACACTATAGGGACTTTTTCTACTAGTAATGTATGTCTGACCGGACATATTTTACCAGGACAAAGTTATCTCTTACAGAAAACCTTTAGGTTGTGGTAAGCGTACAAGGTACGTAGTACAGAATATAAGTGTAAGTTAAAACTCTTAAAAGTTCCACAGTGATATTGTTGGTTTTTTCAAAATTACCTCTACCCTTTTTTATGCCCCACCTATGATAGTAGAGGGGCATTATGTTTTCTGGTCTGTGCGTCTGTTCGTCCGTCTGTCTGTCTGTCCGTCCGTTCGTTCGTCTGTCCGTTCGTTCGTCCGTCTGTCCCGCTTCAGGTTAATGTTTTTGGTCGAGGTACTTTTTGATGAAGTTGAAGTCCAATCAACTTGAAACTTAGTATACATGTGCCCTATGATATGATCTTTCTAATTTTAATGCCAAATTAGAGAATTTATTCCAATTTCACGGTCCACTAAACATAGAAAATGATAGTGCGAGTGGGGCATCCGTGTACTGTGGACACATTCTTGTTTTTTTGGAAAATAAGTGTCATTTTTATCAAATTGGGAAATTAATAATAAACCATGAATTCGACTGGAACTTCAATTTGCAGACCCCCTTTCAAGAGGTAAACCCTTTTTATCAGTGATAATACATAAAGAGACCCTCAAATCTGCACATACATATATAGTCATTTTAGTCATTTTTCAGTTTGTATTCATGCACATTTTCTTCTGAGACTGCACTGTTTTGGGAAAAAAGTTGTCTTTTTATGCCCCACCTACGATAGTAGAGGGGCATTATGTTTTCTGGTCTGTGGCTCTCTTCGTTCGTTCGTTCGTTCGTTCGTCCGTCCGTCCGTTCGTTCGTCCCGCTTCAGGTTAAAGTTTTTGGTCAAGGTAGTATCTGATGAAATTGAAGTCCAATCAACTTGAAACTTAGTACACATGTTCCCTATATTATAATCTTTCTAATTTTAATGCCAAATTAGATATTTACCCAATTTCAAAGTCCATAAAACATGGAAAATGATAGTGCGAGTGGGGCATCTGTGTACTTTGGACACATTCTTGTTTGGGAATAATTTTAAGCTATTTTTTTTCAAATTGGGATTCTTTTCAAGGGGAAAAAGCCTTCATTCTCCAGTAATTAAAGGCAAACAATATCGCTGGCATATAAACGTTAAGAATATGCCGCACAGCCCTATATCATGATATTTGAAAACAAAATAGTAGTGCATATGAATTAACTTCACATTCTACATGATAATTTTTTTTTCAAAACTTCCTGGTTTTTTTTATATACTAATAGTCCCAGAAACTTGTAAGCAAAAGCATACTTAAACAAAAATGACATCATGCAGATTTTGTATCTATAAAATAAAATATTATACCTACCTGCCTACCCTGTTTCAAAACATAGGGTCGGAAGGGGGCAAACAAACAATATTTTAATTTAGGCCTTACTTCACAAGAATTGGTATCCATGAAAATAAATGAATCCTTGTATACAGTATAATACTGATAGTAATCTTGGATACATAAAACACTATTTATAGATCAATAATCCTGACAAGAGAGTTGTGATATTAAGAGATTATGCACAGAAGAATTTCCCCTCCACGCCAATGTTAGACTACGCCAGTGAAGTAGAGAAAATAACTACATCAAAGGTAGGTATACACTATTTCAGTTAGAGGACAATAGAATATGCAAAAATAAACAATTATTAAATTGTTTCATGAGATTTAGAAATATGTCAACACTGTGTTAGGTTAATATTTTTATAGCCCCGCAACGAAGTTGTCGGTGCCATATAGTTTTACCCTTGTCCGTAATTCCGAAATTCCGAAATTCCGCAACAAACCATTATATAAAAAAAGAAGATGTGGTATGATTGCCAATGAGACAACTGTCAACAAGAGACCAAAATGACACAGACATTAACAACTATGGGTCACCGTACAGCCTTCAACAATGAGCAAAGCCCATACCGCATAGTCAGCTGTAAAAGGCCCCGATAAGACAATGTAAAACAATTCAAACGAGAAAACTAACGGCCTTATTTATATAAAAAAATGAACGATCGAAATCAAATATGTAATACATAAACAAACGACAACCACTGAATTACAGGCTCCTGACTTAGGACAGGCACATACATAAATAATGTGGCAGGGTTAAACATGTTAGCGGGATCCCAACCCTCCCCATAACCTGGGACAGTGGTATAACAGTACAACATAAGAACGAACTATAAAAATCAGTTGAAAAGGGCTTAACTCATCAGATGGACAAAAATACAAGTGGACGTGGCCGGGTACTTATACATCCTGACCAAGGCTTCCAAAACGATCATATATTCCGGTCATGACCGAAACTTTCATAAAAAGTCCGGCTGCTCTCAGCCTCAAACAGTCAAATAGAATTGGTTTGCCACTTTTTGTTATTCAAGGCATTTTTCATAAAACGGTCATTTCAATTTTGACCAACTATCGATCATTAAAAATGTCTGTTTGGGGCTTTGGACATGTCCGCTTGGGCATACTATTTCACAAAGATATTTCGGTCATAATTGGGTTTATTACAACAGATGCAGCAAATTTAAGATTCTTTGAAGTGTCTCAGTTAGTCTAATTCTCTGGATACATAAATGTACGGCTTGGTCTTTAGCTTGTGTACATCAATAAAAAGTAGAAAAAACATGTTTTCTTTTATTTAAATCACAACAACACAACAAGCTGTCAAACAATTATCCCTTCAATAAGTTATATTGAAGCCATAAATCATTCACTGATTACAGATTTGTTACCTTTGATGAGGTGTCCTTAGCTTGTCTTTATCAATAGAACTAATGATGCATAACAATGTACATAAAGGTGATCAGGTAACGAGGTCAAATATGTAAGCGTGTACGGAACAACATCCTATTTAATTACGCTTTATAGATATTATTTTAAATGAGCATTCAGTTTAACAAAGTTCCCTGATATTTAAAAGTTATTCTTCAAATAAGTATATTTATAAATGAATAAGTATGATATCAGACATATATTATTTATTTGACACTGTACATCGTGTTAAATACTGGGGTACTATAAAGGGGAAAATTAATTGAAATATATAGTAAAAACACCAAGAAAAGCTTCGCTTGTGTATACCAAGCTGACTTGTCCAATGAATAAGAGGGGTGTTCTCTATTCTTGTTTTCATATTAAAAAAATGTTTTTACAATTGAAATCATAAAGAATAATATCCAATCATGACAATCTCTGACTCTTATAAAGACTTCGTCTGAAATTGAACTTTATAAATCTGCCATCATGGGCAAACGTAAACGTGACGATTCCGATCAAAATTCAAAATCTGCTAAAAATGCTAGAAGCTTTAGTCAAAAATGGTTACAACTGTTAGATCTTAAATTAGACTAAATGAACTGTAATCTTGTGCTATGATCTGTGCTTCTTTTCAATGAACTCATTGTAATATTTTATTGCTTGTGTTTGTCAACATTGTCCTATTATTGTTGTTATATGCTTACATAACATATCATGTTGTTATTCATTAAATTATCTACCAACTGAGTATGTTTTTATTTATTCCTTATTTTCTAAATCGGGTCTGAAAATTGTACAACGAAAAATGTTATCACTGTTAAGTACAAGGTTTAAAACAATATCCTTCATTGGGCCTCCTCAATGTTATCTATAAATACCGCATCAGTTGTAAAGGTCACATGGTCAGGTAATCAATACACAAAAAGAAAAGTATCACGTGTATCAAGCTGTACTACAATTAAAGCCAGTTGTCATCAACAGTTTAAAATAATATGGCCTTAATTAACAAGTTAACAAGTGTAGAGTACTCACAGAGAGAAGATAGATTATTTAAACACAAACAAAAACGAAAACATGAGAAAAGTCAGGTACTGAAGCTGACTGATTCAATGATGGCTCCCGATACACAGAAAAATGACACAATACCGAGGATAATATTTTATTTATTTTTAGAATGAAGACAACAAAACAGTTATAAATAATTTTATTGCATATAACACTTCTAATTACTTAGACACATATATCTTATGCATCCTCTCAGTTACATTTAAGTATCCAGCTGATCATTGACCGTCAAAAATATTTCTTTGTAAAATGTCCGGCTGTCGTCAGGAAATTTTGGAAGCCTTGATCCTGACACAAAAAGACACAATGAACAGATGTGAAAGTACTCGCAATTATCTGACAGCTAGTTCAAAGCCACTAACAACTAATAAAAAAATCATGCATCTAAGACTTAACTATCAATCCGTACCCATCCAACATCCAATGGATTTAGTGTAAAGACGTCATAAACAGCCAGAGAAAAACATGACCTTGTGCAATGCCAAGTTACAGGTATCGACAGATTGTAGATCCATGAATATGTATATGTATATAACATACTGGTAATATTTAGTTAGCTTTTAAGTACAGCTCTTTGTAAGAACCAGGCAGAGTGCGATACATGAAGGTTTCAGATTTTTTCTATAATTGGTCTAGTAGAAGCAATAAATGAAAAATGCTCAAAAAATAAATTTGAGTGGAAAAATATGAGTGGTTGCCATGGTAACGGACACTCTATTTTTTGGTTGTTGAGCATAGTAAAATCTTTCAAAAATCAGCTAAATCACCACAATTCAGAGCCTGTTTATGAATCAAATCGTGCATTTTTTATTAATTTTCATATGTAACATTGATAGAACTTGGTTTAAGCTTCATTTTAGTGAAGATTGCATGTCAACCAAATTGGAATTTTTTTGGAAAATTTTGTTAAAAAATGCATATTTTGAACTTTTCTGAAAATGGGATTTTTGCTGAATTACCACATTTTCTCTGGTGTTTTTCAGAAAAGTGCAAATGTGTACAGAATAGTTAGCACTGTAGTTATGAAGTTTGGATACTATTTTACCAAATTTGATAGAAAAATGTGTGGGATTTTTTTTAGTTTTATCACCATAGCAACCAATTTTTCCTTGGAAACGGAGTTTTCATTTGCAGAATATTGCAGTTTAAGAGCTTAAATGTCCTGAATTCTTCATAACCGATAAGAAAAATACATAAAAGCTAACGCAAACTTTAAATTACAATCGTCAAGTGTTGTTGACCTCAATTGTTACCACGGAAACACATATTATCCTTAGCAACATCCACTCCGAAATTGCATAAATAGAAACTTATGTAAAAAAAATACAAAAATAGAGGGTGTTTATTTTCTAATTTGAATATGACTGCTTTGCTTCACTTACAGTCTATTCTGTTTATTTCATAAGGTTCAACAAATGTAATATATCATGTAATATTATGGTTGGAAGGTTAGAAAAAAGGGGGGTGGTAGGTTTATTTCTTAAGGATATCATACATGTAGATTCTTGAAAAGATTATGTTTCGTCGGATAACCTGATTATAAATAGAATCAATTTTTTCTTCAGAAATTTTATATATATAAGATCGATAATCTATAACTTGGGTTTAGCTTCAGAGGTTAGTTAAGGTACATTGCAGTTCTATTGCCATGTTTTTGATTTTTTTGTCAGATTTTCATTTGAATGACTTAAAAAAATGGCATTGGCCCCCATTTATCTTTTTATAAATCTTTTACATGTATAATGATAAGCAATCTGTAAAAGTTTTATAAAATTCAAATTATTTTTTGATAGTTTTGAGAATGTAAACTTGTCAATGAAATAGCTATGAAAAGTCAAGAGAGACTATTTTCCCGTCAAAATTTCAATGGCTAATACCTCGAAATCAAGCACGTTGAACTGTATATTTTTTTTACTCTTTTCATTACTTTATTAATCCCCAATTGATATCCACTTATATTTAAATTGAAAGATCCAAAATAATGTCATACAATTGTGAAACTCCAAGTCAAATGGACAAATTCATCTTTCTGCTTTAAAATGAATTTTTAATAAGGAAACATTTTTTTTTTAAATCTCAGAATATGATCAAGATTCTTTGATAGAAAGTCCTTGAATTATCTTTTCGATATAATGAAGTATTTTTAAGATGCTTGGATAGCAATTTAAATAGAGAGAACATAATTTTATCAATAAAACATCTTCATTCTATATAGATTTCTTGCCAACCTACTTTACACAAACGAGAGCTTACTTTGGTAGTATATTTATATTCGGTTATAGCTATATTAGCAGGGTTGATTTTTGTTTTTTTCCGTATAACCGCAATTTACTCAATTTTCTTTGTAATATATATATATACTAGAAGTAACAAGGATATCGTTTCTGGGGGGCCTTTATAGTTTGTTGTTCATGCAATGTAAGCTAATGCGCCGTGTTGAAAACCGTACTTTGGCCTATGATGGTTTACTTTTAGGAATAGTGACTTAGATAAACAGTTTTCTTATTGGCATTCATACCACATTTTCTTATATTATTCTGCTCATTATTGAAATCTAATTATTCAAGGATTTTACTTTGCAATGACTACAATAGTGATACATTTTAATATATACAGCCTCCTCTATTAATAACAACTGTTTCCTTTGAATCTTAAATAAGAAATAAGATAAAACAAAGGTTTGCATTATTTCGCAAAGGTTTCGCGTTGTAACGCAAACACTGGAAGAAAAATAAAAAAAAATATGTGGCGCTAATACGCTTCCGTAGATTTTAAGAAAGGTAGTGCATATGTTAATTTAGAATCAGTGCTCACCCATTACATTAAGAATTGAAAAATCGTAATGTACAGCTGATAGAGATGAGGATGAGTGTCATTTTTCAATCGAATGCTCACTTCATAACAATTTGAGGGAGGAACTCTTTCAGCACATTTCTAGCACATCCCGATGTTAACACAAGAAAACTTGACTATTATGGGGGATACTGACGATTGTATTGTTAAAAAATAGTTCTTTTGAATTATGTAGTAAATGTCTTGATACTGACTGTTATTTGATAAATATAGTTTTTTTTCTATTTTGTTTTGGCTCCGTTTGTGACTGAGGCTTATGGTGCTATAAAGATAATCATATCATATTATTATTGTTATAAAGTCTTTATGTTGTTCCAATCATTATACCGCCGCTTCAAAAAAGTGGGGTATACTGTTTTGCCTCTGTCTGTCCGTCCGTCCATCCAACTTCATCCCTCCATCCCATGAATATTTTTGTTGAATATTTTCATGAACTACATTACAAGGATTTCTGAAAGGTTTATTGAAGTCGGCTATATCGTGTGATAAGTTTTCAGATTCATCACTAAACCACTTCCTGTTTACCGAACACTTTTCACATGACAGCCAAGTTAAAAAAAAATCGTCATATTTTTCTGAGGAACTACAATTAAATACAATGATTTCTGAAAATTGGTTTCGGGGTTTATTAGTCAGCTATACTGTGTGATGCTTTTTTCAGATTCAAAACTCAACAACGAAATATTTGGGCGAGTTTTCATCAGTAGTTTGCACCATCACTGGTTGTTTATATGCTCTTTATAGACCCTTGAATTTGGAAAAATGAAATATTCTGTTCTGGTTTATTCTATATACAGATTTCAAATTGAGTATATAGAAAGTATTCGAACTACCTAAGCCTGATGTTATATATACGGAATTATTTCTTTAAAAACATGTTTTATATCTAAACGTAATAATACAGACAGACAATTTTTGTTTATCCTGTTACCCTTATGTTTGACTTGATAAGTGTTGGACTTATGGATTGTCGGAGTATTGGGCTGTCGGAGCAATGGATTGTCGGACTATTTGGTTGTTGTACTAATGGGTTGTCAGACTAATTGGCTGTCGGACTAATGTGCTGTCGGACCAATAGGTTTTCGGACTAATGGGTTGTCTTTCCAAAGGGCTGTCCGACTAATGGACTGTCGGACCAATGGGCTGTCGGAATAATAGCATGTAACCTATATGGCCTGGTTAACTAAAGAAATTTCTAAGAGTTACCATTTGATATTAGGAGAACCTTTCTGGAGCCCTCTTTTCGTTATACATACACTACTATATTTTTCAACTTTCATGTAGATTTTTTTTTATCTTTTCTGTTAATTTAAAAAGGAAGATGTGGTATGATTGTTAATGAGAACGTTACATGCCATGAAAGTCGAAAAATATAGTAGTGTATGTATGACGAAAAGAGGGCTCCAGAAAGGTTCTCCTAAGATCAAATGGTAACTTTTAGAAATTTCTTAAGTTAACCAGGCCATATAAGGCAAATTATACAGTTAACAGTGACACCAATAAAATTCAAACTTGATCTCTGTGTATACATGTTTCATAAGATTGATTGAGGCAAACAAAAATTATAAAATAGAAACCAACTTTGTGACAACTAATGTACTGACGAACATGGGTTAAACCTACTACAACTCCTCCAGCCCCCCCCCCCCCCAACCCGTCCCCAAAAAATAAAAAATTGCGGCACATTGGAAATTTGCTTTTTTTATTCCACATGGGACACTGAAGTCTTGTATTCATGAATGTTTACAATTTGTTGGGACTAGAAAACATTGGTAATTACAAACAAAAATAAGATTGGTATGTACATTGTACTTCACTGTTTCTAGTGTTGCAGTTAATTGAATGTGTGGAATTTGTATTCAAATTATTACTGTTATTAATCTTGTATTTATGCAGACATTCTCAGCTAAGTGGTTCCATTCCAAATCTCGGGATTAATGCAGTCTTTTGTAAAGGTTACAGCTAGAGACAGATACAGAAAATAAGGGAGTAATTCCTGTAAAGGTTAAAAAAACGTTGAGAATAGCAAAACAATTTTTTTGAAGATTCATCCAAAAAAAAATCTACCTCTATTTACCGGTTTATTTTCTTAAGAGGAGGGGGATTTCAGAAGGATAAGAAGTGTGCTTCAGCTGAATCCCCCTCCCCAAAACACACACACACAACAAGATATTATGTTATCGGAATCTAGAACTTGTGAGATATATGTAGAATGACGCATAGTAAGGAATGATTCCTTATTGATACAATTATATTGCTTGATAATTCTGATTTGATAGTTTTGCCGGTAATAGCATGATTATTTTACAGGGATTAGCGCAATTCCAACTTAGCAGATGTATTCTATTCGTCTATCTCGGAGATCCTGAATTTCAATTGCGGGATAGAAGTACAACAAAGCAGTAATTAATGTTAATAGCTACATGTATATATTAAGAGGATTCCATTATACTGGACTTCCGATATTAGCTATCACCCATTGCCTATTATTATTTTTAAAATCACCACCAACTTAAAATGTGTTAAATTTGCCTGTCCGTCTATATCCACCCGTCCATCACACTTCAGTTTCAGTTTATAAATGCTTTGACCAAATGATTCTATTATTGGTTTGTTAATATTATGTTACGGATCAATTTTGTGATTTATGCTGGTGGAATAACATCTCAGACGGATGTGTGCCATAAGAAATTACGAATTTTGCTTACATTTGTTAGGGCCATATATATCTTGCCTTTCCATGAGCCAGGTTGACCCGGCTATTGCATTCCCATGAAGTTCATCATCTGTCAACCTTAAACCAGATGCTCAACAAGGCACAGCTTTATACGACCGCAGAGTTCGAACCCTGAACAGTTGGGGCAAGTATGGACACAACATTCAAGCTAAATACAGCTCTGAATTTGGATTGCGATTAAATAGTTGAAACAACATAGTTTTCTGACACAGAATGAATGTGGTCCAAGAACTTGAACTTAAAAATTAAAATTGGACATTTACCTATTATGGTCCAATATCCAAAATCTAAATACATGGTTAGATTCAGCATATCAAAGAACCCCAATAATTCATTTTTTGTTAAAACCAAACTAACTTTATTTTTGGACCCTTTGGACCTTAATGTAGACCAATTTGAAAACGGGACCAAAAATTAAGAATCTACATTCACAGTTAAGATTCAGCATATTAAAGAACCCCAATTATTCATTTTTTGATGAAATCAAACAAAGTTTAAGTTTGACCCTTTTGGTCCCTAATTACTAAACTGATGGACCAAAACTCCCAAAATCAATCCTAACCTTCATTTATGGTAATAAACCTTGTGTTAAAATTTCATAGATTTCTATTTACTTACACTAAAGTTATGGTGCGAAAACCAAGAAAAATGCTTAATTGGCCCCTTTTTGGTCGTTAATTCCTTAACTTTTGGGAACAAAACTCCCGAAATCAATCCCAACCTTTCTTTTGTGTTCTTAAACATTGTGTTTGAATTTTATAGATTTCTATTTACTTATACTGAAGTTAATGTGTGAAAACCAAGAAAAATGTCTAAATGGACCCTTTTTTTGGGCCCTAATTCCTAAACTATAGGGACCAAAACTCTCAAAATCAATCTCAACCTTCTTTTTGTGGTAAATAACAGTGTGTTTAAATTTCATAGATTTCTATAAACTTACACTAAAGTTAAAGTGCGAAAACCAATGTTTCTTCGGACGACGAAACGCAATTATCTTTTCAAGGATCTACTTGTATGCAACATTTAAAAAAATCAACTTACCCCCTCCCCCCTTTTTCCAAGCCCCCCCCCCTTATGTTTCATGACATATTCCATTTATTGAACAATCTGAAGAAAAATCCCAGACAAGACTGTGAGTGAAGCAAAGAATGAAGTCATATTCCAATTTGAACCCCTTTATTTATATACTTTTTTACATAAATTTCTATTTATGCAGTTTTTTAGTGGATGTTGCTATGGATAATATGTCTTTCCGTGGTAACAATTGAAGTCAACAACACTAAACGATTGTAGTTTAAAGTTTGAGTTAGCTTTTATGTATTTTTCTTATCGGTTATAAAAAAATCAGGTCATTTAAGCTCTTAAACTGCAATATTCTGCAAATGAAAACTCCGTTTCCAAGGAAAAAATCGGTTGCTATGGTGATAAAACTAAAAAAAATCCCACACATTTTTCTATTGAATTTGGTAGAGTAGTATTCAAACTTCATAACTACAGTGCTAACTATTCTGTACACATTTGCACTTTTCTGAAAAACACCAGAGAAAATGTTGTAATTCAGCAAAAACCCCAATTTCAGAAAAGTTGAAAATATGCAGTTTTTCACAAAATTTTCCAAAAAAATTCCAAATTTGGTTGACATGCAATCTTCACTAAAATGAAGCTTAAACCAAGTTCTATCAATGTTACATATGAAAATTAATGAAAAATGCATTATTCTATTCTTAATCAGGCTCTGAAATGTGGTGATTTAGCTGATTTTTGAAAGATTTTACAACGCTTAACAACCAAAAAATTGTGTGTCCGTTACCATGACAACCACTCATATTTTCCCACTCAAAATTATTTTTTGAGCATTTTTCATTTATTGCTTCTACTAGGCCAATTATAGATAAAATCTGAAACCCCCCATGTATCACATGTATATGGCACACTGCCTGGTTCTTATAAAGAGCTGTACTTAATTTACTGATAACACATTATACAGAGTTTTTTTTCTAAACGGCTTCAGATATTGGGCTGATTTTTGGTATGTGAGTTAGCCATGATCAGTTACAGATCAAGTTTAAGTTTCGTTCCGCTCCGCTAATTTTTACCGAAATAACGGGCTTTGGACTTTGATAAATTGTTGAAAATCACAGTTATACGGACTTTTTTTCTAAACTCTTTCAGATATTTGGATGATTTTTGATATGTGAGACTACCATCATGTTTGTGTCCACATTTGTTATTGAAATTGCAGATTTTTCAACTTTTTGAGACGGGGCCATTCGTGTCGCTTTGACACATCTAGTTTTCATAAAAGATAATAAATATTCCTTGGCAATTACGAAAAAGGTTGATGCTGTTACACTCACAATTAGTACTGTTGTGAAAAGCTCCTTAATAACTTGTTTGATATATATATCAACATTTTGTTTACCCTTTGGAGTATGCTAACATATTGAAACTTTTTTGTATTTTTTTGTGATACCCTATTTCTTGTCAACAGTGATAAACCATGTTTATGATTTATTTTCAGAAACCCAACTTGATACTGAATGTTGACGGATTCATTGGAGTAGCATTTGTAGATCTGTTAAATAATTGTGGCTGTTTTACAAGGTTGGTGGTTTTTAAATGGTCTTTGCTATTAATAAGCTTAACTTCTTATATCTCAGATAGTCTGTGTTGATTGATTAACTAGTTGTAACTACTTTACAGGCGAAGCATTTTGGAAGTTTTCCTTATTTCAAAAGGAATGGGGATATACTTTGCACAACATCAAGTGCAACTTCTTGTTATTTTTTTTTTACCTTTCTATTTAGCAGTCCTGGTCCAAGGAGCCTGTCTGAGCTTATTGCATCACTTTGCATCGATTATAGTCTTTATTTTATTTTATTTTCCATCTATGGAACTTTTGAGCCAATTGAAACCAAATAAGACACTATCATCAAACAAGAAATGACCGACAAGACAACATCTAAAAATATGCTAACAATGTGGAAATTGGCAGGCCCTTTCTTCCATGAGTTATTGCCCTTGAACAAGGATTTTTACCAATTTTTTGTGTTAAATGATAGAAGATACAAAAAAACTGTATACTGAATAAATTGATCAGCAATATGAGAAAAAAAAAAGATTAAGTCGAGAAGTTAATAAAAAGTCTACAATGAAAACGTTTGTTTTTAATCTGATTGATTTTTTTAACAGAGAGGAATCTAAAGACTTCGTAGATATAGGCGCTTTGAATGGATTATTTGTTTTAGGAAGAAGCATGGGATTTATAGGTATGTATTACTTTTTAAATTTCATTTGATTAGGCATTGCATACGATACAATATGATGGGTAATTTACCTCCTTAACTACTGTTATATGTATCTGATTGAGGTCTTGAAGGCCTTGAGGTCCTTTGATAAACATTAAATATTTAGTAGTTGTTCTAGTGGGTCAAACAGGGGAACCATTATGAAAAAGATGATGGTTAAAATCTACACAAGATGATCCAGTCCTCATTGAAGAATTTTCACTGAGGTAGTGTTACCTTTGCTTGTCACTAGAACTTTTTAAATTAACACATGTCTAGTTCATACCGTTATACTTTAATTATTATGATAGCAATCCGCTGCAGCCATGTGGATAAGTGACTATAGACATCTATTGACACAGTTTATATGTCAATTCATAAATTATTTGCTTATCTACATATGGTTGCCAATGATGTAGAAATGGTTGTCTCTAGAGGGAAGACTTATAAATTAAATGTGTTTATAGACAGTTTAAAGGGTGGTAATCTGTTAGGGCTATGTGAATAATAATTCAAGTATCCTTGCATCTTTAAAACATCCATAAGTATCCAGTGCATAAATTACAGGTTCATCAGTTGCAGACATTTTTATAAACACAATCATAGGCAGATAAACTATAAATACATTTTTCAAATTTTATTGATATCTATAAATACTATGTTTTTCAGGACATTTCTTGGATCAGAAAAGATTAAAGCAAGGGTTATACAGACATCCTTGGGACGACATATCTTATATCATGCCAGAAACAACAGGACTGATGGGCACAGACACGGACAATGTATAATTATCATATCTTAGGTTTATCAAACATTACTTAAATTATACTGGTCTCTATTTTGATTTTGTACAATGAGGTTTAATTAATTGTTACTTTCTATTATATCAGAAGGATAAGAATATATGCTATTATGAATGTTAAATAATTTATGCCAGTTTTAAGATTTTGTTGTGAGGGCCTGCTAAACGACCAATACAAAACTGGGATATTCAGTTTATACTAAAAAAGTATAAGATATTAGAGATTTATAGTTGACTGAGAATCTCATAATTTATTTCATATCAAAACATGTAACTATGGTAACATTCCTCATAAATGTTGATTCATAATAAAATAAGACATAATTATACATTCAGAAGTGATCACCAGTCCTGATTTGTTCTAATTTTATTTTGTTAAAGATAATATAAGATTCATTTGAGTTTAATACATTTGTTATTTATGTACTCTTTATTAATGCAAAATATCAAGTATGAGTGTATTTCCCAAACAAACAAGTGATAACTCAAGATAATCCATTTATACATTACTTGCTTGATTCATTAATAGTTGTACTATGCAAATTTGTTGTTATTGATATCATTATGCGACACAGAAGTCTTTTAGTCTTATATAAGGTTGTAAATGTCACATAGATATAAAGGGGAAATCATTATACCGGTAAGCATAATACATGTGATAGTCCATATGAACAAAAAACCAGTTTTTCATTTTCCCTTATTCTTACCCGCTTTTATTTATTTTTCATAATCAACATCTAGTTCAATTGATCTTGTTTCTTTTATTGGTCAAAATTCAAAGATGAAGTAAAATTTTCTTGCTTGTGACGAAACTAAAAAGGAGACCTTGCCTGTTGAAGTCAAATAAAAAGAACACTTCTTTTTACAGTTCATTAAAAAATAACGATAAAGCTGGTCTTCATATAGTCTAAATTTCAACGCCACCACCAAAACTTGTGCAATATGATATTTCTCCACACTTGTCAGATAGATTTTATATATTTGAAAAAACTGACCAAGCTTTGATAGTCTTTTATGTATGAAATTATTTTTTAGAAGAGAAGTATAGTATTTCAGTAGTCCTAGGTATTACAAAGCAAGTTAATTTGAACAATTATAAATTAGTGCTGTGCTCTGTATTGATATATTGTCTTGTATCATTAACCTTTTTAACATATACTAACTTACATTATACTTTACTCACAATTGTCCATGACCTTTGACATAAAAGTGCTGACTAATTAAATCATCAAATACATTTATCATATTATTTTGGGCCTGAAAGACAGTGTTGAAACCATTAAAGTGTGCCATAACTGTAATAACTTACTTGTGTTATACTATTTATTGATAATGATCTAACTGCTGCCTATGTAAAAATCATGTTATTCAGAAAATTATATAATTATTAGGCTGAAATATTTAGTTCACTAATGTTTCGTTGGATTTCCTTTTAACCACACAATAAAGTTTTAGATAAAACACATCTACTGGTAGGTTAATGTTTGTTTAAAGATTTGTGTAAAGATGTTTTATAGATAGAATTTGTTATAACATTCATTGTCTTTATATAACTTGTCTCTCGTATTAGAAATGTACAATCTGTTAATGTCTCTGTTTTGTAGAAGTTATGTTGTTAAGGTTTCAGTGAAATCAAATATTTATACAAGATGTATTAATGTGGTTGACCTTGTATATTGGGTTTAAATAAAATATACAATAGTGGGCTCCATTTTATTGACTTAGTTTCTGTTAGCCATTGTTTTCATCTCAGGAATGTAAACATAAAGAGTTGAAAAAAAACATGGATAATTTTTGTCATAGACAAAATATCACCATATATAATGTGTTATCATTAAAAAGTGTAAAACACTGTTATAACATAATAAATCAAAAGAATTACAAGATTTTGAAAACTCAGAAAACACAAAGCAACCATGCAGTGATTCACTACTGGGGATGTTTAACGACCTTGACTACCTGATCTGATAAGCGAATCACAAAACAAGACTGGATAACTCATAAAAGCAATGGCAACCTTACAATGAATTATGAAACAAGAACAGATAATTTAGAAACTCAGTGAATCAAAAAACAAAAACAGATAGCTCAGATAGAATAATGGCAACAATTCAATGAATCACATAACAATGAAAGAAATCAGAAAAAAGGTAACCATGCATAGAATCACAAGAACAGATAAATGAGACTAAAGCCTAGGCAGTACAATCACATTAAAGTGTCAGTAATAATGAATTCTTCAGAATTTCTCATGACAAACTCCATGAATATATAAAAACTACAAGCTCCATTAGGTTAATTAGCTAAATTGCAATCTTATTGTTTATTTGTAGAAGGAAAAAAAACTTTGTTTGAAGAGATGGGTGTCATAGTGATGATTATAAAGTCTTCTAACTATTTATGTTCAACATTCCAAGAAAAAACATTTTCAAATGATGGTGAAATTGGACATATGATTTAAAAGACGTCTGGAAACCAAAATTTGTCCAATATCAATTTACCAATTCCTCTGACAGATCTTTGACATAGTGACCTAAACATTAATCTGGGTCTTCTCTTCTTGATCATTATCAAACCAAAGGAGTAGGTCCAGTAAGACCCCTTTTTGGCCCCAAAATATAGCAGTTTTACACAAGAATGTGTCCAAAGTACACGGATGCCCCACTTGCACTATCCTTTTCCATGTTCCATGGACTGTAAAAATTGGGTAATAATCTAATTTGGCATTAAAATTAGAAAGATTATATTATAGGGAACATATGTAATAAGTTACAAGTTGATTGGACTTCAATTTCATCAAAAACTACCTTGACCAAAAACTTTAATCTGAAACTCCCACTTTCATTTTCTATGTATAGTGAACCCTGAAATTGGGGTCAAAAGTCTAATTTGGCATTAAAATTAGAAAGATCATATCATAAGCAACAAGTGTACTAAGTTTCAAGTTGATTGGAATTCAGCTTCATCAAAAACTTTAACCTGAAACTCCCACTTTCATTTTCTATGTTCAGTGGACCGTGAAATTGGGGTCAAAAGTCTAATTTGGCATTAAAATTAGAAAGATCATATCATAAGCAACAAGTGTACTAAGTTTCAAGTTGATTGGACTTCAGCTTCATCAAAAACTACCTTGACCAAAAACTTTAACCTGAAACTCCCACTTTCATTTTCTATGTTCAGTGGACCGTGAAATTGGGGTCAAAAGTCTAATTTGGCATTAAAATTAGAAAGATCATATCATAAGCAACAAGTGTACTAAGTTTCAAGTTGATTGGACTTCAGCTTCATCAAAAACTACCTTGACCAAAAACTTTAACCTGAAACTTCCCCTTTCATTTTCTATGTTCAGTGGACCGTGAAATTGGAGTCAAAAGTCTAATTTGACTTTAAAATTAAAAAGATCATATCATAAGCAACAAGTGTACTAAGTTTCAAGTTGATTGGACTTCAGCTTCATCAAAAACTACCTTGACCAAAAACTTTAACCTGAAGCGAACGGACGGACGGACTTTAACCTGAAACTCCCCCTTTCATTTTCTATGTTCAGTGGACCGTGAAATTGGGGTCAAAAGTCTAATTTGACTTTAAAATTAAAAAGATCATATCATAAGCAACAAGTGTACTAAGTTTCAAGTTGATTGTTCAAGTTCTGCTACATAAATATGGGCTGTTTTTATGCCCCACCTACGATAGTAGAGGGGCATTATGTTTTCTGGTCTGTGCCTCCGTTCGTTCGTTCGTCTGTCCGTCTGTGCGTCCGTTCGCTTCAGGTTAAAGTTTTTGGTCAAGGTAGTTTTTGAAGAAATTGAAGGCCAATCAACTTTAAACTTAGTACACATGTTCCCCATGATATGATCTTTCTAATTTTAATGCCAAATTATAGTTTTGACCCCAATTTCATGGTCCACTGAACATAGAAAATGATAGTGCAAAGTTCAGGTTAAAGTTTTTGGTCAAGGTAGTTTTTGATAAAGTTAAGGTTACATCAACTTGAAACTTAGTACACATGTTCCCTATGATATGATCTTTGTAATTATAATTCCAAATTATAAGTTTGACCCCAATTTCACGGTCCACTGAACATAGAAAATGATAGTGCGAGTGGGGCATCCGTGTACTATGGACACATTCTTGTTGACAATACAATGCACATATATCGGGTACTAGCACCATTAAGTCATGCTAAATTACTGAAATCTTCACAATTCTAGCATTTTAGTTAAATTTTAGACAGTTTTTGTGTGAAACGAAAGTGGCTGCATTCCTGTTCATCCTTAATATTGAAATGCAAGTTGTATTTTATGATAATACATAACATATATAAAGGTTGAGGATGAACACGGATGCGGCCACTTTCATTTTTGACAAAAATCATCTGAAAAGTGACATTTTTCGGCATATTTGGTAGATTTTTTATATTTGAGCTTGAATCGGGTTGTTTTTAATGACTATCAGTTAAAATCTTTCACATAAATTGTTTGATTCAAATGAAATAGACACTTAAGTGTTTAAAAAGTGGTCAAAATCTTTTGTAAGATGAACTTGAAATTTGAGGCCAAAATCGATCCTTACCGGACCTACTCCTTTGGTATAGCATGGACCTGTGTTTCAAAAGTAGCTCTTTTGTATTTAACATATTCTCAACATCATTACAGATCTGATCTTCCCTTATTTGGCATTATCAAACAAATTTGTTTTACGATATTGATCATGACTTGAAAGCTTTTATCCTGAAATATATCCTGTCTTGTGTGTGTCACCTTTTATACATTTTAATCGTTGCTGTTGGCCACTGATGGACTTATTTTATATGTCCAAGGGCAATAACTCGAAACCTTTTTTTCTTCTTCTTTTAAACTTGGATCATAATATCCTACTGTAACAAGAAGTGTAGGCTTGAGAGCACTAAAAATGCAGTTTCCTCTACAATTTACAGTTCCAAGGATCATAAATCCTTTTAATATAATAGATTTTGGAGCTTGTCACAAGAAAGGAGTCTGTAATTCAGTGGTACTTGTTTGTGGCTATATACTGCCACATATTTGTTTTTTGTTCATTATTTTGTACATAAATTAGGTTGTTAGTTTTCTCATTTGAATTGTCAATTCTGGGCCTTTATATAGCTGACTATACTGCATAGGCATTGCTCATTGTTGAAGGCCAAACAGTAAAGTAGAATTATTACAAACCATTATTCAACTTCATACCAAAATTTATTCTGCAGACACATCAGAATATATTGGCAATAATTTAAATTTGCAAGTCCAGGAGCAGAAATTCTGTGCTGACTTCATATTGTCTGGCCTCAATATGGATATTAAAGATGATGCATAAAAAACTTAAGATATACCAAAACAAAATATAATTTTATTTCTTAGAAATATTTTAACAAGTAACATTTGTGAACATGGTTTAACATAAAATTTATAAAAGTAAAGACACTTTACTTGTAAATATATAGTATATCATGTATATTAATTAATAAGAGGAAATAAAAGGCTAGTTTTACAAATTTATCAAATTGAATAAAAATGAAATATATTTAAGTTTATACCTTTAGTCTGATATTAAGAAAAGTTAGACCTCTTGACAATAGAATAACTTATATGTAATGTTTCCACCATCTAAATCTACTAATGCACCTGGTCTAATTATTGCCTAAAAATCAGATTCTGTTCATGTGTAATAAGTGTGGACACACAAACTTGTCTCTCCTAAATATTTAGTTGGATAAACATAAAAACTAATACACATTTATTTTATTCAACAACAATATTGCACTCACTGTAAACAATTGCATTTCTATCATAAAGCTATCTCAGTGACAGTCCCTGTTTATTACTACCAGATGTCCAATGAATCTTCAGGTAGATAAACTGCATTTAAAACATGTTACTTCATAACGAAGAGTAAAATACAGTTACATCATAATATTGTCAAATTTTAATTTCAGTCTAAAATGTATTAAAAAAAAGTTTACCAGTGTAAATTATCCAAGATTTATCCCAAAAACTCATTTAAACAGACATGATTTATTGTTATATGTTGTACTGTATATTTTTTTAGAGAAGACTTAAATGAACTGAATTGTGATGTCACTTATATTCATAATCCCCTGTTTTAGTGATTGCAATCCCTCCTATGTACATTTTTTTCTTTTTCTATAGTCTCACCACATATAATTACATTAACATGTCAATCTGTCACCTTACAAACACATTTATATATTAAAATATCATGGCTAAGTCAACTGTAAAATATTTAATGTCAATGTCAAAAGGCACTTATATGAGCCCTTATAGAGGCATCTAAAGGCAAATTTGGTAAGTCTCTGTGTTTCATTTAATTTTCTACATTTTACTAAAAGCACTTGAATATTAAAAAGAAGTCAAGCATTGCTTGATATTTCATAACGATCTGTAATGGGGTAAGGTATATATACAAACAATATGTAATATCACTATTTTGTGTATTTTCTTTTATTAATCTTTGAGATAATTTTTAAAGATTAAAAATTATTGCTAGTAATAAAAGGCCTGTTAACAACAACATTTTTTTTCTCAGTTGACTCTTCATCTTCAGCAATAAAAAATTTTGTAGCGGTAATGTCTAAGTGTTGCAAGCAATAACATTATACTTATTACTTTAAAAAGTGTCAAATGCCCTTTATTTTCTACCCTTATCATTAAATATCTAATACAATTCATTGCCACTAGTTTGCTATATACTTATTTTCAGGACAATAATAAACATCTTTTATAAATCCACTTTAAAAAAATTATTAGATGTAACATAAAAGTTACATTAGACAAAAAAAAAGGTAATTAATTTATAATTGGTCTTGCTGCAGTAACACTCATAAATATAAGAAGATATAAATTTGTACAAAAGATTGAAGTAATATCACTGTATTAAGAACATATCTAACAGTTTTGTTCAAATTTTTTTTTTAACAAAAAACAAAACTTGAAAAAGTAATCATGACTTTTATCATTTTTACAAACATCAATTTAAATGATTACTTCACACACTGTCAGGTTTTTTTTTTATTTGATATATTGTACCACAGAAATTAAGAAACATTTACAAAAGTAAATAATCTTGTTTCTCAAAACTCAGACACATACACATTTATAAATAAACAGTAGCCCTGAAACTGTTGAATATGCCCTTAAGACTTCATATTAAAAAGTTGACATAATTTATTTTTAAAATAAATCACAAATATATAAATTATAAAAAAAATTCTCAATGGTACAAATTTATAAATTTGTTCAACAATATCTGAATATTTATAACGTAAGTAGTAATGTAAATTGATTAAAAGACATAAATTGATTTGAGTATTTTACTTCCAGTTCACACAGTTCTATAACTTATTGAATTTCAATGTAGTCGTCTTCTTTCATGACAAATTGTATTCATCTTTAAGTTAACATCAGAGCTAATACTTAATCAACAGTTAAGATTCTCAAGTATGCAATCTGACCGACAATTAAATCATGACTCTGAATGTGAAATACACAAACAGACAGACAATAAGTAAAATTATCATGAAAGACACTAAATCATTAGTTGAATAATTTTTACTGTTCTAAAGTACCTATAAATCTGTACTGTTATATAGTAATTAGAAACCCAGATTGTTGACACAGATATGTGGTATAACATTGAAAGATCACTGGTTATAGTTATTTCATTCCTGTATATTCAACCCTCGTTCCCCACTAAGTTCAAAGTCCACTTCATCTTGAAATTCTTCATATGTATCATTTGGTACTGTTCTCAAGAATGATGGACACTGAAACAGACAAATGAATCATTTAAGATTAATTAACTAATTCTTATTGCTTAAAATGACTAGTGACAAACTTTGCGCAGTCAGGTTCTGCAAGAGGGTCGATCAAGATGTAGGGATGGAATTTAAAAATGTAGATTGCCCTAAGGACACAATAAGGCACCTACCATGGGAAGGAATAGAAGGGACCCTCTCAGGAGTTATAGTAAGCTATGGACTGCTTCGCTCCTTCCTAATTTAAGGTGATATGTGTGCATGTGGTTGTTGAATTAGCATTGGAAATGTGGTATTTTTAGATATTGATTTAAATATAAAATGGATGTACTTTAAGAGTCAGTGCGATATATACCCATGCTTTTCAGTAAATTTTTTAAATAACTTGTATGAAATTAAAATAATTATAAATAGACACAACTCTTGAGGTGTACCTAGATTGTCAGAAGTTATAAAATACAGATAATGCATTTTTGTAAACATTGCATAGGAACATTGTTTAGCAAAGCAATAGTGCAAATTGCAGAGTAAAAAAGCAAATAAACACACATTAATAATTGATATTTCAATATTGAATTTATCTGTGAAATATATGCATAAAAAAGCGAACATGAATTAATGACAGTTGATTGAAACTGAAATACACATAGTTAATTTTCCAGCATTTGATGTCTTATCCTGACCGAGAAAAGTCTGTTAATCTTTACTGTAAATTCAGAAATTATTGCGTGCATTTATTATTGCAATTTTGTCATATAATACTTAAATGCAATCTTGTTTCATTCATATCAAATATTTCAAAATGCGAGTTTAAATAATTGCGTTTACAACTCTGACGCATTTTTCGCAATAATAAAAACCTCACAATAATTTCTGAATTTACAGTATCTCATTTAAGCCAATAGCTGTTGCTGTATCTCAGTCGCATCATAATGCAACCAATCAGAATCTATCATGTGATAAGTTATTAATTCAAGATGGTGTGTATGTTGACTGAAACTAATAGCTCTGCACTGTGAAGCGAAGCTACTAGGAGTTAAAACATTGAAAGGAAAGAGATCATTCTTTGTAAGGGAAAATCTATAATATAAAACTTAACCTTCATTTTGTCAAGTGACAACATCAATTTTGAAAAGCATTGGTTCAGTGGTTTACAAGTAATTGCACAGAAATGTCATAAAGTGCTATTTTCTAATTAAATTGTGCACCATAACTCTTGAAAAGTAAAATTGAAAATCTTCAATACCAAAATCTACCTCCATTTGTCAACAGTAAAATGAGAAAGGCATTGCCCAAACGGTTCACAAGTTATTTCTATGAAACAAGTGGCAGCCACCCCCCAAATAACATATAAAATAGAGATAACTATGTATTGTTTTGTTGTCACACCACTAGCTCAAATTGATGACAGATCCAACATTCATTAACTTGTATAATCTCATCAAATAGTTAAGGTATACATGCCCCAGACTGGATTTCAGTGTTGATGTTGGCCTCATGTTTTATAGTTTTTTTCATGTTTATTTTTCATTTTATTTTCAAGTAGCTTTTTGAAAGATTATCTTACTATATGATCCTAATTGTTGAAGAAAGGTAGATGTTTGTCCTCTAATCTTTTTTGTTTGGAGAAAGGTGTCATTTTCAGTTATTTCAGTTATGGATGAAAACTTTTAACAGATGATGTATTTCTTATACCAATCTTTTAATTCAAATTATAATAAAAAGACTCAGATAGCTATTAAATTGACTAAAGACTATACAAATTGACAAATAGCAATGAAAGACGTTTATTTTGGCATCAAAGCAATCACCAGTAAAATGTCACATAATATGTAAATGTAGGTAACAATCTAACAGTCTAAGAAATAACAATAATAATATGCATTATGAGTATATGATATGATAATCCAACATTAAATGTGAAATGACCTTTAATTCTAAATAAGTTAATATTATCTACATTATTGCTTTCCGTATTCCTGATGAGTTTCAGTAAATCATCCAAAAGTTAAACTTTACATCCAACACATTCAGCAAAAAAAAAAATCACATTAAAGACAACTCACTATGTACCTACAAACACACATGAGCACAATTTTTCAAAAACTTTAACCTGAAGCAGGACAGACAGACTGATGAACAGACAAATGAACAAATGAATGAACAGACACATAGACCAAAAAAACATAATGTCCTTATGTGGGGCATAAAAATCAAAGGCCAAAAGAAGAAGGTTCAATAAGGCCCAAAAATAGCCCTTATTTGCAGTTAAAACTTAAAATTTAATTACCATTACCACAATGGATAAGAGCCATATAATATATGTTCCGTAATAAGTCACAATTAACACTCAGAATTTGGCATCCCTGACTTTCAATGAAAATAGGTTCACTTTCCTTTATGGATTCGAAACAGCTGGAGTGTTGACAAGCAAGATCTTTTAACTTTGTGTTTGTTATAACAAATTACCTGTAATATTTAGTTTGTTATAACAAATTACCTTTAATATTTAGTTTGTTAAACTTTGTGCTATAGTTATAACAAATTACCTTTAATATTTAGTTTGTTATAACAAATTACCTTTAATATTTAGTTTGTTAAACCCTGTGCTATAGTTATAACAAATTACCTTTAATATTTAGTTTGTTATAACAAATTACCTTTAATATTTAGTTTGTTATAACAAATTACCTTTAATATTTAGTTTGTTATAACAAATTACCTTTAATATTTAGTTTGTTAAACCCTGTGCTATAGGTTTTCGGGGCTTAAATTGGGTTGACTCTAAAAATGATTTTGTTAACTTTCACAAAAATCTCTATTTTTGGCATATTCAGAACTTATAAACACCCATTGCAGATATCACATTCAGGTCACATCAGGTTGAAAGCCTCTTCGATCTCTTTAATTAAAAAGGGGAATATAAAAATAATAACGTTGAAACCATTTAGTTGGCACAATTTAAGCTGAAGATGCAAATATTCTTTATCTTAGAGAATAAAATAAAATTAATGTCCAGTCAAATGAAAATGATAACAAATTATTACATAAATGTATAAATTTTTAAATGCAAAAAAAAAGTACAAGCTGTAAAAAATATGTCAATACAAAAAAGTAGATCTGATAAGTATACATTTACAAAGCATGGAAGTATGTAAATATGACTTAGGTGTCTATATGTATTGCACTTACTCTATAAAATATTTTATATACAAATATCATTAATACACAGTGAAAGTTTACCACTTGTTTAAACTAGTGTTCTAGCTAAGTTTTCAAAGGGCTTTCAATGCCACAAATAACATAAATTACTTTATTACTACAAAACAAAATCTTCATACTAATGCCTTCATAACATCTGGGACTAAAACATGGTCCCAGATAACTTACCCAAACAAACTCACATATATATACACTTTCATGAATTAAAAATTGTCTCCTCAAGGCTTAATCTAAAACTGAAAAAAAAATATACAAAAGCTAGGACAGTGGCATGCATTTATCTGTAAAAATCTAAGGCTTTCTTTACTTTTGACTGTGAATAATCAATATTCCAGATGAATGTTTACCTATAAGATCACCTCATACCCAGTAAAGTCAATGTTGATGGTCATAACCTGGATAATAGGATGTCTGCACCTAATCCAATTATACATTACCCAAAAAAATACAATTTGTCAATGAACAAACTGATGAGTCAAACAAGATTTTGAACAATTATGTCATGTGATCACACAACAACTGGGAACCTGTTTTAGAGAACTTCAATTTGAAAATAGAAACTGTCTTGACAAACAGCTCTTTCTATATTGGTGTTGTGCATGATATTACACTTGCTAGAACACTAATTTATACAAAGACACATAAATATATTAAAAAACTAATAACTTAGCACCTAATGTTGTTGCAACTACTCTTACAATAATTATAGATTAAATCAACAATTTAAAAATGTTCACAAATATCATTTTACACTTCTGATCTTAGCATTTCAGTCAGAAAGAAACCTGTTAAGCTGCTAAATTGTTTGTACTTTTTAATATCACTATTACATTTTAACAAATATAAATATAATATATGTATAAATATCATAGCATTACATTACATTTTAAAAAATATAAATATAATATACATATAAATAATATAGCATTGCAATCTTTATATCATGCTTTATTTATCTGTAACAAATGGCACAATATAAGTAAAACTGGTACCCTCAAGGTGTATAAATTGTCTCATTGGCACTCATACCACATCTTCCTATTTCTACATACAATTCCTGTATAATTCAGAAAAATACCATAGTTGCGTTTAAATTAATTATTTTCATAATTTCTATTATTTCAAAATTTATTTTGTACTAAATTGAAAACGAACAAAAACCAGCAATATAGCTGTCTTTAGAAACAAATGTACAGTACATGGACTTAAAAATTCTCATCTACATCATTTTGCGATATATTTCATATAAAAACACATATTTTTAAAAGGTTATTGCTGGATTTTAACAAACCATTCAGAATAGCTTATGTTTTTTTTTTAGTTTATTTGGTCATAATTTTGCCTTCAGGTGTTTTCTTTTTCACACAATGTGTATTTGAGTAGAGAGCAGTTCTTAAATCACAGGTACACTACATGTTTCTATGACCAATATAATGTTTAATAAATCTTGATATGTAGTGGAGACAGTTATTAATGTGTTAGTCTTGAACATTTAGAAACCTTGAAAAATAATATTCTCAAAATAAAATTGAGAATGAAAAGAACTACTGTAGTACATTTTGTAATTAAATTAACTTGAGAATGCCTGTGTTACATTTATTTAAAATATTTCTTCTTTGAGTTTTATCGCCGTCATGTCAACATATGATATTACAAAGCAAGCTTTCAAACAAAAATGAAGTTTCTTATCTAGAGTTAAAAAAGAGCAAAATACAATTTTAAGTCAGCTAATGTTCCACACTTCAAATGTCTGGATGGCATCAATTTTTAAAAGCCACGTTTTTTTTCCCTCAGTGAATGAAATCTTTTTCTGACCTGAAGGTCATCTTATTGTAATATCAGAGAAATATCCTATGCAAAACATCATCTTTAAATCTTCAAAAAGTCATAAAGTCATCTTGTTGGAATGTCCGAAAAATATCACATGTAAAACATCCTCTTTCAATCCTCAAAAGGTAATCTTATTGTAATGCCAAAGAAATATCACACGTAAAATATCATCTTTGGGTCTTTGGATCATCTGAAGGTCATCTTATTTAAAGGTCATAAAAAATATCACAAAATAAAACATTTGTATTTTCTTGGATCTTTAAAACATCTTTTCTTTCAACAGATGCATCAGACAAAATGACATATTAAAAAGTAAAGCCATCAATCTTAGAACTATACTATCACACACAGTTATCACAAGTAGATCTTCCTTGTATCTTCTCATAATAATAAAGTGTCATAGCAAATATCAGAATGTAGAATATTGTAGATCTGAACTAGATTCTGAGAGGAGAAGTTGGTATCGTGGATAAAATCTGCGTAGTAGCTGTAGGATAGAAAAGATATAACAGGGTAAGGTTATTTGCAGGGGTGTTTTGGAAGAGTGAAGGATTATTAGGGATTTCAATATTCTATAGTTCTAAACAATACATAAGTACCTGGTATGATACTTGTAAATTATGAACTTCTCTAAGTCTCTAGATGATGTCCCTACTTGCATATAATGTTATAAAGGGCACAACTTGAGAAAAGTAAAAGTGACACTAGTATTGTGTATAAGTTTTATAACATTTGGTTGAGACAAACTTAAGTTAGAGGACAGAAACGAAAAATTCAGCAATTTTACCATTTGTAAACGGGCATAACTCTAGAATGGCTAAAATGATGACACCAAAATTTAAACTCGATCTGTGTTTTGTGGTAATAAACATTTTGTATAAGTTAAGTAATATTAAAGTTGAGACAAACTAAAGTTCGAGGACAGAAACCAACTTTGGGATGTCTGTATGAACAGACGAACAAGGGTAATCCTTAATGCCCTTTGAGGCGACATAAAAATTGGTTGAAGGATTCAAAAGTCATTGTAAGGAAATAAGAGCAAGTGCCAGTTTCTACTCAACCAAAGACAACTACTAAACCACTAAAAGAATTTTGACCTCCATTTTGTCATCAGTAACAACATATTAAAATTTGAATTGAACTTTTCAAAAGTTGGTGAACAAAATTGACGTAAAGTGCCATATAGTATTTGATTCCTATCAGACCAAATCTCGAAAAAAATATAATTGTAAAAGTGAAAATCAAATATTGAACATAACAACCATTTGTCCGACATCAGTAACAAACTTTTAATAGGGCAAGCATTGAACAGTTTTACATAACTCCAGTTTCATAACTTACCCCCTATTCTATTTGTAAAATCAACATATGCATCTCAAACCAACTCAAACATAATCAAAAGACAACAGTGTAAACAGAAAAGAACCATGTCTGCTACCATTCCTCCATTATTCCAAATTAAAGGTTGGTAATTCTATCTTCTAGGACTAATATAAATTCTAAATAATATAATACATGTACATGCAATTCTCATTTTAGTATGTAAAACCTTTGCCATTTAGCGATGATGTATATTAATCTGTGATTTATAAAAATATGTATGTGTATATTCTATTTACTTACTGTTATTCTAGAAAATATTTCTATTTCCATGGTAACAAAACAATGCCATACCTGAAATAATTCATAGTAATACAAATGTTTTATATAAAAACAAGGTGATATAGTATGTATGGTTGCCAATGAAATCAATATCCCTAAACATGCTAAAAACAAAAGGACAATCAAATCAAATGTATAAATGGCTCCAAAAATTTCAGTATTCAGAAAGCTTGGCAAAAAGCATTGAATAAAATACTAAGGAGTATCAGATTCAATACATGTATATCATTCATAGAGTCTTTGCTAAGCCCTCTGCATTTTTGTGTCTGGAACCTCTTGTCTTTGCTAGATTTGTAAAACTTGGTACATTTGTATGTTTTGGAGTTTATTGCATTGTGGCATCAATTTCACTGAACAAGTATACACTAATGTTTATTGGCAAGCTGAAGCTGGCCTCCCGATGCAGGATTTTCTAATTAAGTTGAAGACCCATTTGTGGCTATTTTATGGTCTTTGGTCAGGTTGTTATTTCTTTGACAAATTCCCTGTTTCCATTCTTTATTCTATCAACAAAAAAGGTTGAGTCAGTTTCCCAAAATAAATATGTTTGTGGTACAATTCATTATTATTCAATAAATGAAACTAACTCATAAAATATTCTAAAAGATATATATTAGACTACTGTAAATTCAGAACTTATTGCGTACAATCATCATTGCGATTTTGTCATTTTAGACAAAAATGTGATTTTTATTTTTGCAATATTGAGAAAAATCCTAGTTAATTCATATAAAAAAAATCAAAACATGAGTTTATATAATTGCGATTATAATCCTGTTGCATTTTTCTTAATTTCTTAATTTATAGTACTTACCAGATACAAAACAAATCCAAAATAGAGGAGTATAAGTACAGCTACACCAAGGTATATAGCCCAATGGTGTGGTAACTCTTGTATATACACTGCCACAAAATACATATTAATTCCTATTACAACTAATGCCAAAACACCAGATATTATCTTCATCACTCTACAAAATAAAAATAAATAGGTCATAGAATATAATTCCTTCCACAACTGCCGCCAAAACACCAGATATTATCTTCATTACACTACAAAATATAAAGAAATAGTTCATAGAAAATAATTCCTTTCACAACTTCATTTTAATCATTATACAGGTTAAATAGAAGGTCAACGGAAATAATGTTCATACTATACCAAGATGCTTGTCTATATAAATAACACCTCTCTTACTAATATTTACTTCATATTAGCATGAACTTGATATCTAACACTGCACTGATAAATAAGCATCAAAAGATGAAAAATCAAATTTAGGCCTTTTTTCATACTTCAAATCATAATGAATATTCAGAAGATTAGACAGCCAAATAGTTTTGTTAACACACCTACAACCATCAATGTTTATTTCTTTCAAATGAACACCAATGTTGATTTTAGTTTTTTAATGAAATAGAAATACCATTTTCCCTCAAATTACAACTAACCAAAACAATTAAATGACTTTTGGACAAAGCAAAGAATAGTGAAAGTAAAGCCCCCAAATTCGAACTTGGTCTGTGTTTGGTGGTTATGAGTATTATTTAAATATTTCATAACATTTGGTTCAGTAAAGTTAGAACGTAGATATTGCAAATTTGCCAAAATGTATTTATTTAAATAGGGACAAAGCTGGAGAACAGCTTATTCAAACTTGATCTGTTGTTGGTGGTTATAAGCATTGTGTATAAGTTTCAGAACATTTGGTTGTGGCAAAGTAAAGTAAGGGTGGAAAAGTGATGCCACTCATATTTGTACTTTTGTTTGGTGGTAATACACACTTTGAATAAGTTTCATAACATTTAGGTTGTGGCAAAGTCTAGTAAGAGGAAACGGAAATTAATTTTGGGACACAAGGACTGACACATATGTACAGACGGACAGGACAGATGGACAACTTAATGCCCTCTTTATGCATTTCAAATACATTTAATTAATTTTATTTTCTGTATTTTGTTAACTATATGGCATTCTAGTTTCTTTTACACTGTTTTCTGACATGTAAATTTTTGTAACTTGTATATCTCGCTGAAGTGTCTATATCAAAGATTTACCGCCATAAAGGTCTATTTCAATCACCACCATTTTCATCTCCTCGTACTTACATTCCATTTTTAAAATCTCCCATGATATCTGTAGAACTTGTGAAGGCTAAGATTGGTATCAGTGCAAACGGTAACTGTAGACTCATCAGTACATTGAGGAGATCATTCATACCACTTAACTGTTCTATACCCTCGTATATAGATATAAATATGGTTGGAGCAATGGCAATAGTTCTTGTCAATAAAAC
>CM034353.1:2586092-2930539 GCA_019925275.1 Mytilus edulis | reverse complement strand
CTACTAGTATTTTATTTAACCATCCAAAATTTAAAGATCATTCTTTTAACAAGTTTTTGAATACCCCTCTTCTGTGTAGATCAATCCACACACATTCTTTATTGAAATCAAAACAGATTTATAATAAATAACTAAAATAATTTGTAAATAACTTCCAGAGTTTGAAGTAAATAAAACTATCATACCCTGGATTCGTCATCTTGAGCAGCTTTCTGACGTTCTTCTTCCTGTTACACAAAGCAGTTAGTACATTAACGCAATAATATAAAAACTTCAAATACAGCAAACCAGATTTCAAAATCCTTCTGATGGAGCATTTAACTCAATTATTGCATATAAAAACTTTAAATACAGCAGAACAGATTTCAAAATCCTTCTGATGATGCATAAAACTATGAATCATACACAAACATGATGTCAAATCTATGCACAACTTCAAGGTCATAATTACTGTTCAATACTTAGCAGCAGAAAATGCAGTTTAACACCAATCTTTAGACATACCTGTACATTTGTTTCAGGAATCTTATAGCCAATAAGGTCAAACTTAAGACATTCAAATGGTTATTCTATGTATTTAAAATGTTTATTTTCACTCAAAAATACATGTTAACTGTAGAGAAAAATTAATTTATTTTTGTGAACTGCAGATCTTAGAGATCTTTGTTTGTAGAAAAGGGACATTGACACTGAATTGCATTCTTTTTATGTCTACTACAAAATATTTCACAGAAAAGGCAAGATTAAAAAGGTATTAACAAATATATAGTGCAATACAATAAATTTCTAGAAAATATTTTTCTTTGATTTTTTTGTCCTTTTGTTCTTTCTGCTTGAAGGAGTTAAAACATTGTGTTGACATATATAATAACTTTAAAAAAAAATTGGTCTGAACTTAAATTGTTTTATAAGTACATCTATTACAAATGATTGTGTATCATAAGCAGAACAAACTTTAGGCAAACATTTCTTTCTCTTACCATAAGTTTAATATAATATTTAAAATATAAAATGCATTAATGAAAGGTATCGCCAAACTTAATGAATCAAAAGCATACACAATGTCATATGAAGCCAACTACATCTGACACATTAAATCATCTATAGCAGACAATTGATGCACGTAAACTTCAATGTAACAAGATGCCTGTAAAATGTGTCATACCTCTCTTTGTTGTCTTTCTATTTCTTTTGTTCTTATTTCACGTGCTTCTGCTCTCGCTGCTCTCCTAGCTGCTAGTCGTGCTTCAGCCTGTAAAATACAAATATTACTTTATTGATTTACAAAAACAAACTGACAATACCAGGCAAAAAACAGAAAACATTGAAAAGACAAACAACAAAACACAAAACCAATATATATAATTATATATACAAAATCAAAATTGATACATATTTGATATAAACATTAGAGCAAACTGAATATTAATGAATCATGCTTGTACCGTTCCTCTATATATGAAGTGTGAAATGATGGTCTTTGTGAACTATTTAATTCAGAGGTTACCTTTTTTATATACTCTATGAACATGCAACATCATATTAAGTTATACTAGTTCATTCAACATAATAGAGATTTTAATGTAGGTAGTAGTAAACAGCTGTACATTTCAGTGATGAATAAAAGTTCACAAATGCAGGTTATGTAAGTGATCGACTTAGGTGGGTGGCTGTTTGTATTTTTTCCAGATGCATCCAAACACCTCTGCCTTTTAATCTTAATTAGAACATTGCTCACAGAGTTTACAATATAAACCAATTAAGACTTGAGAACTGACTGTGGACTCAAATGTTAAGCTTATAAAAATAACAGGATGTGGTACTCCATTTTCAGTTTTTTTTTTTGCCCATTCTTTATTGAGGTGAAATAAAAGGAATAGTTAGAGCAAAAAACTATGACATGGATTTCTATCTTTCAAGATATTTCTAAGGAAACCATTTTGACTACACAATAAAAGCTAATAAAAACAATAAAGTAATTCCTGGACTGAGGGTAAAGTGATAAATATTCTTTGCAATACCTTTCATTTAATACACATAAAAAGTTGGTTGAGATAAAAACAGCCAAAGGATGTTGTTGTGTGTGAATCATTAGTTTGATCTACAATGTAAATCACAGTTCCATGTGTTACAGTCATGTTATAATTATCTCAACAGAAGGGAAACTATTATCTATAAATAAAACAATACCACATTTATTTTTGTAAGCACTTCATCATAAATCTAATTTAGTCAAATACATGATAAGTGTCAGATACATGGCTGTAAAATGCTTGAAATTTGAGTTTCTTTTTTAAAAAACATTTTCAATATTACACAATCTGATCTACTTTTGGTACAGTAAAAAATCAGTTACCTGTCTTCTCATAATTTAATTTTTTTTTATAAAATTGTGAAACCACACTTAATTGTTTTATTTTACTGCAATGAAATTTTACATAAATAAATTCTTAGCATTACAACTGGAAGGTGTCTCTCTGCACAAAAGTAACTGTTTGAAATCTATGTGTATTATAAAACTCTGGGCATTGCAATTTGAGGGTGTCTCCCTGCACAAAATTATAGTAACTGTATAAAATCTATATACTATAAAGTCATGAAAGTGCAGCTGCTGTTATGCATGCATATTATATCAATGAAGATACATCTTGATAGGTCAAATGTAATTTAGAATAAGTTATAGCTATAAGATATTATGTATCTATTGCTCAGAGAACATTTTTGTGATGATGTCAGATACTTAGGTATGCCTTGTATGGCAGTAAATTTTATAAGATAAAGGTGTCAGCATTGTAAACAATGGTTGTCTAAGAATTTTTTTTTAAATCAACCTTGATCAGTTACCAAACAACACTTTATTCAAAATAAAAAAGGTGACATTTTCTTTAATCATGAGATTCCCCCCTTTTTTGGTACTTTAATCGTTATATTACTCACCCTGTCCCCCTTTCATTTAATCAGTGTCATAAATTATGTAAATGTTACTGGCAAGTTATTGGTTATTAAGTAAATTTTCAGTCACCTACATGTAGTCATTTGGCATAAGTTTTACCAGGTCAATGAACAAACAAAAGATCATCTGTCACTTTTTAATGCAATAATCAATTAATCATTTATATAAATAATTATTTGTTAAAACATTATAATATTTCTTACATACAATTTACCGTTATAATATAAAAAAAAGAAGATTTGTTATGATTGCCAATGAAACAGCTCTCCACAAAGAGACCAAAATGACACAGAAATTAACAACTATAGCCTAGGTCATCATACAGCCTTCAACAATGAACAAAGCGGCTTAAGCCCATACCGCATTATCAGCTATAAAAGGCCCCGAAATAACAATGTAAATCAATTCAAACGAGAAAACTAACTAAAGGAAAAATAGCCTTTTTTTTCAACTTTAAATATTTTATTTCACTACTGGTTGTGAACAATGTCCCTAAGCGCTACAACAATGACGCTAAGGTTCCTCCTCGTGTTGTTAATTGCTAATGAAACCAGGGGATTTGATTAGCTAAATAGATCATATATTTATATCTTGTGTTAGTTGAATTTTACAAAGTATTCGTACGAACACACAATACATATACATTATTCAGTGATCCTATATATATAAACATTCATATAAGAAAGAAATTTAAAAAAAACAACAACAAAAAAGCGGATTTTTGTCCGTCATTTGTTTTGATAAGGAAAAATAGCAATATTTTATCTATATTATCTGTTACTACTCATTACCCTGTAAAGGTTTGAGATCAAACAATCTCCATAGAAATGAGATTTACCAATGCAACGAAAGTTTATAACAAAAGTCAATAAACCCTGACTAAGGGGCTAGGGTTACTAATCTAATGACATGAAAAAAGAATACAATAAAACTGCAAACGAAATATCATTGACCTAGTCCTACCACTAGAGGTTCCTGATAAACTGACCCTATCAGTATGACAAATGAATACATTGACCAATAGGAATCTGAGATATATAACATGTATAAAGAGAGTAGGAAGATACCTTTTACTGGGGGACGTTTATTTCCAATCTGTCAGGCCAACCTTAAAAATATGTTTGTTTGCAGTTTTCCGACTGTACCTTCAGACTGAAGGGTCGGTAGGTAGGAAAATATTTTATTTTATCAGCCAAAATACAGTTTAAACAAGCAGTTACACTAAACCAAGTTTCTTGTGAAGAAAAAAAACATTTTAAAACAACAAACACTGGACATGCTGAAAACCAACATCAAATGAACAGGCATTTTTAGATAAAAAACTTTTTAACCAAAACTGAAACTTTAACATAGTGTCATTATCCAATTTATGACATAAAATATGGTATAATTATTAAATACTGGAACACTTATAAACAAGGAATGTCATTATGACTAGAACTGTTTTAAAGAAATATATTCAGACATGTATGCTTCTTGACTAGAATGTTTTCATGAGTAGAGTATTTTCATCAGAAAAATGTAGATATTAAAGATTTATAAGACAATGTATTAAAGAGTGTATTTTTAATAAAAAAAAAAAATAACCATTGAATCTTCCTCAATTGAAAAAAAGGCAACTTGAAAAAAAAGTATTAAGACTTTGTATTCGACTGTTTTCATATTTCTAACAATATTTAATTATATGTTATAAGGTTATATTTTTGCCAGGCTTTAATGAAAACCAAAGAAATCTAACGTTTGGGGTGAAATCCATAGCACCCCATTAAAAGTAAATGGTCTGTACTGAAATGTTTTTAATGCATAAAAAAAATTGGCAGCATAGGACATGTTTTAATTGAATTCACACAGGCCACACAGTTTGGGTATATTTAATATTGTAAGAAAGAGAATAATTGCAATGAGTGGGGCAGCCCCCCTTATCCTAAAGGAGCATATTCATTGCAATCGAATATAGATTTAATATAGAGAGAGTATATTTATTTTTCAAGCTAACCATTCATTTTCTCTACATCTTTGTGTAGTTAGGGTTGCCTCTTATTGATTTGGCATGATCTATATCCATTAACATTTCAAATGAGCCCTTCCTCCGTACAGGCGTGTTTACAGATATCCATGAAGATTTAAGTCACCGAGGAGTGGTTTCATCTTTGTCGTCTTCACAACAATTTGAAGAAAATATGCCATACTTCACGCTGCTGTCGAATTATTTAACCACTGAAATTGGTTCCATAAAGCAGTGTTCTAGGATTCCCATTACCCGTTACCCGGGGTAAGTGGATTAGGACAACGGGTAAGTCATTTTTTAGCCTTTGTCACCCGGTGGTAAGTCAATTTTCAAGTTCGGGGAAGCCGAAAAACTCTTGAAATTTCCCGGTCCTCTTCAATTTTCCCATATCTGCTTTTTATTTTTATTAAATCACGAGAAAAAACTTTGATAAAAGATCGAAGATTTTGTCGATGTCTATCGGCGCTTTTATTCAAGCACTCGTTTACTAGGTGTAATCAAGCGCAAAAGAGACCACATTCTTCTCCTATCATTCTAAAAGTTGGTCACGGTGTCGGTAAAATCGGAAAATCCGGATTGATAACTGGTGCTTAAATCAGGACATAAACGATTTTTTTTCTTGTCATCGGAGGAAAATAAACTTACAGTTGCATTTATTATAGCTCTTAATAAATGACATAGTAATAACTATAACATATTTGTCAAATTTAGTAAGAAATCGTTTTTTTTAAATTTTGTACAAAATTCAATCGTATCTGAATCCAGCTTTGTTCAGTAAATTACAATATTCAAAGTTCCGCATTGGTTGGCGGATTTAACTTTTAGATGTGGGCACAGGGGCTTGTTTAGTGGGTCAGACGAGGTTTTACTGTCAATGGCGATCGCTATCCTATATAAAATATGTCCTTTAACATTGTGTTTTTAATCATTCCAGAAATACGTTATAAATACTTAGGGCCTCGTATAATCACTGAAAAAACAATAAGTATTTTATATAGGATAGCGATCGCCATTGACAGTAAAACCTCGTCTGACCCACTAAACAAGCCCCTGTGATGTGGGTAAGTAATTTTTTTATTGATCTTACCCGTGGTAAGTCAAGGTGCCAAAAAAATCCTAGAACACTGTAAAGTCAGGCCCCACAGATTCTGTACCCGATTTGTTTGAGACAGAATGGTTATCGTGTCAGTTATGAATATCCGCTGCATCATCACACATCATTACATGTGCCTGAATCTGTATAAACAGTTTACTAATAACCTTTTTTGTTTGTTATTTGTCTTAAAATTGACACGAGACGACAGCGTAAAGTACTCCTCCGTGACTTCATGGATACCTGTTAACAATTTCCATATGCTTTATCATTAAATGGTCACATGAACGCTTGACGGGAAGCTAAGAAAAACCGAACTTGAAATGCGTAATTGACCCAGACTTTAAATCATTTCCGGAAAGGACCCAAAGTTCTGGATCGCGTCAATAGAAGTACAAGTATTAAAAAAAATTTCTTCAAATTTAAAGCAATAAAATTTTCACAGTCGGGAGGATTTTCAAAGGTCGGTCGGTAAACTGCAAACAAATAATTTTCATTTATGTAAGTTTCACTTACCTGTCAACCTTTATTTTCTCATTATTAGACAGTTTTCACAGTGACCCATCGATTTCGGCATTTTGACTGGACATCAAGTTACGAGAGAGATCGTGGTCTCGAGACTCAAAATATGCAAATATTTATATTTTTTCACCTCCTTTATAGGAGATCGATGATTAACATAAATTAGTAGCCAACCATGATTTTTCACCTCCTTTACAGGTATGAAGCATTTAGTTCTGACCACATTACAATCGGAAGCTCTCGGACATTTAGATAACTTGCATCGTAAATGAACGATGTGTTACTAACACTTACATTATGGTCATTTGCATAAATCATCACTGTTTTCTCGTGGTCACGTGATAATCTTTGAAAATGAAAGGCAAAATGCCAATATCTATGGGTCACTGTGAAAACTGTCTAATGATGAGAAAATAAAGGTTGGCAGGTAGGTGAAACTTACATAAATGAAGAGATAAATGAAAAATGAACAGATTGATGCCTGATTTATATAATTCCAAGGCCGTCAGTCGGCACCAGAATCGACGAAGCAGCCCATCTATTTTGGGTGGGCAAATATCCACTTTTAGATATGGGATATGGCCCCAGCTTGTCTGGCAAAACAGCCGTTGGACGGACTAGGGGGAAGAGTGTTGAAGACAGGAGATATAAAGGTAGTCCTAGAGTGAGCTAGTCTTTAGCTAAATTGGTTAGAGCTCTGTCTTTAGATTCCATGTTTGAGAGTTCGAATCCCATGGATTTTCACATCATCATTTGACATTTCATGATCTATAGTACGTCGATGTAAGGCGTCAAAGAAAAAAATTATAATAGCCTTTCAAGACGTCATAATTATTTGGACTAGATCTATAGTATTAGTCTATACAAGGAAAAAAAGAGATTTTAAACTTACTTCTTTCGATATCTGATTTAATGCTTGGTCCTCAGCTGAAAATTGTTGTGTTGCTGACCTTCTCCTTCCAGATGCACCGCTCATTTTGTTGTTGATAAGTTAGTCGGATACTCAAAAGTATCCTGAAACTTGAGCCTAGCGGTACTCAGCCGCAGGAGTTCGTCTACACACCCACTAAAATTTGTTGGTTTACGGTTGTTTTGTAATGATTTCAAGAACACTGTAGTTTTTTCAATAAACCTTAATTGTCAAAATGTTTAGGGTAGTGTATTATGTAAGATTCATCATTGTTCCTGTCGAAAAAAAAGATACTTTTGAGACTACTTTCCCATTAGAATAGCAATATGGCCGAAACCCGGATGTGAAGTCATTTTTGGGTAAATAAAATTTTCGTATAAAAATAGACAAAACGAATATATTTTATGTACGAAACGAAACTATTTCAAGTTCAAAAGCTTTATTTATAGACAATAATTATACAGAAAAAAAATAAGCTCTATAATGTATTGATTCTTTATTAAGTCTTATTTATAATGAACCATCAGAACCCATAGTTAATATCAACAGAACCTGATCGTTTGAGCCACAGAAAATTTTAGCTCTCTTATAAGAGCATGTGTTGCTTATTTGTACTTATGCCGAATCAAAATAAAGTTTCGTATCTTAAAACACGTTTAAAGAAGCCAAATTGACCCCCGGCATAAAAAGAGTGACCAATTATTGAAACAAACTATAGACCAATTATTGAAACAAACTATAGACCAAAATCTTTAAAAAAAAAAATGTATGCAACTTAACTGACTCGATACTTTGATAAAATACCTTGTCCTTTTTTAAGTGCATTTAGACCTGGACATGCCACATTTCTCAGAGTGTTAGAAGATTGGCGTGTAGCTCTTGATAAAACTTGAACCAGTGCAATGCAGCGTTACTGGATCTTTCTAATGCTTTTAACTGCCTGGATCACAATATCTTACTAGATAAACTGATTATCAGCATATGGAGTATTCCCCAATTCAGCTGCACTTATAAAGTCATATTTCTCTAATGATAAACAACAAATAACTTGTGAAGACAACAATGTTCTGGGTGGTTGGGCTGACATCCATACAGGCGTACCACAGGGTTCTATACTAGGGCCATTGTTATTTAACGTAGATCTGTTAATGCTACTTTTCTTTTTGTTAAAAATTGTAGTTTATAAACTGAACCGTATGCAGATGACAATACTTTGTCTTTCTGCACTCCAGATTTTGATTTATTAATTTTAACTTTGGAATCTGAGTCAAAAATATTTATTGGCTGGCTCTGGATGAATAAAATGCAGGCACATCCCGACAAGTTTGAAGTTTTGGCTGTTGGCTAAAAAGACATTTGAAGATAAAACCATCTAAACATATTCAAAATTCGAACCTTACATGTGAAAAAAAGTACAATATTTGTTGAGTGTCAAAAATTCTAAGTATTCTTTCAGGTGTGTAAATATTTAAGATATCCATTCCACAGCTACATAAAAAAATATTTCAAATTTGCTGCCGCAACTTTATGGAACAGCTTTCCAGACCATTTCAGGACTTAAAATAGTTTTTTACATTTTAACAGTCTTGTTCAGCCTCCTTGAACGGAATGCCTGAAATGTCTCTGTTCTGCTTGCAGATAACTCTTGAGCTGTTTATTATTTATGATGCTTTTGGTTGCTTTGAACTAGCATGTTTTACTTCATTCTAAATTTGTTGTTTAGTTGTTGCATGATATATATGTGAGATTCAACTTTGTATTACACGTTGTTGTATATGTCAAATTAGACTGTTTTTATATTCGATCAAAAGCTCCTTAGATCTTGTGTTGTACGAATCAAAATAAATGTTTCTTATTTTTATTAAAACAAAACAAGCATGCTACACACAAGCATACATCTAAGTTGCTGGCCACTCACATGGTATTTTTGTAGTGAGAGCACAACACAAAAAAAAATGAAAAACTGCAAGAACGAGCACTAGCTCTGATTCATTTACAATAACTACAATAACTCATATGAACAATTACTCGATCAATATAAGCTACCGACACTTAAAATCAGACACATCAGAACCATGGCACTAGAAACTTACAAAATTGTGACAAAATCCAGTCCTGGGTCCTTTCACAATATATTAAATTTTAAAGATAAATTATATTATTTTAGATATAAACTCACAGTTGATTTACCACTACTAAGACCTACAAGGTATGACAAATAGAGCTTTAGCATTGAGGCATACACAGAGCCTTGTCAAATTTGGAACAGTTCAAACATTTTATTTCAACATAGTGTTCTTTAGAAAACGGCTTCTGTAGCTCATGTAGAAAATAGTTTTGCTGTCTCACAGCTGAAATCTTCTAGCCTCGGTCACGTGTTCTGTTTATTTACTATAGCTTTTGTCTTTGTGCCAATTAAAACGTAATTGCTTTTCTTTTTTATTTTTATTCTTGCTTGCTTTGATTTACGCATGTTTGCTCAGCTATTATATTATGCATGTGTTTTATTTTTTGTGTATTCTATCAAATGAGCATTACATTTCCGAAGCATACATATATAATATATATGACATGAAGCATTTAAATATGTTATACCAGAAACATATATATTATACATAATATACAACTCGTCTAA
This sequence comes from Mytilus edulis, assembly GCA_019925275.1. Lineage (NCBI taxonomy): Eukaryota > Metazoa > Mollusca > Bivalvia > Mytilida > Mytilidae > Mytilus > Mytilus edulis. The sequence goes on along the minus strand of CM034353.1, from coordinate 2,920,418 downwards.
ACATCAACCCAACAATGTTAGATCTGTAAATTTGCTTTCGCAAATTGTTGGTTCTTCCTTCGCCGGGATTCGAACCCATGCATGCTACTGAGATATCGTGACCAGTCTATGGAAGAAGCGATTCGATAAAAACTTTTCTTATATCAACGAGCGATATTGTCTTATATCAACGAGTTGCATTGTGGGAAATGTCAGACGAATGTTAGCATTTGTACGAAATAAGGCAGATTTCTCGGTATAAAGTAATGACTCTGTTCTAAAAACAGGGTGAAATTTAACACGAAATACGTCTGGTGTATAATTTCCATGAATTATTTTATGTAAATACAAGCAAGGTGTATTTAAACGAGAAAATTGAATTGTTGAATAAATGAAACATAAATGCACGATTTATCATTTGTAGATGTACACATTATTCTATAAATGTCATGTAGCAAATTCAGTGTTATATAGTTATTTAACAAAAAGAAAACAGTGTGTGAAAGTAAACCAAAATTTAAGTGGTATGCTTGACATATTTAAAGGGGTACCACAAGGTTCCATCCTTGGACCCATCCTATTTAAATTTTTATTAATGATTTGTTCTTTTTTGTAAAAAAATGTTCTTTATATAATTATGCTGATGGCAATACTTTGTCAAAGTCTGGAAATTCCTTACAAGATGTAATTTCTGCTCTTGAGGAAGACAGCAATTATTTAATACAGTGGTTTTCTTCCAATAAAATGCAGACCAACCCAGAGAAATTTCAAGCTATCTCTCTTGACAAGTGAAGTACGGAGTGTGATATGAAAAAGTGATATCAAAATTACGTTAATTTGATGATCCTTAGACGATTTTGGTAAATTTCACTTTAAAAAATTATAAATATCTGTCATAAGTAAACAAGTACGCGTTGCAAAGAAAAACGGCCGTAGCAACACAACTCGCAACAAATAGGCCACGCACATACAACTTTTTGCCATAAGAGAAATAGGTTTCACAACTTGTGAGAATTAGATATCGATTGATTTCAACTCGAGTTATTTAATTTCAATAATAATAAACGAGCCATATATTTAATTTCAATAATAATAAACGAGCCATATATTTAATTTCAATAATAATAAACGAGCCATATATTTAATTTCAATAATAATAAACGAGCCATAGGCTCGTTTATTATTATTGAAATTAAATAACGAGAGTTGATATCAAACTCGTCTAGGAATCATCAAATTAACGCCTATTTGTTGCGAGTTGTGTTGCTACGGCCGTTTTTCTTTGCAACACGTACTTGTTAACTTATGACAGATATTTATAATTTTTTAAGTAAAATTTACCAAAATCGTCTAGGGATCATCAAATTAACGTAATTTTGAAACCTATAATTATCATTTCGAAAATGTTGCTTGACCTAGTGATATTTGACAGTGTTAACAACCTGTTCAGTCTATTTTTTCAATCACATGGTTTAACCGACTAACTAAGTTAAACATGTTTAACCCCGCCACATCATTTATGTATGTGCCTGTCCCAAGCCAGGAGCCTGTAATTCAGTTTGTTGTAATAAGGTTGTCGTTTGTTTTATATGTGTTACATATTTGTTTTTCGTTCATTTTTTTTTTAATATAAATAAGGCCGTTAGTTTTCTCGTTTAAATTGTTTAACATTGTCTTATCGGTGCCTTTTATAGCTGACTATGTTGTATGGGCTTTGCTGTTTGTTGAATGCCGTACGGTGACCTATAGTTGTTAATGTCTGTGTTATTGTGGTCTCTTGTGGACATTTGTCTCATTGGCAATCATACCACATCTTCTTTTTCATAATTCTATTTGAAGTGATGATGCAATGGCGAAATTTAAATGCGGTTGCAAATACGTTTACCGACCTATTAGATTCTAATATACTGGTCATACTGCTATAGCCTATCCACCTTGGTAATATCGAAATAGACAAAAAATATCATTACTTAAAAGAAACATTAATGCAAACAATCCAATCCAATACAGTTCCAAATTAAAATGAATATTCAAATGGTAGAATAAATAATCCAAACAAATTAAAATGTACAAATGCTGATGTCCAGAACTTTGAAGATACCAACTGAGTAGCCTCAGACTATAAATTGGACAACTTGTCAAACAGAAAATGTAGTTATTATTAACATAGAAAAAAAATATTGAGAAGGAAAACGGTTCTTTTTGGATATCAGAGACTTTTCCCGTTGATAAACCGATATCTCTATGAACACAATCAGCTCGCCGCGTGGACGCTCGTATACATCGCGATGACCGTGAGGGCATTCCGATGTATTGTTGCCACAGAGATGTGATTTTCGTTTTTTACTAGTAACCGATCGTATAAATACGCGAACATTTATTAGTTCAAAATAACAAACCGTATCGCTTGTTATAAATTCATTTCTTCAATGAGTACTAAAAAATGAACACAAATAAATAAGATGTAAATGTCTTTTGACGTTAGAAATGTGTATATATCTTTTCAATACTTATAAATTTAGATCGTTTAGTTTGAGTACTGGAATGCAGTTATTTATAAGGACAAATTTTAAAGATTTATAGATATAAGAAGATGGTGCATGAGTTCGAATGACACAACTTTCCATCAACATAGATACTTAAAAATTCCAAAGATCTTTTAAAGTACATACAATCTAACTCTCTTTCATCTTGTAACAGCATTAAAACATTTGACTTTTCTACTCTGTACACTAGTATTCCACATTCCAAACTAAAAGGCAAATTGAAAGAGTTGGCATTGCTTTGCTTCGTAAAAAGGAATGGCCAACGTAGATACAAGTATCTTGTCTTAGGGAGGGATAAATCCTACTTTGTAAAGGATCACTCTGATTCGAACAAAAAATTCTCTGAAACTGATATTATCAAGATGCTTGATTTCTTGATTGACAACATATTTGTTACGTTCGGAGGACGTGTTTTTCAACAGACGGTCGGCATTCCAATGGGAACAAACTGTGCCCCTCTACTTGCCGACTTGTTTCTTTATTATTATGAGGGTGACTTCATGCAGGAACTTCTTAGGAAGAAAGATAAGAAGTTAGCAATATCCTTTATTTCTACTTTTCGCTATATAGATGATGTTCTTTCACTAAATAATTCAAAATTTGGTGACTATTTGGAACGCATTTATCCAATCGAGCTAGAGATAAAGGATACTACAGATACAGTTAAGTCGGCCTCATATCTTGACTTACATCTAGAAATTGACAATGAGGGTCGGTTGAAAACAAAACTTTACGACAAAAGAGATGATTTCAGCTTTCCAATTGTGAACTTTCTATTTCTAAGTAGCAACATTCCAGCAGCACCTGCATATGGGGTATATGTCTCCCAATTGATACGATATTCCCGTGCTTGCATTTCCTATCATGATTTTCTTGATAGAGGGTTGCTGCTCACAAGGAAGCTATTAAACCAAGAGTTCCTAATGGTGAAGAAATCATCCCTTCGTAAATTTTACGGACGCCATCACGAGTTGGTTGACCGTTATGGAATAACCGTTTCACAAATGATATCGAATATGTTCCTTACGTCGTAACTACAATCCCCTTCCCTTTCATGAATGTGACCTACCGAATTAGACTATTTATCGGATTTCTTATCACATAAGCAACACGACGGGTGCCGCATGTGGAGCAGGATCTGCTTACCCTTCCGGAGCACCTGAGATCACCCCTAGGTTTTTGGTGGGGTTCGTGTTGTTTATTCTTTAGTTTTCTATGTTGTGTCGTGTGTGCTGTTGTTTGTTTGTCTTTTTCATTTTTAGCCATGGCGTTGTCAGTTTGTTTTAGATTTATGAGTTTGACTGTCCCTTTGGTATCTTTCGTCCCTCTTTTCCATCAAAGTAATAATTTGTTTAAAGTAAACCATTATAGATCAAAGAAGGATCTTAAACACTGAGCCTTGGCTCACAGCGAACACCACGCTATATAGGAACCAAAAAATTACTAGTGTTAAACAATTCAAACAGGAAAACCAACAGTCTAATTTGTATAAAACAAGGGAGATTCAAAAGTACAGGTCAGATTTTGTCGAATCAATCTGAACGAGGACAGTATGATTCATCTTTGTCAGAAGTTAGTTTCATTGTATCAATAAAGAAAGTCTTCCATGTGTGAGTTGTGAGCATATTGGATATATATTATTTCGGTGCGTTCATTATGAAATTTGCTAAATGTTATATATGTGAACAATTATTTTGATACTTAGCGATTTGATTACGGCATTGTTTATTAAACCCTTATTTGATTAGTTTTGCTTCCAAAACCAATTGAGAAATTTGTAAGATATTACCAAAAACAATTTAATTTAAGCAATGGTCTTAAAACTGCTTATTTACATACAATACTACTAAGAAGTAAAATCACAAAAGACTGAACTCCGAGCAAAATTCAAAACAGAAAGTCCATCATCAAATGGTAAAATCAAATGATAAAACACACGAAACGAATGGATTACAACTGTCATATTTCTGACTCGGTACTGGCATTTTCATAAAATTCTGTCATATTTACAACGATGCGTGATCAAAACAGACATAATAGGTAAAATTGTCAAAATATGGGTACAACAGTCTAATATTAATACTAATAAGTACTAATATTGATATAACAAAAGTACCTCTATATTATATTTTAAAAGTATCGCATTGATATTAGAAATGATAGCATTTGTATATTTATGTATAGAATAGAATAGAATAGAATATTTTTATTTCCCAAATTACAGGGCCCATAAAGGGCATAAAATCAGATACAATTGATTTACATAATTGGTAACAACAACAATAGAGGCATATACATATATATTTGTAATATAAGCATTGGTCAGAATCAAGCTAAAAACCACATACATTGTATATATTGTGAATAAAAGAATAATAAAATTACATTATACATGTATATGTATTTATTCTCAAATTATTTACTTGACTTAGTGTCAGTGTTCATACCTGATCTCCTTAATTCAAAACAGTCACAAATATAACAGCCCAGTTTTTCCATAAGAGTAACATTTTCTTGGGTCAAGAGCCATAAAAATTTAGAAGATTGATTTAAATTTATAAAATTACAACAATTGTTAGAAATGTCTTTAATAAAATCTTCCGTTTGAATATCATAAAGAGGGCATTCTAATAAAAAATGAAGCTCATCTTCAACTGTACCAAGTGAGCAATTAGAACAAAGACGCTGAGATCTTTCTATATGCTTTTTTGAATATCTGTCTGTCTCAATTTTTAAAGAGTGAGCACTTATTCTTAATTTACAAATTGACTGTCTTTTTTTGAAGTCCTGCAATTCTAAATATTTTTCTTTTTTAAAACAATTTTTTATAGAAAAATAAGTACCAAGCTTCTTTTTTTGGGAGTTAATTGTTTGATACTTAAGTTTATTCCAAAATGTGAAATAACTTTTACATAGTTTATTTTTAACATACTGACATAAAGAACCAATTGATTGGTCAAAATTTGGTAAATCAATCTCTCTCTGAATATAATCTATACTAGAATACCATGTATTTACATTAGAGCTATGTAACTGTTTACAACATGTAAATGCATCAAATAGTAATCCTTCTTTCAACTGTTCCAGTCTATGACAATATTTTAACATTGATAAAATTATAGAAAAATACATAGGAAATCTACCAAGCTCTGACATTACAGCAATATTTCTTGACTTTCTGTTTACACCAAGAATATATTTCATAAATTTGGTATGAGCTTTTTCAGAAGAATCCTGACCAAAGACTTTTTCTAATATATAATCATTATCTTTTTTACAAGCAGCTGAATCCGTTCTAAACATTCCCCATATTTCACTGCCATATAATAGTATGGGTTTAATTGTATGATCATAAAGATGTAAAAAAGTGGCAATACTAGGGTTGGATGATGACAAGCATCTCTGTAGCTTAAAACAAGCTTTTAAAGATTTGTTGTATAATTCATCTTTACACTGCTTAAATATACCACTAGGAGTAAATGTGATTCCAAGATATCTATATAATTTTGCACTTTCAATCTCTTTACCTCCAAAATGTAAACAGCATTTTAAAAATTTTCCTGGCTTGTTAAAAATTATACTTTTTGTCTTTTTTAAATTTACATCAAAACACCATTCTAAACAATATTCATGTAACATATTAATTCTCTTTTGCAAGCCTTCCTGTGTTTCTGAAAAAATTACTACATCATCAGCATACATAAGACAATCTACTCTACGGTTATTTAAGAAAAACACATTTTCCGCATGGAATGTCTGCATATTTACAATTGATATTAGACAATATCGCTATGTGATGTAAGAAAAGTTTTTATCGATACGCTTCTTCCATAGAATGGTGACACAAAATCGCCTGCACTGTAACCGGTGCGCTAGACCAAACGACCACCTGGGCTTCATTAATATACATAATACATAATATATAATGTCTAAAAATAGCAACAATCAACATTCAATCTAATTAAGCGTGGATCAGTTTGTGAAAATAAACTGATACAGTTACTGAATTAAAATTATATAGATGTCTAAGAATATAACTTAAACACACTATAGTGCCTAACAAGATTTTGTGAGGTAGACGAAATTGACTTTAAAACGATCGTATTGACCTTTGATGTGCAGAAATAGGCAGATCGGACATATTTTGACTTTAGTTACTTACTTCTTAAGTTTGGGATTAATTGTAATCAACATATTCCAATGAGACTGAAAAATGCTTTTTTTTATTATGATAAATAATAATTTTACCTGTCGTAGTCGTGCGTAAAATATATTTCGGTATTTCTCTTACGAAAATGACTTGTTTAATGGAACAAAACGTATTATTTGTAAACTTTCTCTTTACTCTTCACAATAGGCTTTTAAAAAATAAACTTTCCAACTGTATATTCCGAAAATTTTGTGAAAATTGAATAAGTGGCAATTCTTACCTTTCATACCTTAACTTTCATTGATAAAACATAATATTGACTCGTCCAGTGTCCAGTTTGAAGGTCATTTTAGTTACCGGTCACATTCATGCATGTTCTAATTAATCAATAGTCATGTATGAAAAGCATAAACAAGTTTGAAGGTAAACTAATAACAACTTAATCCAATCAAATTGCCTACGATTCAATAACAATGACCAGTCCACATCATAAAAATGTATAGGGGTAAACTGGGTAGGGAGAAAATGTCAGATATATTAAGTTCATTATTTTGCAATAAGGAGTAAAAATTTGTTAACCAATAGATTTGTTATAATTTCATAATCATGTCGTTATGTATTGGTATAGTTTTTGGATCTTTCATTAGCGTATTTAAGGCTGTAGAAAGTTTGGCCTTCAAAAGTCAACATAATCATTGACTTTATAAAGAAAATTCGCCTTTTTAAAACATTGAATGTTTCACAAATAATACGCGACAACAAAGCAAAATCATTTCTTAAAACACTGCAAAAAAAATAATTCTGATTGATGCAGTGGTATTGTCATAAATTGCACTGGAGTGAACAGTGGTACATCAAACGTCGAATTCCCTCACACAATGTTATCACACACTATAATTAAAAAACATTAAAAAGTTCTATTAGATTTTAAATAGAAATACGCAATATTTCGCTAAACAAATTAGCTTCATCAGCCGGCGTGTGCATCTCTCAAGGTGAAATCGGATTCATGACAAAAAAATATTTTTGTAGCTAAATCTATACAAGATTTGAGGAAAAGTGTAACATATTGATTGATGTTGCATAAAATATGTTTGTAGCTACAACTACATAAAGTTGGAATAAAAGTTTAACACATTTATAGATGTTCGATTAATTGTATGAATTTCTTTAACTTAATTTGTATAATTTCAAGATAATTATGGTTTTGATATGCTTTTAAATCTTTTTTCGTCTCTCTCATTGAGTCCATCAGGTTCAAGAGTTCGTAACTGGTGCATCCAAAATCTCTCTCTCTTTTGTCTTCCTTGTGTATCCCAATTTTGATTTTTCTCAATGATTTGAAATGTGACGTTTTCAAAATCTTGTCCTGCTCTTAAAAGGTGTCTTGTAATTGGTCAGTTTCTTTCTTTTGAATAAAATGACCGATGTTTATTTAGTCGGATGTTAAATGGTGTTTCTGTTTCACCAACATATTGTAATTTGCAAGTTCCACATGTTAGAACATAAATGCAATTTTGCGTTTTGCAATTTGATTTTATAAATATGTTGTATTTTTTCTTTGTGACTGTGCTGACGAATAGGGTTTCGATGTTGGCAACTTTGCAGCACTTACAATTGCCCCGTCCGCATGGTTTATAACCTCCGATTGTTGATATCTCCTGTTTAGATACTTTGGATGTTACTAGAATATCTTTGAGGTTTTTGGGTCTGGGGTTAGCCATGACGGGAGGTGATGGAAAAATCTCTTTTAAGGAAGGATCATTCTCAATAAGACGCCAGTGTTTGTGGACAATGGATGAAAGATTTGTCAGGTCAGGGTGAAAGCTAACAACAAATGGGATTTTATTTGTCTGGGCCGTCTTTTCTTTGTATTCAAGTAGGTTTTTTCGGTCTTTTTCTTTTGCTTTACCAAAAGCTTCTGAAATATTTTTGTTCTTATAACCTCATAATAAATAGTATAATTATATGTCTCTGGTTATTCCATGCAGAAACATTAAAAGTACCATAAGCAAATCAATATTAAATGAATATAAAGGACTTAAAACACGTAAGCAAGTATAGCACATTAAGCAGAGTACTGTAAGCACTAAAAATTAAAGCATTATTTTTTTCAGTTGCAGGCAGTGCATTGGCATGAGCTACCATTCCAGGTAACTATAAGTTTAGAAAAGTGGTTAAAATTGTTTTTATCTCTGAAATCTGGGGTAGTTCATTCCATTATGTTGCAGCTGTGTATCTATTGTGTAAATATATGTAATTGTATGTGGCGATACTTTAATAATATTGAATATGAATATTGAATATCTAGAAGAATTGATGCCACATACTAGTAGCTGGGTGTTCTCACCTGGGCCTGGGGCTGTTCAAATGGATTTTTTTAAATATCAAGTTGATTTTGATTTTTTTTATATTAATTTCAAATCATCAACATAGATGGGCTCTTTTTGTGTATAATTTTAAAGTTTCTGTAGCTATTGTTCATAATATTCTGACTTTAATATAGATGGAGTTTTGACTTGTGTAAAAGATCTTCATATGAGCTGTCATAATCTCCTTAAACAAATCTGAAGGCTCTCTCTTGGATTTTTTTTTCAATCTTAATTGTGTTTTTTTTTTCAATACAAAAATGCCAGGTGACTGGGCATTAATTTAGATGAGACAAAAAAAACAGAATAATAAATTGTTAGACAACCAAGTCTATTCAGATATCTACCAATACGTTTAAGAACATAAAGTTGACGAGAGGCCTTCTTAAAATCTCCAATATCTGTTTATCAAAATTTTATCTGTAGTCTAGTGTGACTACCTGTAGCTTGACATCATTTTCCAGTGGCGTAGCTAACTCATTTTTACGTGTGTGCGCCTGAACCTCGAGCTCATCCGATAAAACAATTCATCATGTAGTCCGTTTCTTTTAGAACTTGCTGGGTCATGGAACGAGCTCACCCGATAAAACATATCTTCATGTAGTCCAACCTTTTAGAACTTGCTGGGCCATGGAACGAGCTCACCCCGGCGATAGAATATATTTTCATGTAGTCCAACCTTTTAGAACTTGCTGGGCTATGGAACGAGCTCACTCGATAAAACTATCTTCATGTAGTCCAACCTTTTAGAACTTGCTGGGCCATGGAACGAGCTCACCCGGCGATAGAAAATATCTTCATGTAGTCCAACCTTTTAGAACTTGCTGGGCCATGGAACGAGCTCACCCGATAAAACATATCTTCATGTAGTCCAACCTTTTAGAACTTGCTGGGCCATGGAACGAGCTCACCCGATAAAACATACCTTCATGTAGTCCGGCCTTTTAGAACTTGCTGGGCCATGGAACGAGCTCACCAGATAAAACATATCTTCATGTAGTCCGGCCTTTTAGAACTTGCTGGGCCATGGAACGAGCTCACCAGATAAAACATACCTTCATGTAGTCCAACCTTTTAGAACTTGCTGGGCCATGGAACGAGCTCACCCGATAAAACATACCTTCATGTAGTCCAACCTTTTAGAACTTGCTGGGCCATGGAACGAGCTCATCCCGGCGATAGAAATATTTTCATGTAGTCCAACCTTTTAGAACTTGCTGGGCTATGGAACGAGCTCACCAGATAAAACATATCTTCATGTAGTCCGGCCTTTTAGAACTTGCTGGGCCATGGAACGAGCTCACCAGATAAAACATATCTTCATGTAGTCCGACCTTTTAGAACTTGCTGGGCCATGGAACGAGCTCACCCGATAAAACATACCTTCATGTAGTCCGGCCTTTTAGAACTTGCTGGGCCATGGAACGAGCTCACCCGATAAAACATACCTTCATGTAGTCCAACCTTTTAGAACTTGCTGGGCCATGGAACGAGCTCACCAGATAAAACATACCTTCATGTAGTCCGGCCTTTTAGAACTTGCTGGGCCATGGAACGAGCTCACCCGATAAAACATATCTTCATGTAGTCCGGCCTTTTAGAACTTGCTGGGCCATGGAACGAGCTCACCAGATAAAACATATCTTCATGTAGTCCAACCTTTTAGAACTTGCTGGGCCATGGAACGAGCTCATCCCGGCGATAGAATATATTTTCATGTAGTCCAACCTTTTAGAACTTGCTGGGCTATGGAACGAGCTCACCAGATAAAACATATCTTCATGTAGTCCAACCTTTTAGAACTTGCTGGGCCATGGAACGAGCTCACCCGATAAAACATACCTTCATGTAGTCCGGCCTTTTAGAACTTGCTGGGCCATGGAACGAGCTCACCAGATAAAACATATCTTCATGTAGTCCAACCTTTTAGAACTTGCTGGGCCATGGAACGAGCTCATCCCGGCGATAGAATATATTTTCATGTAGTCCAACCTTTTAGAACTTGCTGGGCCATGGAACGAGCTCACCCGATAAAACATATCTTCATGTAGTCCGACCTTTTAGAACTTGCTGGGCCATGGAACGAGCTCACCCGATAAAACATACCTTCATGTAGTCCAACCTTTTAGAACTTGCTGGGCCATGGAACGAGCTCACCCGATAGAATATATTTTCATGTAGTCCAACCTTTTAGAACTTGCTGGGCTATGGAACGAGCTCACCAGATAAAACATATCTTCATGTAGTCCAACCTTTTAGAACTTGCTGGGCCATGGAACGAGCTCACCCGATAAAACATATCTTCATGTAGTCCAACCTTTTAGAACTTGCTGGGCCATGGAACGAGCTCACCCGATAAAACATATCTTCATGTAGTCCAACCTTTTAGAACTTGCTGGGCCATGGAACGAGCTCACCAGATAAAACATACCTTCATGTAGTCCAACCTTTTAGAACTTGCTGGGCCATGGAACGAGCTCACCAGATAAAACATATCTTCATGTAGTCCAACCTTTTAGAACTTGCTGGGCCATGGAACGAGCTCATCCCGGCGATAGAATATATTTTCATGTAGTCCAACCTTTTAGAACTTGCTGGGCCATGGAACGAGCTCACCCGATAAAACATATCTTCATGTAGTCCGACCTTTTAGAACTTGCTGGGCCATGGAACGAGCTCACCCGATAAAACATACCTTCATGTAGTCCAACCTTTTAGAACTTGCTGGGCCATGGAACGAGCTCACCCGATAAAACATACCTTCATGTAGTCCGGCCTTTTAGAACTTGCTGGGCCATGGAACGAGCTCACCCGATAAAACATACCTTCATGTAGTCCGGCCTTTTAGAACTTGCTGGGCCATGGAACGAGCTCACCCGATAAAACATACCTTCATGTAGTCCGGCCTTTTAGAACTTGCTGGGCCATGGAACGAGCTCACCAGATAAAACATATCTTCATGTAGTCCGACCTTTTAGAACTTGCTGGGCCATGGAACGAGCTCACCCGATAAAACATACCTTCATGTAGTCCGGCCTTTTAGAACTTGCTGGGCCATGGAACGAGCTCACCCGATAAAACATACCTTCATGTAGTCCGGCCTTTTAGAACTTGCTGGGCCATGGAACGAGCTCACCCGATAAAACATATCTTCATGTAGTCCGGCCTTTTAGAACTTGCTGGGCCATGGAACGAGCTCACCAGATAAAACATATCTTCATGTAGTCCGACCTTTTAGAACTTGCTGGGCCATGGAACGAGCTCACCCGATAAAACATACCTTCATGCATGTAGTCCAACCTTTTAGAACTTGCTGGGCCATGGAACGAGCTCACCCGATAAAACATACCTTCATGTAGTCCGACCTTTTAGAACTTGCTGGGCCATGGAACGAGCTCACCCGATAAAACATACCTTCATGTAGTCCGGCCTTTTAGAACTTGCTGGGCCATGGAACGAGCTCACCCGATAAAACATACCTTCATGTAGTCCGGCCTTTTAGAACTTGCTGGGCCATGGAACGAGCTCACCCGATAAAACATATCTTTATGTAGTCCGGCAAAAACATAGAATGAGTTTCTCATTTTCCTTTTCATTATTTGTTTCCAGTAACTCCGGCTTTAGTACTGGCTTTACAGTTCGAAATTATTTTTAAAATACCAGTTTAAATTACAGGGCTTCATTCATTCGGGATGGATGTATAAGTACGTAGCCACTTTCAATTATTTTACCTCATTAGATCAAACTTATTTTTCTAATCATTATTAGACTGCTATTCGTTTTGGAGGCTTACAGCGGATTCCATTGAGAGTGTAGCCAAAGGTAATATCTTTGGTTAGCTTGCTTGTTAGCTGAACTGTGAAGTCATAATTAGGTGAGGTATTACTACCCTCCTTTTAAAGTAGCATAGTCCAACAGACAGATAGATTGGTTTTCTGTAGGACTAGTCTATTTATAAAGTAGGTTAGTTTACCTAACAAAACAATGACTTCACGGTTCAGCAAACAAGCAAGCTAACCTAAGATATTACCTTTGGCTACACACTCAATGGAATCCGCTGTAAATATGTAGTTTCTGTTGCAATTGCCCTACCGTTGTCAAATTTGAAATATACAAACTTGGATCGGTTAGGACATTTTTGATTTTTTTGTTTGAGGACTGCCCTCAATGCAGTTATAACATCTAAACTGTCACAACCTTTGGAAATTTAGAGTTGTGCCAGTTCACATCGAAAATAACTATTTTCATTTGGCATATCTTTGTAATCTTTGCGCCTTGTTTGGAAATTTTAAAATTGTATCAGCGTCTGTGGTGTTCGCTTAAATTGTATAAATTTCGAGATTTAGAAAAAGTTGCTCAGTTTGAATATTTTGACATGATTCATTTGACATGGTGCTATTATTGAAGAAGGATATCAGTTATCCGAAATATCTAATATTGACATGGCCATTTTCGTGCCCATACTAGTATACCGTCTATCTCGAGATAGTGTTTTTCATTGAAAGAAAAGTTGCAATTCTCCAGTACTAGTACTAGTACTGGAGAATAACAACTTTTCTTTCAGTACTAGTACTGGAGAATAACAACTTTTCTTTCAGTACTAGTACTGGAGAATAACAACTTTTCTTTCAATGAAAAACACTATCTCCAGATAGACGGTACTAGTATGGGCACGAAAATGGCCATGTCATATGCCAACATATTTATGGGCCAAATTGAAAAACGCCTCTTGGCTAGTGCTCCATATCAGCCCTTATCATGGTACCGATTCATTGACGATATCGATTTCAAATGGACAGATTCACAAGAACATCTTAATGAATTTCTAGAACACTGTAACTCTTTCCACCATTCAATAAAATTTACATATGAATCATCTATGAAGAAAATAAACTGTCTCGATACTACGAGTTACATCAAGAACGGAACCATTATAACGGACCTTCATACCAAACAAACGTACAAACATCAATTCCTTCCTCCTAAAAGTTGCCATCCTGAACACTGCTCCCGTGGTATCCCATTCAGCCAGGCATTGCGAATCAAGAGAATATGCTCTACTGAAAATACGAAAAATGCTAGACTTGGACAACTTCGTAAGCATCTAGTTGTTCGAGGATACAATAATAACATCATTGATAGCGCTTTCGAAAGAGCAAACAGAACTAGTCCCCAAGAACTTCTTGAGTACAACGATAAGAACAAAGCAGCTAACAGACACCCCTTGTACTCACTTACCATCCTGATTTTAAAAATGTGTCATCCATTGTTCAGACGCATTGTAAAATTATAGAAAATGACTTAAATCTAAAAAAAAAAAAAAAAAAGAAGCATTTTCATCACCACCAGTCATGGCCTTCAGAAGACCTAAAAACATTCGTGACAAATTAGTGACATCTGTATTAGCAAAGCAGCCTACTCCATCGCCCAGTTGCTACAAACAATGTGGTCGAAGGAATCATGTTTGTGTTGTAAAGCTGCCAATATACAAGCAGTTCTTTCATCAGCTCCGTTACTAAACAAAATTATACCATCTACTCTAACTCCAACTGTAAAACGGAGAACTCAATTTATATATTAACATGTGACACTTGTGGCATTCAGTATGTGGGTGAAACAACGGACAAATTTAATATTAGGCTAAATAACCATCGTTCATCGTATACAAAACCAACAAACTGTCCTCTCACAAGACATCTTCGTTCAACGAAACATCCTTTTGATAATGTTACTTTCCAAATTATAGAAGTCAACACCGAGTGGGACACCAAGGCGAGAAGGAGAAGAGAAAACTTTTGGATTCACCAACTCCACACTTTAGAACCAGATGGTCTTAACGAAAAAGACGAGAAAAGATACAGGAAAGATAAAGAATAATTTAAAACAAAGCATCGTCCTTTTTATCCCGTACTATTGGCCAATGGACGTTGCTAACTTCAACTACCAATTATGCATTTTCAAGGCAGCTAAATCCAAGTGCAACATATACATTGAGCTGCAAAATTTTCTTATTTTCAAGGCAGCTAAATTCAAATGCAACATAGACATTAGGCTGCAAAATTGTCTTAATTTCAAAGCAGCTAAGTGCAACATATACATTGAGCTGCAACAGTTTCTTATCATCTACATCCGATTTCACCTGGATAGATGCACGCTTGATAAAGCTAGTTGGTCTAGCGAAATATTGCGTTTATTTTCATCATTTTGTAAATATTTTAAACATTCTTATATTTACATGTGTTAAAATTACATTGTTGGGCAATCTATAATTTTATTTGTGTAATTGAATTAATCTCTGTACAGTTACTACGGATTAATCCACACTCCCATAGATTTATATGTCATGTGCTGCTATTTTAGGCATTATATTGTATCAAAGTGTATTACATCGCCCATAAAAATAAACTAAATGTTTATTATCTGTGCATGTACAGGTAGGTTGAAGATATAGAACTATATTTAAGAATATTGGACGGAATATTTACATTATAAAGATACCATTATATTTACAATTATTATACAATCATCATATGAAGGAACTGCATGAACACAGCATGCCACATATTCTCTGTGGGTGTTATCTATTTTGTATATCACAGTGACCTTTCGACTGCTACGATAACATTATGCATCCTTGGGTAGATATACAGGTCAGATATACATGGACGCAGACAGCCACAAATCTAATACTTAGGTAAGGAATTATTTAATGCAATGTATAAAATGATGTATACTCTGTTTCAATAATAGTTTTTATCCTTGCTCTATCACGCCTAGATTAAACTGTATGTTATATTTCTCTTGTTCAGGATAAATGTTTTCAAGCTATAAGGTAACCCCGGATATAGAAGGTCAATAGAGAAATGTTTGGTATCTACCCGTACAAAAGTTTAACCAAACACATACATTGGGATGTGCATTTAAAAAGGCGACAATCTATACACTTTCTTCACAACACACTTTGATTGGTCAGAGAAAACCACAAAAAAGAAACTGTCTTATTTATATAGAGACTCATGTTCTACCTTAATTGGCATTTTACGGACTAGAAAAACGTTCATTTAATACAAAAATAAAAGGCTTAGGGGAAACAAGGAGGGTCTTCTTTTATTTGGAACTGCATAGTCTGTATGCAACTATAAAAGACCCCGGTATAAAAATGCGTAACATATTCAAACGGGATAACTAATAACCAATTTGCGACAAAAACTAATATATATGAAAGACATGCGTACTGTATGATCTTGTCCACAGTTAGAATCATGTAACTCAGCTGTTATAGTTTGTTGCTGTATATCAGATTTGTTTTTCGTTTATTGTTATTTGCTTCCTATGTAGTTTGAGTTTTCTCATTGTTAAAGGTAGCACGGTAACCTATAGCTGCTACTATCTGCGTCATTTTGGTAATATTGTAATATTGGCAATCATCATAAGACAGCATTTATGTTAGTTTACTTATATTTTACAACAAAAGAAACCTCAACAATCCTACGATAAAGATAAGTACGATGCATAAACATTAATAATATATGTTCTGTTTTACAGAATTTAAAAGAGAATTATCATGGCTCAACAATTGGTTCGGGACGAAACGACCTGTATTGAAGTATTAGCTTATGGTGTACCATTTAACTATGACGATCGGTCAGGTAAGAACAATGTATACAGAATTATGGTATACCATTTAACTGTGACCAGAAGGTAGGTATTTGAACACAATAAGCTAGCTTATGTAACAATGTAACACTTTTGATCATATACATATATTTATCAATGCCTTATATTTATCCATATGAGTTGAAAGCAAAGGTAGACCTATCTTGTGTTTGTGTAAGATTGAGTATTCTAAGGTTGATTTTTGATAGGATTATAGGTGAAGCAAATATAGGCAACAGCAGTTTACCAGTGTTCAAAAGTCATAAATCGATTGAGAGAAAACAAAACCGCGGTACATCAACTAGAAGTAGAATACAAACGATTGGGTATCATCACTTTCTGTGTTGATTTAGATAGAATGTTAAATCTAAATTATGCTCCTCGAATACAAGAAATATAAAAAAATATTACAAAAATGGTCAAAACAGTCACTTACCCCGTTTGGTAAATTAACAATTATTTTTAGTCATTAATTATATCAAAATTTAATCATCTGTACCTGTCCATCCCAGGTCCAGATGATAATATGATAAGTCAACTTAATAGTAAAATTTATTCATTCATTTGGGATGATAAGCCTGACAAAATAAAGCGGGATCTTCTATGTCAGGAATACTTCCGAGGGGGCCTAAAAATTATTAATTTGAGAAATTTTATACAAGGGTTAAAACTTACTTGGGTTAGAAGATTGTTTAAGTCAAAATCGAAATGGATTTATTTATTTACATCCACCCAAAATATAAATTTTACAGAGTTGGCTTATTTTGGAATTATTAAAAAATCAAAAAACAAATTTCGGGATGAAGTTTTTCATGCCTGGAAAACTATGTCAAAACTCAGACATCCATTTTATTTTGAGGAAGTCATTTCTACATCTATATGGCATAACGAACAAATTAAAATTGATAATGTCAGCGTTTACTATAAAAATTGGGCACATCATGGGGTATGGACTGTAAATGACCTGTTAGATGAACATGGAAATATATTAACGTATGATAATTTTGAAATTATGTATAATTTCAAACCCATGTTTCTTAGTTTGATGGACTTACATTAGCACTAAAAAAAAGTGGCTACAAGACATTGGAATCAACTCTGAAAGAGAAAAAAAAACATCAGGCTATTATACCATTTAACATTAATATTTTCTTCAAGTCCGAAAAAGGCTCAAAGGACATGTATACTATTTTAAATTAAGGAATTTTATCTACAAATTTTGTAGCAGAAAAAAAATGGGAAGGTATTCTTAACAAAGTTGTAGAAAATTGGAAAAAAAATACACTTGTGTGTTACCAAGGTTTCAAAAAACACTAGGTTATGTTGGTTTCAATATAGAATTATTCATTATATTTTAGGGACAAATGCTTTACTATTTAAAATGAAGCTTGTTAATTGTAATTTGTGTACATTTTGCAAGGAAGAGCCTGAAACTATAGAACATTTACTTTGGGGTTGTCATATTGTAGCCGACATTTGGCACAATCTAAATTCATGGATTTTCGATAAGGTTCTTATCGAAATTCAACTTAATTTGAAAATTGTCATTTTTGGCCTCTATGAAAATTATAAACCCGAATTTCATTAAGAATAAAGTTATATTACTGACGAAGTTCTTTATTTACAGATGTAAGATGCAAGATATAGAACTTAATATAAAAGGTCTTCAAAATTACATAAAAGAAAACTTGATTTTAGAGAAACATATTTCTTCAAAATACTTAAGTGTGGAAGAACACAACTTGTACTGGAACCCCTGGGCTAAGGTTATTGATTAAATTGATACATGTATGTATATGAGCATTTGAAATTATTTGTACACTGTTATACCATACCATATGTATGCTCATATATTTCTCGCACTACTATTACTATATGAATGAAAATGTTATTACTATACTTAATCCATAGATTTCTAAGTGTTAGTTCATAGAATGCTTATTATGCTTATTTATTTCATTTGCTTGCTTATTTTGCCACAAGATAAACATATGTTGATACTTATAAATTCATGAAGAAAAAAAAAGTTTAAAAAAAAAGAATACAAACGAACAACAGGAACACTGAAATACAACAAAAACAAACCGCCTACATACATAGAAACGAACTAATTGATATAACAACTGCCATATTCCTGACTTGGTACGGACATTTTAGAAAAAGGATAACACTCTTTATCATCGAAATTTATCTTATTTATAAAGAGGTAAAAAAAATAATTTCTGATATCAAAGCCAATTCAAAAATCTTCATTAGGAACTTGAAAATTCATTGCTTTATATGTAGAAGATAAATAAAGAATTGCAAAATCAAAATTTGTCTGAATTGTAGGTAATTGGACTCCATGGAATTTATCAATTTTTTTAGACGGTGCTGAGTTGCAGGCTGCGGAGACCATGGTATTTATGGATGGCAAAAAATGGAGTAATGAAAACAAGATATTTGTGAGATTAAGACAAGTTATGGTTATGAATCCAGAAGTTTTCAAATATAATCATATGACAAGAGCAAAGTTGCAGATTACACAGACTTTAGAGAAAGTTGGCACCACGTCACTCATATTTAGAACAAAATTAAAAGACGTCAACACAGAAACTATTTTGGTAGATAGGTACATGATGGGAGTGGGAATGAATGCCTCGTCACGCAGACCAGAAAAGCATGCAGATTGGTTTATTCAGAAATATTCTGGCTTAAAAGATACTGAAGTACCATTAATGACCAAATCTGAGATACCAACACCCCTTTTAACTGTTTTACACAGACACTTGTTGTCCGGTACAGTGATCTTGACTATAATTATCATACAAATCAGTCAGTGTATATCAAAATTTGCCATGATTGCGCAGCTGCAGCATGTAATTCAAAAAAGCTCTTGCCCTTTGAAGGCGACATTAGTCTGTATCCGATCCTGTTTATCGATGTACGTTACCTAGGGGAAACACTTGCCGAAGATAAACTATCTATTAATGTATGGCAGGATGATGCCGACCTAGCCACCTTAAAATTTGTCATTTACAAGGATGAAAGGAAGGTTAACTACACAGTCATGAAACTCGACATGCAGAAATCAAACAGTAATAGCCAATCAAAACTATAAAACGGCAACTACATGTCGTCTAGAGAACAAGGGTTTTGAATTGACAATTAATTTTGAAAATCTTGACAGATTGCTTGAGAGAAATCATGTTTGTATACATTGACAACTAGCCTTTTGTGCCAGCTTATTTGGCATTAATGTAAGTCTTCTTTGTGATTTTTTTTAAATGAAATACTGTTGATGTTCAATATAACTTTATAGATAAGATAAGATAAGATAAGATAACTTTATTAGCACTAACACATTGACAATAAATGGTTATGGCAACAAATTAAAGACTAACTACAATAATATATATACAATGAAGGAGTGATATGATGTACACTATAGTAATTCCTATTACCAGTATAATGATTTTGAACAAGGATACGTGATTCACAAGATACTTGAAAGGGTTGTATATTGTGTAAGACATTAATTTTTAGCTCACATGACCCAAAGGGCCAAGTGAGCTTTTCTCACCACTTGGCGTCCGTCGTCGTCGTAAAACATTTACAAATATCAACCAACCAACCAAGATGGCCGCCATGGCTAAAAATAGAATATAGGGTTAAAATGTAGATTTTTGCTTATATCTCTGAAACCAAAGCATTAAGAGCAAATCTGACATGGGGTTAATTTGTTTATCAGGTCAAGATCTATCTGACTTGAAATTTTCAGATAAATCGGACAACCCGTTGTTGGATTGCTGCCCCTGAATTGGTAATTTTAAGCCGGAAATTTTGCAGTTTTTGGTTATTATCTTGAATATTTTATAGATATAGATAATTCGTAATCAGCAATAATGATTAGCAAAGTAAGATCTACAAATAAGTCAACGATGACCAAAATGGTCAATTGACCCCATAAAGAGTTATTGTCCTTTAAAGTCAAATTGAACAACGTTTCATTAATTTTTGTAATCTTTTACAAAAGTCTTCTCCTGAAATAACTGAGACAAATTTAACCAAACCTGGTCACAAATCAGCATTAGAGTATTTTTTTGAAAATGTGTCCGATGACCCAACATGGCAAAAAATAGAACATAGGAGGAGATGCAGTTTTTTGGCCTGTATCTCTGAAACTAGAGCAAAAGTTTAACGGTTGCATTATTTCATGCATCAATTGTAAATATCATTTGAGCGACACAGGCTCCTTGGAGCCTATAGTTTTAGTTGTTATTTACTTTTTATTTATATTTACCAGTTTGAAAAATATTGAGATTTTAGTTAATACCATAAATAGTTATCGAAATATACAATTGAATTATGAATTGGTTTGACCGGCGAAGAATACGACCAATTAACTCCCATAAACTGCTACTCTTTGTTATGTATTTCGAAGACTAGTGGACACTTTTGAAGAATGTTTGAAACAGGATTTATAAGTTTTTGGTTTGTCGTCTTTCTGTCCGTCAAACAGTCATTGTCATGTCATCGCAATCCCTCTGAAACCACACAATACAATTTGATGAATCTTATAATTTAATGGGTATACTATTTAGATGTGCATACCTACAAGAAATTGTATCAGGTACTTCTATAGTAGTTATGAGTCTTTAAATTTAAGAAGCGTGCTTACAAACTTTAAGATTCTTTAATTTTGATAGAGAGTTATGGCATTCTTTAATACAGTTTTATCACTTTGGTTTACTTGTACACTTATACATACATGCGATACAACTGTAATTATTTTCTTAGTTTTATCTATAAACTTTTATTCAAATTACCAAAACAAACATGAAAGTTGACTTCATAAAAGAAAACAAAATCCTAAATCTAACAGAAACGAAAAAAATCTTGACCTGGAATGGGAAAACAAAATTTATAGAAACGAACAATTTCCCAGCAAGGATTATTCTGTACGGCCGAGTTTGCATACCTTTCAAGTTTATTTTTCTTTCTTCGTAATCAGGCAAGCATTATTTTTTTTAAGAATCAACCAGATCCCCAATGATTTTATTTTGCTAAATTTGACCTCTTGGGAAAAGCTTGTCAGTGAGCTCTTCCACAAACGAGTTTTTTTATTTTTTTTTTAATTTTTAAATGATCGTAAACAGTCTGGTACCTGCGGTAAGTCACAACTTTCTTATCTTCGAATTCAACACATATTACATGTATGATAAGCTTGTAAGCATATGGGTCTGTGCCTTATATGATTGTAGATCTTACTTTACAGAACAGTATTGCTGTTTATAATAATTTTCAAGATAATAATCCAAAACTGCATAATTTCCTTAAATTACTAATTCTAATAGGGGCAGAAACCCAACAATGGATTGTCTGATTCATTGTTTCAGGGAAGATAAATCTGAATCTGATAAACATGTTTATCTTTTTCAGAATTACCCTAAATACTTTAGTTTCAGAGATATAAGCCAAAAACTGCATTTTAACCCTATGTTCTATTTTTAGCCATGGCGGCCTTCTTACTTTTCGGGCTGGGTCATCGGACACATTTTTCAAACTAGATACCCCAATGATGATTATGACAAAGTTTGGTTAAATTTGGCCCAGTAGTTTAAGAGGAGAAATTGTTTGTAAAAGTTAACAGACGACGACGGACCCTAAGTTATGAGAAAAGTTCACTTGGCCTTATAGGCCAGGTGAGCTTTAATGTAAAGAAAACATTAAAAATATGAGTATATTTATAAATGAATAATTACATTACATGTATGTTTCATTACAATACGTTATTCTGATTGGCTAACTGCACATCATGTGTTATTCCTTAAGCAATTGTATCACTCAATAAAACTTCTCATTCATGATGACACGAGGTCCCACAATAAAGTGCACAGGTAAATGAAATAAAAACTTGATAAAAGGCGTGTTTTCATGATCCTATAGGTAAA
Source organism: Mytilus edulis (assembly GCA_019925275.1). Classification (NCBI taxonomy): domain Eukaryota; kingdom Metazoa; phylum Mollusca; class Bivalvia; order Mytilida; family Mytilidae; genus Mytilus; species Mytilus edulis. The sequence goes on along the minus strand of CM034353.1, from coordinate 2,897,785 downwards.
AATGTAATTATAAGTATTGAATGCTTTTTTTGTAACTTTATAGGGTTGTAAAAGCGTTGACCGTGCGCACATTTTAAGTATGAAGCGCTTCCGCGCTTCATACAAAATGTACTTCGGTCAACGCTTTTACACCCCAATAAATTTACAAAAAAGAGCATTCAATTCTTAACTAACATATATATATCCTCCATCAGTATAAATTTGATTATGTCAATCTGATTTAACTTTATCCATTTAGTCTCCTTTTTTTTTAACTTTTATTCTCTTGTTTGTGTACCTTTTAAACATTTCACAAAATTCAGTAAATATAGGATTTTAATATGCAAATTGGTGATGACGTAATAGCTTATCTTAGTCTGAGCAATGTATGACTATACACACAGTTTATACTGTCAGGGATAAAATTAGAATTCACAACACAGGTAAATTCAATCACGTCTGTAAGCAGAGGACATTATTTAGAACGAAGTTGATCATTTTGAAAGAATGCAATTATTTACAAAATAGAATCGTTCTTTTAATTGCCCTTATAAGGATACTCTATTTATGAGAGCAGATGCATTGTCACATTCTAGTGTAGAATGAACAGATAATACACGTATGTATTTATAATTCATTACTATATGTTTATACACACACATGGTTGTAGTGTTTTGTTACTGATCAATTCGGAAAAGATTTTGTACAACAGGATTGATTCATTTTATATATGTAGAATCAGAGGAATTTGCGTTATGTTTGGATACTCAGTAAATCTCACTACCATTCAAAGATAGAAGACATAGGAGTATATCCAGTAAACCCTAGGGTACCAACTCGTGAATACATTACAATTTACGTCTGCATATTGAATTGTTGAAGTAAAGTGAGTATTGTACCAGGGTTTTCGATATCACAAACTAGTCAAAACATTTACTAAATTTTATCATCGGTATAAAGACATCATTCGTAAATATAGCTCAACATGCAGACTTCTAATACGTTTAGGTATTTCACATCCAATTTTTTATGGAAATATTCTTTATAAAGCACAAAGGTGTCAGTATTCACCTCAGAAACTTACAAAACCTTTGAATAGACTTATTAAGAAGGGATATAATTACGATACTGTTGTCAAGTCATTAAAGATTGCATATTTTGGCGTTAATATTGAGTCACTGATAAGGTCTTTGCATCGGAACTAAACACATTTATTCTAAAAACAGTTGTTGGCATGACACGGATTATGTTCTTCTCATATATGTTATGATGGTATGATACTAAACCCCTAACGGGAAGGATTGTGCCTGATGTTCATATGATGAAATCATAATCTTTCAGTCAGTTTAATTGAAGTCTGGAGCTGGCATGTCAGTTAACTGCTAGTAGTCTGCTGTTATTTATGTATTATTGTCATTTTGTTTATTTTCTTTGGTTACATCTTCTGACATCAGACTCAGACTTCTCTTGAACTGAATTTTAATGTGCGTATTGTTATGCGTTTACTTTTCTAGATTGGTTAGAGGTAAAGGGGGAGGGTTGAGATCTCACAAACATGTTTAACCCCGCCGCAGTTTTGCGCCTGTCCCAAGTCAGGAGCCTCTGGCCTTTGTTAGTCTTGTACTATTTTAATTTTAGTTTCTTGTGTACAATTTGGAAATTGGTATGGCGTTCATTATCACTAGACTTGTATATATTTGTTTAGGGGCCAGCTGAAGGACGCCACCGGGTGCGGGAATTTCTCGCTACATTGAAGACCTGTTGGTGACCCTCTGCTGTTGTTTTTTATTTGGTCGGGTTGTTGTCTCTTTGACACATTCCCCATTTCCATTCTCAATTTTATTGAAAAAGTGAGAAATGTAACACTTTTTTAACTTGTAGAATTTAACATACTTTGTGAGATTACACAAAAATGACAGAATTTTGTTTACACTTTGCAAAAGATGTTCTTCATATATTTATAAAGCTAAATAAATGAATATCATAAAAAAAAGAAGAGGCAGCATGTTGATACCAAAGGGATATTGAATTCTAAGTCGTATATATATACTATATACATTTTTTTTTTATTATATTCTATATTATTATCGAAACTAACTAACAAACTATAACTGGCACCGATATGACAAAAATGACGAAATGACAAGGAGGACAGTTTACAAGACACAACACAGAACACCAAACATCTTGATTTTAAGACTGAACAACACGAACCCAACCACATACCGGGTATCGGAAGTGCACCCATGTGCTTCGGATAGGCAAGTATGTCACGGAATATAAGTTCCTTCATAATATAAGTTCCAAAAGGAATAAATATTCTGGAATATTATTTCCACAGGAATAATATTACAGTATATGTTCCTAACGGAATAAATAGTATAGAATATTTGTTCCAACAGGAAAAGGTATTATGACATTGTTTATAATAAAGTTTCTAGTGGAACTTCTGTTAGGCGGAATAAATATACGTTGACAAGTAGAGTAGGATGAAGCACCGTCTTGCTCATATGACAAGATCGATGTTAGCCGGCCACATTAAATTCAAGGAAAAGAGTTTACGATAATATTTGGATCATGTCCGTTTCGTATATCACTTGTTTGATGTCATTCTGCTCGTTTTTTTCTACTTATTGAATAAAATTATTTATAAATTTCTTCATTTATATGAAAAATGTTAAAATTGAATGATTTATTACCATCAACATTTTGTTATTTCAACACAAGTTGGATCGACTCTTGAAAATGACTCCGAAAAGATTTTAATTTTCACTGAACAACGTGGTCGGTTCAATGTAAAAAAAAAAACAGGAAGCTGTCAGTAGTTTGTTTTTTTGAGGTAAAGATTGCATGACATGCAATCAAAACCTTATAGGACTGACTTATATCTAATTGTTTCAAGGCTGATCACTACCTTTTTTGATACACAAAATATAGTGCATTGATCATAACATTCTATACATACTATCCATGAACTTTTTCAGGAATTTATCGATGTACTATTTGCTCAGATATTCAAGGCACAAAATGATATTTCACTTGTCAAGAAAATAACATAACTTTTTCAAGGTGCAGGAATCTAATATATTTGTTCTAAAAAATATAAATTATGTCATTGTTAACCTGATCTTAAAATTTGGAGTTATATTGCTTTGTCTAGAGTAGCTGTAAATTCAACAACAACCAATGCAATATTAGATTTTACTTCCTACTGATAAATTAAAGCAATCTTTACCGTTTAGTGCTTTCAAGCACTTTGATTAGTTAATCTTATGTATGACGTAAAATACAAATGACGAAGCTCAACACGTCCCAGTACAACAACCCTTACCTAGGATATTCGTTTTGTGAATGTGGAACCCACGAATACGCCGCTATATTCAATTCAACCTCTCATGCGTCTGGCCTAGTCAGCGATATTACTGTCAACCACCAATTGTTCAAAGATAATTCTCGTCATAATTGGTCAGCACATCTGAACAATGAATTGTTGATATAACTCAAATTCATAATTCATGTTTCCTTTTTGATTTACACACTTTTATGTTAAAGCATGTAGTCATGTTGTTATCGTTGGTTGTTGCCAATTATAAGAGGTCTTCGTGTAATGTTACCGGACTAAATATGATCGTTTGTTTGTACTATGAGTTGATTCCCATTTTGCTATTCTAGAGCCTTGTACATTATAAGAGGTCTTCGTGTAATGTTACCGGACTAAATATGATCGTTTGTTTGTACTATGAGTTGATTCCCATTTTGCTATTCTAGAGCCTTGTACATTATAAGAGGTCTCCGTGTAATGTTATCACACTAAATCTGATTGTTTGTTTCTGCTATGAGTTGATTCCCATTTTGCTATTCTAGAGCCTTGTACAATATACGAGGTCTTCGTGTAATGTTACCGGACTAAATATGATCGTTTGTTTGTACTATGAGTTGATTCCCATTTTGCTATTCTAGAGCCTTGTACATTATAAGAGGTCTCCGTGTAATGTTATCACACTAAATCTGATTGTTTGTTTCTGCTATGAGTTGATTCCCATTTTGCTATTCTAGAGCCTTGTACAATATAAGAGGTCTCCGTGTAATGTTATCACACTAAATATGATCCTTTGTTTGTACTATGAGTTGATTCCCATTTTGCTATTCTAGAGCCTTGTACATTATAAGAGGTCTCCGTGTAATGTTATCACACTAAATCTGATTGTTTGTTTCTGCTATGAGTTGATTCCCATTTTGCTATTCTAGAGCCTTGTACAATATAAGAGGTCTCCGTGTAATGTTATCACACTAAATATGATCCTTTGTTTGTACTATGAGTTGATTCCCATTTTGCTATTCTAGAGCCTTGTACAATATAAGAGGTCTCCGTGTAATGTTATCACACTAAATCTGATTGTTTGTTTCTGCTATGAGTTGATTCCCATTTTGCTATTCTAGAGCCTTGTACAATATAAGAGGTCTCCGTGTAATGTTATCACACTAAATCTGATTGTTTGTTTCTGCTATGAGTTGATTCCCATTTTGCTATTCTAGAGCCTTGTACAATATAAGAGGTCTCCGTGTAATGTTATCACACTAAATCTGATTGTTTGTTTCTGCTATGAGTTGATTCACATTTTGCTATTCTAGAGCCTTGTACATTATAAGAGGTCTCCGTGTAATGTTATCACACTAAATCTGACCGTTTCTTTCTGTTATCAGTTGATTCACATTTTGCTATTCTAGAGCCTTGTACAATATAAGAGGTCTTTATGTAATGTTATCACACTAAATCTGATTGTTTGTTTCTGCTATGAGTTGATTCACATTTTTTGTACTCTAGAGCCTTGTACATTATAAGAGGTCTTCGTGTAATGTTATCACACTAAATCTGACCGTTTGTTTCTGCTATGAGTTGATTCCCATTTTGCTATTCTAGAGCCTTGTACAACTTATCATATAAAGGAATGTGTTCTGCTTGTCATTGAAAGCCGTATGATGACTAATAGTAATAGCCTGATCTTTTGCACATGAACATATCTTATTAATTTTGGATTATTGAATAAAAGATCTTAATTGAATGATACATTGTTGTTTGCATTACGTCCAGTGGATCATATTTCATGCATTATTAGGACGAGAACAAATTAAACAGTGGATTCATTAGTATTCGTTGGATATCAATTTCCGTTAATTTCAGGGTAACATTTGAACAACCAATTTTAATGTACAACAAGTACAAATTTTCTATTGGCTTGTATGCATACGCACGAAACCAATATCCACCAAATTGTAACTTTTCCTTAACCAATAAAATTAGTACACACGAAAATAAAATGAACCCACAGTTATCTTGAAAATATCATGATAAAACGACTGTATAATATAAAATTGACATTATTTTTACAGTGAGAGGGAATAATGGCGCAAAAGATTACACGTGATGATAGTGATTGTACAGAAGTATTAATGGCGGGTGTACCTTATAACTTTGACGACAGGGCAGGTTGGATTATTTTATACTACGTTGTCTATGTTATAAATAACTCAATGCTATTACAACAAAAAGTGGGCATTAAGTTTTACCCTTGTCTGTCTGTACGTACTTCCGTACGTCCCGAAATTGGTTTCCGTTCTCTAACTTGAGTTTGCCTCAACAAAATGTTATGAAACTTATACACAATGCTTATTACCGCAAAACACAAATCAAGTTTGAATTTTGGTGGCGTCACTTTAACTGTTCAAGAGTTATGCCCCTTTATTAATGGAAAAAATGCATTTTTTTTTTAGTTTCCGTTCTCCAACTTAAGTTTGCCTCAACCAAATTTTATGAAACTTATACAAAATGCTTATAACCATAAAACAAAGATCAAGTTTAAATTTTGGTGACGTCACATTTACCGCTGTTGAGTTATGCTTAACAAATAAAAAAATGCTGAATATTTGTTTTTTGTTTTTTAACTTTTAGTTTGTCTCAACCAAATGTTATTAAACTAATACACATTTGCTTACTTCCTCAAAATACAGAGCAAGTTTGAATTTTATTGCTGTCACTTCAACCGTTCTAGAGTTATGCTTTTTTACAATGGAAAAAAAGGAATCTTAATATCTGTTGAAAAATATTAATCTTATGATTGTAAAAATTATATTTTTTTTAATTGGAGTTATCTTCCTTTGTCCATAATTGTAGTTAAATCAATTTCCAACTGTTATTATGGACAAAGGAAGATAACTCCAATTTAAAAAAAAATATTTTAACAATTACAGCAACTGCAACCAATGCTCTAAACAATGCAATGTTCACTGAAAAAATAAAAACAATCTTTACAAGCACTTTTATTAATGTTCTTCAGTTTTGTCCTTTTATAACCTAATAGGTGTCACACCACTAATTACTCCCTCCAATTTAGAACGTATAAAGTAGGTCTACTCAGACAAAAAATAGTGCATTTCATTTGATGTCATTGTTTACTTAAACTAACCAACAAATTGGCAGAAATGAAACTTTTGGTGAAAGAGAAATGCATTAAGACCATTTTGAGCTAAAATTTACTTGTTTTATGAGTTTGCATTCAAAATTGAGGAATAATGCGCTCCATAGTATACTAATTTAAGACTTCCAGAAAACCAGTGGTTATTTTTAGTGGTACTTCTATTCGGAAGACCTCTTCTTTCTTATATGATTTTAAACATCTGTTGAAAATTGGCATGTAGAAAGCTGATACATGTTCAATTCAGGATATACCTGGTTTCTATGAAGTTAAACTTAAGGTAAAATATTTAGAAAGCTGTGAAAATTGCAAAATTTGGTTGAACAGATAGGGACTTTTAATTGGTGGTCTGACACATATATGATAGTTTGTTTCCGTTTTCTAACATTTTTTTTTATAATTAGTTACTAGTAAAATATTTATGTAAATTAAACAAGATGGATAACTGAAAATAATACATTACCAATTGTTACACACGGTCAACTGTAATACCAATATAGAATTACACTAGTTTGTTTGTTCGGACTAAATTGGGCTTATATTATCCTTAATATCTGATGCGTCGAAGCTATCAGTAATGTGCTACCTAATTTGTTTTATCAATGATCGTACATTTTTCAACCAAAAAACACGTTTAACAATGTTAGTATATAGATTGAATGTGCACCTCACTTTATATAGGCATTTAGATAATCACATTCTATTATACATATGGTGCAACTTTTAATTTTCGATGGAAAATAAATATTGTGTTTAATGAACAACCTTCTCTTGACATCCTTCAAACTTTTGAATATTGTACATGCATTGAAGACGAGTATGACTTTGAGTTACATGAGAATCGGGGCACACACCATAAAGATTGTACATCAAAGGAACAAACAATTAAAAGACATAAGGAGGTCAAATCGCAGTCTTTAACAACTGACAGACATGGTGTCCATACCATATACTTCGTTCTAAGTTGTGAATAAATAAAAGATAACTATTGTAACCAACTTCTATTGTAGATCTTATCGGAGTTAAAGAGAGCTACACGTAGCGACTTCTATTATCTTAATAGAGTTAAAGATTGCTATTTAGTCGCCGACTTCTTCTATCTGAGTTCAGGATACTTCCAGTAAATATCTTTATTAACTCACTATATAAATTGTTATTGTCAATTGACATTTTAGGTCGATGGAGCCCATGGAATTTATCAAACTTTATAGATGGAGCAGAATTCTTTGGCAGAAAGACCGGCAATTTTATGGATTATAAAACCGTGGTTACGGAGAATGTGATGTATCCAAGAATTTTACAGACTATGACCATCAATCCTGTGGTGTACACGTATAACTTTCTGAAAAAGGCACAACTCAAAATCACTACGAATCTTGAAAAAATTGGCAATACTTCAGTGATCATAAGGTCTAAACTGACCGATGTATTATCTGGAACTATTTTAGCGGATAGATATATTATAGTTGTACAGATCAGTGCAAAAACACGTAAACCTGTCAAATACCCGGAGTGGTTCGAACAGAAATATTCCTATCTTAAAGAAACACCTGTGCCACAGTACCTAATGTTTAAATCTGAGACACCAGAAGCTCCTGCTGGTTGTTTCATTTACAAAACTATTGTCCGTTACAGTGACCTGGACTATAATGCCCACACAAATCAAAGTGTATATGTCAAAATGTGCCTAGATTGTGCGACCGCTGCCAGTTGTAAAGGTCTACTCGTATCGTTTAATAGAGATATTAGTTTATATCCTCTTGTATATTTCAACGTGCGTTATTTAGGAGAAACGTTTACTGGAGATGAACTTAAGGTTTGTCTTTGGCAGGATGACTCGGATCCGTCTATCTTAAAATTTATCATATGTAGGAACGAAAGAAAAGTTAATTATACCACCTTTAAGTTTAATCTCCAAACGACAGTTTCGGAATTTACACGGAATGTTTCTAAACTATGATCACTACAGTATCAAAATTCACAAGTTTTCAACTCGGAATACTATAGTATCTGAATCTACACGTTGAAAACTCTAAATCCAACAGTATATATCACTATTCAGAGAAATCTTCAGAAGTTCTACAGTATCATAATTCAAAAGATATAAACTCTGATTTCTAGTGTTTCAGAATCCATGCATAATATTTCTTAACTCTGAATTTTATACAAGTCGAAATTTTACAATGGATATTAATTGTTAAGCAGACTGTCAACGGATCATCACGCATAATACTTGCTCTTTTTGAGTGAAACATATTGTAATCTCTCTCTGTAACAAATGGCAACATCCATCTTTTTTTTGTGTATTTCTTATCCCCTTTTGTAGATATTGCCTTTAGGAAAAGTCTGTTTTCATTGGTAGAAAACAGTTCATAGTGGCATTATATAAAAAACAGTTCTATGAAAATGTCAGGGAAATTCAGTCTGTGAATCTGATTGTCAGTTGTGGATGATCTGTCAATGAAATGAGAATTATTAAAAATACAATTAATTTTTTTTTTATTCTATTGACTTGATTATTTTGTTGCTTGTTTAATGTCAAATGGTATATATTTAATAGATAATCAGGACGAGAATAAATTACAATTTTGATAATAAAAAAGGCAGGTTTTGAAAGGTAGCTCGATCGGAAAGTAGGATGTAAAATTTAGACGGCCACTTGCAAATGACTGATTGCTGGATGCGGAGAGATTTTTGCCTTTCAATAGTATACCTACGTCCCCCGTCCCCCCAGATAAATATTGTAAGGATATTTTTAACGTGCAGAAAGCGTAAAACTTACCCTACATGGTTCATCAAAATAAATATCGACATTCCGACCTGACCGATTATTAAATCAATTTGAAATGAATTTTATGAGATGTTTGGATTTAAATGTAGGTTTGTAGGGTCCACGCTATATAGACCAGTGTTAGTATCATAATCGGTATCAATTCATCAGGCGAAATGTGCATTTTAGTATGCATGGCATCTTTTTTTAAATGAACTTCAACAGGTTTGCTCGAATCCAAAAGTTCGAATGCCAAAACTTTTTAAATGAAAAAATATCAAAACCAAGGCTGACAAATAACGGAACTTAAGTCACGCCAAAGTTAAAGAAAATATTTTTTTGAAATAATTTTTATTCATTCTGCTTTATAGCAATTTAAACGACTCCAAGTATTTGAAAACTTGTTTAAACCTTTTCTAAAATTAATTAATATTCTTTAAAATGACATGTTTATAACAGTTTAAGTACACCGATTACACATTTCGTTAATCTGTCATTAGAATGTTATTCTTGTATTGAGATTAAGAGGTGAATATATATACTCAATTATTAGGTAAACCTTTATAACATTAGCAAGAGAAGGTAGGATTTTATATTTTACAACCACACAAGTAGAAAAAACGTGAATTTTTGAATCTTTAAAAAAAAGTAAAGTAATGGGATAGCTTTAAAATTAATTTACAAAATTCAGATAATACAAATGAGACTACATAAATACCAAAAGACAAAGATTCCCCCAATAACTGGTGACCATATGGCATACCAAAAAAGAGCCAAACCTACACATATACAGTGAAAAACAGAAAAACCGAACACCAAAGATAAATTATAACGGAAATTCTCTCATCAAATGACAAAACCAAAAGTTCAAACACATCTAACGAACGGAAAACAACTTTCATGTTCCTAATTCGGTACCTGTATTTATTAATAAAGAAAGTGGCGGATAAAACCTGATTTTATAGCTACTTAAACCTCTCGCTTGTACATCATGACAGTCGCATAAAATTCCATCATATTACAAACAATTTGTGAGCACAAGAAACATACTTTGAAAGTACTTGAAGTAAAGACAAGAGTAATATACCGCTGTTCAATAGTCAAAAATCGACTAAGCAAAAACAAATCCGGGTCACAAACCTAAATCGAGGGAAACAAATCCGGGTCACAAACCTAAATCGAGGGAAACAAATCCGGGTCACAAACCTAAATCGAGGGAAACATATCAACTGTAAGAAGTAAACAACGGAACAACAAAACACTGTCAAAATGTCAGGATACAGCAGTCAACATTGTCTTATAATCTTAATTAATTGTGTGATACAGCAGTCAACATTGTCTTATAATCTTAATTAATTTTAACACAAACAACTATGTCAGCATAGAAAAACAAAATGAAATATAGACACTCTATAGACAAAGCACATAAGCAAAAATGAAATATAAAAATACAAAGAATGAATATAGCACAATAACAAAGGCGGGATGTTTAAAATACCAAGTCGAGTCATAATGATATTACACATATGTTTCTGATGCGACGGTAGGGAACATTACAAAATATGTTTGATTTCAGTAGTTTATGACTTCGTTTGATTTCAGTACGTTTATGTCTTCGTTTGTGCTTGTATCTTCACTCATGACTGCACAAATAGTATGTTTATGCTGATGGCTGGTGTAGTTTGCTTTCCTCGGGTAACATTTACCTCCATTTTCACTACTCACCAAAAAGTCGATAACTAACTAAAACATCATAGCAAAAATATAATGCAAACAAAAAATAAACAACTATATTCAAAACACAACATAGAAACACAATGGAGAAGCAACGTAAAAACAACAAAATAACCGAGGGTGATATTAAATGCTCCTGAGGGGTAAGCACAAATGGCATTCGTCGTATTGCTTATATAAGTACACACTCGGTGATAAGTGCTGTTTTCGAGAAAAGGTGGACTGGATAGTTGTTTTGTCAATTGGAACATATTCAGTGCCATCTGAATATGTTCACTCATCTGTGAATGATGCATACTCTCTCTTTGGTCCTATATCAGCACTCATTAATACGGAACACTATTGCATATGTCGATGCATTAAATGTCACTCAGATCGGAAGTCAAACTATTTTGATAACTGATATACTTTTTGTTTCTTTGTTACTTTAAAGAAGCAAGGTGAATATAAATAAGCAAGGTGAATATAAATAAGCAAGCATTATCTTCTTCTTTTTCTTCTTCTTCGGAAGTCCACCCTATTTGCAGGGTCACCGCATTAAAAATATCATAGATCATCATAGTTTTAGATAATTTTTAAAAATGCGTATTTATTTTATAAAATATTTAAAAAAAATTGTAAGGTTTAAATATGTAACTTTGTTTTAGTAAAACAAAAACTATACGGATAAAAGGTAAAACTTGTATTTACACTGTACAGATTATCCTTTTAAAGTCACATTACTGAAATAGATGGTGTCCTTTCACTAAATAATTCAAATGTTGGTGATTTTGTTGAACGTATATATTTCATCGAAATTAGGTATTTGAATTAAGGATACAACAGTTAAATCTACCTCCCATATATAAATTGACAATAAAAATTAAAATCGCAAAAATACTGAACTCCGAGGAAAAGTCAAACCGAAAAGTCCCTAATCAAATGGTAAAATCAAACACACCGAAAAATAGCGTCTTCTTGTTTCGTGCGAATAAGATTAATTATCGATCTTGTACATGAGCAACATAAGAGTGGATCTGCACACCCTTCTAAAAATTGAACACAGATCATAATAATGTGACTTATATTTGATGGAAAAGTTTGTTAGATTTTTATATGATCACGGGAAAGTCTTGTGTGGTTTATAAACTGAATGATACCTTTTACCCTTTTCATGAAAGTTAGTACATTGGTTGAATATTTCTTATGAGTATTTCTTGTTTTTTTTTGTCCTGTTTGTGGCGACGAAATGTGAAAAAAAATGATAAGTTGTTGGCGGGCACGACTTTCACTTAATGTTTTCAGAAATTAAAATAGTTAGAAAATCCGAATTGTATATGGTTTATTATAAAACATGAAGTGGTAGTTGTTCAGATCAACGAAAAATAAATAGCTTATAAAAATTCCTGTAACAAGTCAGGAATATGACAGTTCTTGTCCATTCATTTTTGATGTGTTTTGTCATTTGATTTTGCCCTGTGATTAGGGACTTTCCGACTTGATTTTCCTCTGAGTTCATTACTTTTGTGATTTTACTTTTTATAGTCACATGACATATAACCTCATTTCAAATATTCAGCATCTTTAAAAAGAAAAAAGTTCTATCTTTTTGATAATGTTGTGCTCTGTTTTGCAGTTCTTACGAATATATGTCAATTGCGTTTGAAGCTTAGAGTCATTGTGTGGTTTATATATCTGCCTGTAAAAAAGGCAACTCACATTGTCTGACATCGTTTGCTGGTAAATCGCTAACGTAAAAATGGAGTGGACGTCAATCAGATAGTGAACTACCGAAGTAAAAACATGTATGAGATCACTACTTCAATGAATATATGCTGAATAACTATACAGGGCAAATTCAAAATGGGGATGTTAACTTTTCTAATGACCGAATGAAAGTTGTAGGTTTCTGAATAAACAAGAAGCATAGGCTCAAATGGAACAAGTAGTTCAAAGCCGAATTACCATTTTTATATTCATACGCAACTAATCATTTAAAAATTTAAAAATTATTAGTTATAGAAAATAAGTAAAATTTCTAAACCACAAACATACATATTGTATTTTCAATATTTAAATATGTATCGGTTTCCTCAACACTAATTATAATTTAAGACTTCATATTTTTTTTTCATAGATAAACTTCATAATGGGATGTGCATCGTCAACTGACACAGGGACAGAATTTATACAGTTCGAAAAGAAGAAACCTTTAAATAATGACAATGCGGTGGTTATTACTCCTCGACCGTCGTCCATTCATAAAAATGACAAAGACGACACAATAATGAAGACAACATCAGAGAATTCGGACCTTTCTCTATCGCCATCTACCAACCATAGTGAACGAGAAGATACTATAATGAAGACAAAAACAGAGAATTCTAACCCATCGCCTATTGACCAGAAAGATAGAGAAGACACAATGCTGAAGTCAGATAAATCCGACATGTCTGAACATAATAGACCAAAATCCCAATATTTAGATGACGGTACAAATAAAAAGCAAGATGACGACCGACCACAGTCATTTCACCAAAATGATTCAGATAAAAAATCTCCAGACCAGGGAGTAGCACAGTCAAGAGAATCTAGTACGAAAGATGTGATGATTGTAAATACTGCGAGCAATGAAGAGAAGGAGGTACTATATATTGCTTATCTTTGAATAGTAAATATCGTGTATAAAGTATGAAGAAGCAGACGTTAAGATTAATTAATAGTAATTCTCACCAGCAGTGGCATCAACCCAGTGCTTTATTGAGAAATGTTGTTTGTTGCCTTTATATAGATATAAGATGATGTTGAATGAGTGCCAAGGAAACAACTCTCCATCCAAGTCACAAAGTAAACCATTATAGGTCGAAGTACGGTCTTCAACACAGAGCCTTTGCTCACATCGAACAGCATGCTATAAAAGGCCCCCAAAATCACTAGTGTAAAACCATTCAAACGGAAAAACCAACCGTCTTATCTATATACAAAACGAGAAACATCTATGAACAACATCAACAAACGACAACTACTGAACATAAGTTTTTTTTGACAAATTTTACAAGGCTGTGTTTTAAAATGGTCTTGGATAAAGTCTCCACATACAAGTGAGAGGATAAGCGCTATAAAACCAAGTTCAATCCGTCATTTCTACATTGAAAAATGCCTGTAACGAGTCAGGAATATGATGGTTGTTGTCCATTCGTTTGATGTGTTTTGGGTCCTCAGGACTCCTCAGTGCTCTAGATCTTCAACTTTGCACTTATTTGGCTTTATAACTATTTTAATCTGACCTTCATTAAATCATAATCCTGGTTTCTTTGATAACTATTATTATTTGATTTTGCCATTTGATTAGGGACTTTCCGTTTTGAATTTTTCTCGGAGTTCAGTATTTTTGTGATTTTACTTTTTATCAACTTACTGTAACAACTTGAATAAATCAATTCATTTGATTATATTAGAAATCCTCTGAAACAATTATGCTGAATGTTGTTTTATAAATGAGAGTGATAAGAAATGCTCCATGTAAAATTGATTCCAAAAATGAAAGTAACACTTTATGAATGCGGTTTTAATTTTTTTTTTACTCAAATCTAAAACTTTGAAAGCCAAGAAATTTGAAAAACCATTAACTCGCCAACGGACAAAACACGTGAATAGTCAAGTCTTACTTGTTTTAAGTTTGCCTACTGTTAACTTTATAATAATGAATAATAGGAGACGGATGTGTTGTAACCATACCTTGCTTACATGTTATATCAACTTTATTTTTCTATAGCGAAAACCTTCCTCTTCCTCATCGTCATCTGAAGATGAATCAGACGATGATACGAGAGACTCGGATACAAGACTACTTGCAACTAGGGATTCTGAAACCAGATTCACGGAAACCAACGATCATGATGATAACCGAGACTCGCAAATGAACGGTTATACTCCAATAGGATCGGAAACCAATGATCATAAGACACCAGATTCCGAAACGAATGAACGAGAAATGAATGATGACGGTGTTTTAAAAACAGGAGATGTAGAAAAAGACGAAGCAGACGCCAATTTAAATAATGTGGGAACGGCAGAACTGACAAAACCTGTTGCAATCAACGAAACGACAGAAAGTATCCAACCAGAAGAAACACATTCGAGTGAAGAAGGTGCAGCAAATGACATTTTAACAAAAAATGAGGAAATCGAAAGAACAAATGCTACAGAAGGAGAAAGTGTTGTTGATACTGAAATAAAAGCGGAAACAAATGATACAAGCTCCACGGAGAAGCGCGACAATGGATCGTCTGAAAATGGACTTATTAGTTCAAAAGAAGTTGATTCAACTGAAAATAACTCTGAAAAGTCACCACAAGAAATTGACCATACGGAAGAGGAGGACATGCCTTTCACTTAAAACGCAAATGTATCACACGTAATACGATACCTATAACTGTTTTATACTCTTACATATAGAATGATAGTCGAAGGAATAATGATACAATTTGTTTCACTGTACAACATCATCGGAATTAAAGTACAGTAACATTTAGTGAATTTGTGCTTTCAATGATAACTTTTTATAAGTATAAACATATATCTCACTTTCACTTGATGAACTATTTGTCGAAGAGAAAACACAGAATATACATATGCAAAGAAACAGCTGTGTAAAAAACTGCATATTCCTAGCTCTTAATATATAACATTAAATTATGATACAGTGACATTATGGTAGATATGGAGTCAAAATTAAAAACAACAGAAACAAATCATAGTTTGTCAAACATGTAGTTTATATGATCTTTCAAAAAAAGAAATACGAAATATTTGAGTCACGAAGCTTTTCTGCAAGCTATTAGTTGTGCAACATTGTGGTATGGATTATACATGTTAAGCTTCTTTGTGTGAATAGAAATAAAACTTACAAATATACTTTTAAAGTAAAGTAGGTAAAGTTAGCTTTTATCATTTTTGAAAATAATAAAAAGAGGTTTATCGTTATCAATATCTTGCTACATATAAAATTAGGAAATTATGCTGTTATTCCAAGTTATCTGCTCCTATATAACAAAGATTCAAAATTTGGATTCGATGATAAATTAAATTTTTTGTGCCAATTGTATTTTCGAAAGAGATTTTATGTAAAAGAAAATATCAAATAGTAATTACATTTTTTTCCTTTCAAAATATTTAAAGATTTCTTTGTGTATTTAAAGTATAACATTTGTAACCTGTTCATTGATAAAATTTTGATGATTATACTGTTTGTATCTTTATAACATTCCTATTTCCACATTCATTCAACAATATCTTTATATTTCAGTTTTATTCCAAGACTTGTTTATCTATTAAACAAAGATATTCTTTCATCTCCTGTTATATGTGTGCTGATCTGGAATAAAAAAAAATTAAAAGCTACTGTTTATATTTGTCCATGTTTCACTTAGTGTATCCATGCTATGCTTATGCTTTTGAGGTTTATTAATTTCACTTTGTTCATGTGATTAGTTACTTTGAAATTCTTTATTTACATCTACCCCGTTGACCGTTACGTTTATATTTGGCATGCAGCATTTAGAAAACAAGGGATAGATATGTGAACGCTTAGTACCGTGTTTTTTCATTCACGAAAATAGTTGCGAATGCTAAATTGATGTAAAGATCAAATGATAAGTTGTCTTTTACTATTAGGGCACTGCCATTATTAGACTTATCACCGGATTTGAACACACATGAACAACACGACGGGTGCCACATGTGGAGTAAAATTTGCATACACTCTGGTACACACAGTTGTTGGCGAGTTTCGTGTTACGCAGTATTTAGTTTTCTCTGTTCTGTTTTGTACACTGTTATTTTTATTGTGGTATTTTTATTGTGGTATTTTTATTGTGGTATTTTTGTGGGTTTTTTCCATGACATTGTCAGATTGTTTTTGATATGTCTCTTTGGTATCATTCGTCTCTCTCTTACTGTACTTACTAACCATTTATTTGTTCATTAGTGTCTTTGTAATGCACATTGTGTTGTTCATGGTATAACCATTTAATGACTTGTATGATAACCTACTTTATTCCAATTGGACATTCTGAATAAATTGCCACAGAAAAATCGTTTTCATCCTCTTCACTATTACAGTGAATAAGTAGTAAATATGTTCCCGGTTTTACTGTGTAACATGTGTCTACAGAAGTTCCGAATTGGAAAGGGCCATCACCACCTTCACTGTCTCTCATAGCATTGTTGTAGTTGTCATTTAACCAGTCGCAATCAGCCGGGAAACCCATACCTCGAGGAGCCTGTAAATCCAAGCATGTACTTATATCTCTTTAAAAACGGAAGACATCTTCACCTTTTAAATCTTAAACACAGTTTTCTGATACTTTTTTTTGCGCAATATATACTTGATGTTGTTCATGTAAATTTATAATAAATCTTGCTATATGATATGATAATTTCCTCTTTACTGCATCTCATTTTTGATGTGTTGATCGCATATTGTTAATGTAAAATAGTGTTTTCAATGCTTTATGTATATTTGGCATGTCCGATATCATTTTTCCTAAATAATAAAACATAAATATTTACTTGAAACGATTCAAAAGATTCACTTACTTCAAATAATTTGATACCAAGTGCAAATCCATCTTCCTTTTCTGGTTGCATTACTTCAACCCTAAATGTTTGTTCTGAAATAGATTAACATTAATGATAAAGGAAAACGTGTTCATCATTTGGTCTTTATCAATAAAAGAGGGACGAAAGATACCAAAGGGACAGTCAAACTCATAAATCTAAAACAACTGACAACGCCATGGCTAAAAATGTAAAATATGTCATCGTTTCCTATAATTTCATTGACATTTTATGTAGAAAATAAAGTCCTGTAAAATCGAAACACTCGTCTATCAGACTACATTAAAGGGATGATATCTTCATGCTTTTTTCTATAAAAACTGTTAAACTATAGTCTTTCGTCTCTATTTATAACTAGTTATAATACAAATGTCTATGTTTTTACTTGTTATGTATTTATGTTTAATACTTGAAGCAGTTTGTTTGACTACTTGTTAAGTATACATACATATGTAACGATTTTCCCTAACCTTAAGTGAGTGTCGCGTGGCATGATATTTTCCCCAAACCACTGTAATTGATAAAACCACATCGATCACAATAATAAATGCATTCAATTACCGATAACAAACAATGGGTATCGTTTTTCTTTTTTATGTAATGTCATTTTCATTTACCTAGACACGCATTTCCTGTTATGGGCATTGATTATCAGTAGATACTGAGGCTTGTTTGCACCCATTCGCACACTATCTCATTACTATCTGTTCTTACCTTCATTAACTTTGAGTTTATACTGGGGGTTATTTGCAAACTCGTCACTCGCTATGGTTCCACCAGCATTAACACCAGTTTTAAATGCACCAAATGAACATTTGGTACATTCTGAAAAGTATATATCTTTTTGTACATTTTTAGCAAAGATAGAAAAGATTTCTTATGATTCGCTGATTTTCAATATATTAGCTATAAGCACTTTATTGTTGTTTTGTTTCAAAGTCTTTATGTACATGTTAAAATGTTTTATTTAGGTCTGTGTACAATTTTGCCTCTATGGCAAAGTTTCAACACAGAATTTGTTTATTTTGTTTGTATGAATGCTATATATCTATAGAATTTTTTAGGAAACAACAAAATACAATTTTAGCAAAGATAGAAAACTTACTAAAACGTGAATTTTCATCTGGTTCGTCGCCATTTCTACCCTTGCCTGTCATTATTGTAATGTTGTCTACTTCACTGAAATTCAATGATTGCATTTATCAATACCAAGTCAGATATGATATGAAACAATGACTCAATGAATGAGATGTGATATGCTTCCTAATAAGACAACTTTCGAATGGAGTCCAAATGATGAATGTTTTAAAGAACTTTTGTCATCAACAACATAACAGGTAAACTGATAAAAAGTGATAACTTTACTTGATGAATTTCATAGGTCTGAAGCACTTTTCTTGATTTACTGTCATTAGGAACGCTCAAATTCAAAACAATGAAATCCACTGATTTATATTTATACAAGATCCGAAAAAGTTGAAGAGCTATATAACCGAAAAAAACTAAGGCAATAAACAAACAATTTGTGAACAGTTTGTTAGAAATCATATTAGAACAGAAGCCCTGACTACTTAATTGATGATATTGTCAGGGACAGATAGTACGCTAGCAGCGGTATCGACCTGTGCCCTCAAAAAATTTAAACGCAATGAAATTTCATATGACTAAAAATATAACATGACAGAGAGGATGTACATATCATTTAAATTCAATGATAGTTCCAACCAATAACATTACAGATAGTGTATCAATTTAATTTCGTTTTGAAAACAAAACGGATTAGCAAAAACACTTTATAATAAGGTAGACACCATTTTATCTATATTTACAACATTAGAATACGAATTTAAATATGACGACATCTGGTCTAGTTATGAAAAGGGAGGGGCGGGTTTGTGGTAACATAATACTGGTTTATTGAACTCTATAGTCTTCATCTACTAAGCATAGCAATCTGGCATGTTAGTTACTCTTCTTTGTTTTGTCATGTTTTCTGTCAATGAAATCGCGTGTTGGTGGTTGGCTATACAGGAGAAAAGCAAAACGGAAACCTAGAGTATAGACAGTACTAATAGGAGAAGATCTCAGTGTATGGAAAGTTTTCTTGTACAGCGTTGTGATGAGAAAAGCAACACATATATCTTACTGTACAATAGTCAATGACATGGAGAGAGCCACCGGTCTTCATTATTTTGCAAACGTCACATACAGGAAAAGAGCTATACAAATACTTTACAGTATTGACAGCACACCCATGAGAAGAGCAACATATATACAGTATTATACAAACGTTTCTGACAGGAGAATATCCACACATATACCTTATTATACAAACATCACCGACAAAAGGAAAAGAACCACAAAGATACGATATAGTATGGGCAGCATTGTCATTAGACGTGTCACACATTTACAGTATTGTACAAACCCCACTGACAGAAGAGTCACAAAAATACGTTATTGTATCAACTGCATTGACATGATAAGAGACACACACATACCTTATTACAAAATTGTGTACACCAGGAGAAAAGCTGCAAAGAAAACTTTTTGTTTAGAAAGCAATAACAGGAGAAAGTCAGAAAGTTACTTTATTGCATGGGGATCATTGCCAGGAGTACAGTATGTAAGATGCCTCACTGTATAGACAGTGATTGATGATATTGATCAAGGAAGACATATTATTGTACAAATATGATTGGTGAATATATATGATATATATAAATTGTAACTAAGAGCGGGCATACTGAGCTAGTGTAACTTATGCCTTACTAGTATATTTTTTATTATAATTATATTCTAATTTGAATGTATTATGAAACGTACTGAGGATTCGACACAGGAGCGGCGGTAAAAAATCTTAGCAGGAACTCTTTTTCGTATCCAGCTTCCAATGTCGCGGGTATAGCAATATATGAACCTGGTTCAATAAGGAATCTGTATGTATTTTGTACATTGCCCATGTATATGTTAGACTTGTCACCTAACAGTTCCAGGGAAACACAATGGTCGTTTTTGCTGAGAACCTAAAATATAAAAAAAAACTTCCGAGGTCTTATACATTATTGGTATTCATTTACCATATGAATAAAATCTTACTGAGAAGTTTCCAAATAGCTTCGCTAGATATATAAACACACAGTCATGTCCTATCTCATAATAGCCATTTATTAGAATAATTTGCTCTAACAAAGTCAACTGCCATCAAGTTATTGAAAAAAAAATTAAACAAAAGAGACAATTTTTTATGAACTTTTAATTATTTTGCTTATGCATTTAAAGTTTAGTACATATAATGGTTTGTTCTTTTTGTCTTATCACACTATAAATATATTATACAGTCAAAAATTAATATTTATCTTACCTCCTATACATTTCTAGGAATATGATTGGTTAAAAGCGACCTCGTGGAGACCGTGTATATTTGATATTAGGTTAGTAGGGAGGCGGGGCTTATTTCATACACGGTTAGTAGTGGTGCTACGTACCTTTATATTCAATACTAGGTAAAAAGGGAGACAGACGAGGCTTATTTCATACACGGTTAGAAGTGGTGTTACTTCCCTTTATACAAACAAAAATGTACTGAGAAAAAAATTATTAGCACAGGCCGAACCCTCTCTACCAGTAACGTAAAAGGCTGAGCTAGAGAGGTATAATGTCATGAGACAGAGTATGAAAGAAAAATACGGTTACACACGAAAACCCATATGGAATATGGGAATACGGTTACGCTCTAACCCGATATGGAATTTGCTGACCCCATATATACCGTATTAGGTCACTAGCACACTATATAACTAATAATGTTTCTCTAGATTAGCCAAACAAAAGGTTGGATAATTAAATAGAAACACAACTATACTTTCCCCTTCCCTTTCACGAATATGACCTACCGTTTTATTATAAACAACACGATGGGTGACACATGTGGAGCAGTATCTGCTTACCCTTCCGGAGCACCTGAGATCTTCTCCAGTGTTTGGTGGGGTTCGTGTTGTTTAGTCTTTAGTTTACTATGTTGTGTATTGTGTCTATTATTTGTCTGTTTGTCTTTTTCTTTTTTAGCCATGCTTTTGTAAGTTTATTTTCGATCTATGAGTTTGGCTGTTCCTCTCGTATCTTTTCTAGCGTAGTTAACATTATGCTCTACATTAAACACTTTATACGTATTGAGGACATAAAAATACCAATACCTTGAATAGATCGCATCTGACTTCAGTTATATCATTCCTACTCTCCAATGTTCTTTGTACTATCTGAACAACAAGGGCAACTTTACCTTCATCGTCCATAGCTACAGATATAAATGCATATACAAGAACAACAAGACACTTAAAAGTACGTTGCAGCTTTTTAGCTGAACACAGAATTATTTTTAAAGCATAAATAAAGTAATAATACATGTAGATATTTATATGACTTCAGATACAGCCAACAATTTCGTTTTACTGAATACATTCATTTTGTAATTGATATAAAAGATAAGTTTTTGAAATACTAAGGCTTTTCTGCCTCAGGAATAGATTACCTTAGCTTTACGTGGCAAAACTTTTGGGAATTTTGGTTCTTTATGCTCTTCAACTTCGTACTTTATTTGGCTTTTTAACTTTTTTGGGATGTGAGCGTCCCTGATGAGTCTTTTATAGACGAAACGCGCGTCTGGCGTAAATACAAAAATTAATCCTTGTATCTATGATGAGTTTATTTTAATCATCTTCATATGTCTCTTTCTAGCATCAATATTTGAAGGCTTATAAGTAAACACTGTTGCTGTGGTTGAATCGTATAAAGCGAAAACATACCTTTATCACCGAGTGTAACACTGTAACATGGATTCTTTGTTCGTTGTTCAGATCCGCCATTCTTTCCATCTCGCCAGTTTCCATATATACATGTAACGTAGTCTGAAAAATTAAAAGAAATTGTATAGAAAAAAATATTAATTTCATGTTTTAAATGTCAAAGTGTATCTTGCAGCTTTTTATACGTATGTGTTTTGCTTCTTGTTTAATGCCATACAATGAACACTTTATTGTTCGACTCTATACCTATTGGTCTATGGGAAGTTGTGTCATAGTCGATTACACCACGTATCTTTATAGTTATAATGATAACAAGAGATACATAAGAATTGAACGAAATGTATAATTTTATTCAATAACGACGATCTATACTATGTTAGTGAAGCATTAATGTGGACGGATTAAGCAACAAAAAAATTATGTTGTAAGCTGGCGGTTTTGTCTGTTGCTTGGTCCGTTTCTGTGTGTGTTACATTGTAGTGTTGTGTCGTTGTTCTCCTCTTATATTTAATGCGTTTCCCTCAGTCTTTGGTTTTCTGTGTTGTGTCATGTGTGCTGTTGTTTGTTTGTCTTTTTCATTTTTAGCCATGGCGTTGTCAGTTTGTTTTAGATTTATGAGTTTCACTGTCCCTTTGGTATCTTTCGTCCCTCTTTTAAAGTTATCACTTTTAAATCAATATAAAAATGTATTTTATAATTTCATATTGTTAATTTTTTGAATTTGCATATTCACTGTCCTAGTATTTGTGTCATTTATTTTATGATTATACATGGTTTATTTTTGAATTTGCATATTCCATGTGTTAGGGTCATTGATTTTGAGCTGACTATTGAGTTGTTGTACAAGAGAAGTTATACTTGCGTTGTCTTACTTAACATATCAGGAAATCCATCTCTGTCAAAATCCGGTGTTAGATTACAAATGGTACAATCATCAAAGTATCGCAGAAAATCATTTATATCCATATAAAATTCTCCGTCGTCTTTTGAAGGGTGTGGGACACAGTCTAATGGGGCAGTTTTCCATTTAGGACTCCTAACAAAATTAAAATATATTCATTTAGCAAAATATGGTCCCATGATATTTATTCTTTTATTCTTTAGATCATAGTGTATTTCGCAAAGTTCAATAGAGTTTTATACATAGTACCGTACTACACCACCAAATCAATAGAGATAAAGGCATCAACACCATGAACACTTCAAACTTTTTAACATTTACAGAGGATTCCATCGAATGTGTAGCCAAAGGTAACATCTTTGATTAGCTTGCTTGCTGGATGAACCGTGAAGAATAGACTAGTACGACAGAAAACCAATCTATCTGTCCGTTGGACTATGCTACTTCGAAAAGACCTAATAATGACTTCACGGTTCACCTAACAAGCTATAACCTTTCACTACACACTCAATGGAATCCGCTGTAATAAATTATAACTTAATAGTATCTTGCTGGCTGTATTTGTGGTGTAAGAGTTCAACTTGTGAAAGCAATTTTTTATGAATTCAAAGATCGGTAGCACAAATTTTACATAGAATTATAGCTCCTTCTTTACGCGTTGTTAGATTGTTAAGGTTTTTTAGTGCCCAAAACAAATCAATGAAAGATTTGCAACACCAAACATCGAATGTTCAAACCCTTAACAACATACATTAATTTTGTGGAAAAGAAAAGAACAAAAATGTCAAATCTGAAGAATATGTGTGATGTCAATGAAATAAACCTAAATCTAGAATAAAAAATATTAGACACTAAGGTAATTTAAATTATTGAATAATGAGTTAGTTAAACTTATAGAAATTAGGTATGAAAAAGTAAAATATACCGAACTCAAATGAAAATTAAAATTGAAAAGTCCTTTATCAAATTGCAAAATTAAAAGCTCATGAACATTAAATGAATGAACGTCTTATTCCTGACTTGGAATTTTGGGTCCCCAGTACTTTGTACATGTTTGGGTGTAAAACTATTTTGATCTGAACGTCACTGATGAGTCGTATATATACGAAACGCGCGTCTCGCGTATTAAATTATAAGTCTGGTCCCTTTTGATAACTATTTACACCACTGGGTCGATGCCACTGCTGGTGGACGTTTCGCCCACGAGGGTATCACCAGCCCAGTAGTCAGCACTTCGGAGTTGACATGAATATCATTTATATGGTCATTTTTTTTTATAAATTTATGGCGTATTAAGTTATAATTCTGGTACCATTTTATAACTATTGGTACAGCTATTCTCTGTTAGAATTAGTGGTCTAAACCTAGTTTAAACTGGCTAAATCTCTTCGTTGCATGACTGTCGAATAAAATTGAATTGTGAACAAAACAAATAGACATTGTTATGCGTTTACTTTTCTACATTGGCTAGAGGTATAGGGGGAGGGTTGAGATCTCACAAACATGTTTAACCCCGCCGCATTTTTGCGCCTGTCCCAAGTCAGGAGCCTCTGGCCTTTGTTAGTCTTGTATTATTTTAATTTTAGTTTCTTGTGTACAATTTGGAAATAAGTATGGCGTTCATTATCACTGAACTAGTATATATTTGTTTAGGGGCCAGTTGAAGGACGCCTCCGGGTGCGGGAATTTCTCGCTACATTAAAGACCTGTTGGTGACCTTCTGTTGTTGTTTTTTTCTATGGTCGGGTTGTTGTCTCTTTGGCACATTCCCCATTTCCATTCTCAATTTCATAAAAGGTAAAAATTTCAATAAATAGGGGTACATCAGTTAACAATGAGTTATAATTTTAATCACTATTAAAACGAACAAAATATGTCAACGAAGAAAATCAAAATGGCATATAGAAAAAGTACATAAGCAAAAGCGAAAGACAATAATACATAAAAAGATTACAGCATAACAACATATTGACGGAATGCAGTACCTAGGTACGCTGAAAGGATATTACCCTAAATAATAAACTTACAGTTAAGTTTGATAGTTTACAAAGACAAATAAACGAACACTATAACACATAATTTAGATAATACCGTCAGTACCTAGAATATATACTGTAAGACCTTGTTTACGTTATAAAAAGTATTTGTATATTTTTAAATATCTAACAAAACAAATTCCTTTTACTTCACATGTTATTATTTTTTGATTAGCAAAGTCATTTTAGTTTGAGCGAGGACTAAACAGCAAAATAAGGTTTTACACTTTAAATTAAACTTTAAATACTCTGAAGGCACACATAGTTGTTAACAACAAAACTGTACAAAATTAAAGGTTAAATGAATAAATAAATACATGTTTAAATTTGCGTTCTGTGCTTTAGCGATTTCTTATTATATTAAGTTCTAAACGATATTTAAATCTCGTTCATTTGAATAACATTTTCGGTATTCCCTCTTTATCAGGCCTCTTAACAGCAACCTATTATGCTATGAATATGGATTCGTTACCAGTAAAAATCCGTGTAATACATTATATCATAAAGATTAATTCAATATTAATTGAAAATAAAGTAATAGGTAATCAAATGGAGTAGAGTAATTATGTACATTGTTTTAACTTATATATGAAATATATGTCAATCATATATTGATATAAACATAGAGACCACTCATCTAGACAGACACATGAGCTAGAATTCCCCAGATTCCCGAATGATATTATGACTACAATATGTACGAATATATGGGGGAAAACGAGCGAATGAGGTGCGTCCCTTAATAACATGAACAAGAATTTTGTATAATCAATCGGATGGAATCTAGAGACTATCCCGTTTGAACAGCCCTTTATAATAAATGTTTTGTGTTCGTCACCAGAAAGGAAATTAAATACCTATCACTCCATGGGCCGTTCCATTCACCGTTGCCCCAGGGATTTCTTAATCTTAATAACTTGGCTTCACCTACCTACAAATTAAAAAAAAGTTACCATTAAGAAATTTTTATTATTATTATTGTTTTATATTTTTATTTATCGTTTTGGTGTTAAATCTTGAAAATACCAGAGACGTCTGAAAAAAATGAATATAAAGCATTTTTCACTTGTATATAAAAATCAAACAAAATTTGGAAATATTCTATCAGCTAATTAATTCTGCTTGTAAATTAAGTGTTTCTGTACCAATATAAAGTATCCACGATTCAGGTTTACTTATAAATATTTAAAAATTTTTAATATTTTAAAACCATTTTCTTAAAATGCTGTACACTTAGTATTTTAGAACACCCCCAGTTTTTGGTGGTGTTCGTGTTCTAACTCTTTAGTTTTCTATGTTATGTTCATTTTACCATTGTTTGTCTGTTTGTCTTCTTTTTTTTTTTAAGCCATTGCGTCATTTCCGACTCATGAGTTTGAATGTTCTCTGGTATCTTTCGCTGCATTTTAAGTAAATAGTTAAGATTGTGCTATTTAATATAGCAGTCTTATAAAAAAAAAACGGTTCTTCGTTTTGTCTGTAAATGAAAATAAACTTACAATAAAAGCTCCGTTTATGGAATAAGCATGACCTCCTACCAATCCACGTTTACCGTCGTTTTTATCCTACAAAAATCATAGAATCAGAAAAATACCGAACCCCGAGTAAAACTTTTAAATACATTGGCAAAATAAAAAGCTAAAAAACATTATAACGAATGGATAAAAACTGTCATATTCGTGATTTGATGCAGGAGTTTTTTTTAGTTGAAAATGTTGAATTGAATCTGGTATTATAGCTAGCTAAATCTCTTATTATAGCACGATAGATGATCATATTTGATAAAATATCAACTGAACTTACACGAAGTAAATGTGTCGTTGATTGGTTGTTTTTCTCGTCAACGTTTTTCGCTCACCTGACCCAATGAGCTAAGTGAACTTTCCTCATCATCACTTGGCGTCCTTCGTCAGTCATGGTCGTCCGTCGTCGTCGTCCTTTAGCTTTTACAACAATCCGCTCTTTTGAAACTGCCGGGACAAATGAATAAACTTGTCAACAATCATTAATGGGCTATCTGGTTTTGAAAATGTGTCCGATGACCCTCCCTGTCAATCAACATGGCCACCATGGCTAAAAATGTACATATAACACATCAATTTATCATGAAAGGCGCCTGTTAACAGCTGGAGACCACGTCCGCACGTGTTCACATTACAAAGTAAGACAACCTAATCAATATCAATTTCAACAATCTCCCCAGGAAAAATCTTACCCTATATATTAATTTGTGTGTGTGTCATAGAGGTTTTTTTTATCATTGGAAGTATACTCTTATCTCACATTATTTACAGGTTAAACCTTTTGAAATCGATTAAGATTTTTCTTTGATGTAATCAAGGATTATGAATTTTAAAAAAAAACAAATCTTTAATAATTAACATATCACAGTCATGTCTTTATAGACTAATTTTCTGAGATATCCTATGCTGAATTTTCATACCGGACAATTACATCCAACCATAGTTGTTGGGCATTGGAAAGCATTGTATAACCTTTGGAACAATCGTTTTGGAGACATCTTTTTCTCCGTGAAGTCGATCCTCTCGGCAACTCCTCCTGTTAAGTTCAAGTAGGAATCAGCTGTTAATCCCTCGGTTATTTCAACGTAAGATCCATATAACCTGTTGATATTTGCATGTACAATACTATGTTAATTCACAAAAAGCGTTTTAGACAGAAAACTAACGGTAATATATTTGATAAAGCGCACAAAATAGTATCAATTTTTTGTATTTAAATGATAATGTCTGTGTACTCAATCAGATTGAATTGAGAAGATAAACATACAAAGACTGTTACACAAAACAGTACCTGTTGTGTAAATATACCTGTTTGATACACCTGGAGGAAATATAAATAAAAGGAAATGTTGGAAAGGTTAATGCTAGTTATAAAAGGTACCAGGATTATAAGTAAAAAAAGTTATAAAGCCAAACTAGTACAAGATAAAATAGAGAATGGAAATGGGGAATGTGTCAAAGAGACAACAGTACAATAGTATGAATTTTTCGAAATACTTTCTTATCCCAGGCAAATATTACCATAGCCGTATTTGGCACATTTTTTTTAGAATTTGGGTTCCTCATTGCTCTTCAACATTCTACTTGTTTGGCTTTTTAACATTTTTGATCTGATCGTCACTGATGAGTCTTATGAAGACGAAACGCGCGTCTGTCGTATTAAATTATAAACCTGGTACCTTCGATAACAATACTCACTCCAAAAGACTAAAGGGGAACAGACAGTGTCGATACAATACTTGAGAATATATAGTGTCAATTGCTATTAAATATATGGGAATAACAATTTACTTGGAAAAATAAAATAATAGTAAAAAACAACATTTAAAAGTCAAATCGTATTATGAGTCAGATTTATGCAAGAGGATCATAAGTTTCCAAATCAATTTTACAATTTATCCAATATACTACATTGACCAAATCCATGAGTTCCAGGAGTTGTGCGTGTCAATTTTCATTGGTTACAAATAATATAATATTGAAATAATTATGATAACCGTTCTTTGGGATTAATTTTTGACATAAGTTGAGAAAAATCCTTAAACTTACTTTGCAAAAGCCTTTTCCAGAAGAGCCACCCACATCTCATTAGGATCTGTTGCAGAGTGAGCCCCAGCTATATTTGTTTCATGTACAATTGGTAGGAAGTCATCTATGTATGTATCATTCCAAACACCAAATCTCCAGAACCGACAGTGAAATATCCCATCATAATCATCCGACCCTATTTTGTAAGCATCACTCGGTATTACCTGTAATTTAAAATGAAAAAATTGTTTTATGGATACCCTCTTGTTGTAAAAATACCTTGAGATTATTACAAAAACCCTGGTGATTCTTTATTGGTGTAGACGACAACGATTCATGGTCGTTATGAATGTAAACATCATATCATATGGTTTGATACCATTCTTTAATGGTGTATAATGTTCCTGCTAATCAACGTAATTTGAAGAAGATATAAGCATATACATTCTATTACGTTCATTTTATGGAGAAAAAAAAACTAAAATTATAACCTCAAAAGTTGTTTGGAATCCATCATGATTCATCCTTATCGTTTTCATTTAATAGACATATTTATTCATAGATGCCATGTATTTGTTAAATGTCCATTTGAAATTGTTACCGTTTTAATCAACATCCAGACTACACAAAGAGTATTTAATCTGACTGTGTGATTATTTGTGCACGGATTCAAGGAGAAATGACACATTTGGTCTCTCACCGTTTAGATTTCTTAACATTCTAACTAAAATCAATAAAATTGACTGAAAATATGTATATCAACTCTGAATAAATAATACCAGTTTCGATTCGCTGGCTGTCAGGTGGTACATTCGGGGCCTATATAAATCAGGTGTTTGCTTGAGATATAAATGTTGCAAAAATACCAATTGCTGTACATAAAACGCAAAAAATGCACACAAAGAGCAACTAAAACCGTATACAGTCAAAATGTTTTTGTTTTATTGTGATTAAGAATATAACACAATGTTGACTGCTGTACCACTATTTTTGAGATTGTTACTAATGAATTTGTTTGTTTTGTTCACACATCGTTGTCTATATAACGGAATTCGATGTGACTATCATACAAGTGAGAGGATTAGCTAGCTATGAAACCAGGTTAAATCCAAAATTTTCTACCTAAGAAAATTACTGTACCAAGTCAGGAATATGACAGTTGTTATCCATGTTAGATGTGCTTGAGCTTTTGATTTTGCCATTTGATTATGGTCTTTCCGTTCTGAATTTTCATCGCAATTCAGTATTATTGTGATTTTACTTTTTGTATAATAAACCATCATGATTTATGAACTGACGTATAACAGACTACAGATTTCTTTCAAGGCGTACTAAAAAGTTATATTATATTGAAATATTAATGCAGGTCGATGATCAACAAAGAGCGATATCGCACCGATGTAGAGAAAATGTAATGTATCATACCAATTTCCGTACATTCACTTAATACGGTTTCTTTTTAAACACTACTTTATTAAGCTAGGTTCACACTGTCGATCAGATGAACTCGATGATCCCGATTGTCCAAAGTTCCCCGACCAAACTCAACCAAAATCTTGATCGGGCATGTTTACGACTTCTCCCTGACCGCCATCCGACAGTAAACGACCTTTACTCGACCATTCACGACTCCTTAATGACTCCATCACGACTCCTTAATGACTCCATAACGACTTCTTAATGACTCCATCACGACTCCATCCCGACAACAAAATAAATACTTATCCGATAATACCGATCAATTCACGATCTTTACACGATCTTTAATCGATTAGCTAGATCAAATCAACTACTCACGATCTAAGCCTGATATCGACCAGACCAGATCGACCTGATCGTATATGGGTCGGGTATGCACCTTTTTAGTATAAAAACGTCCGAATTTTTTATTCCCTGCCGCTTCGGAGTGGTCATTTAGTTACCATTGTCCGTCCGTACGCATGTACGTCCTAACATGACCCTTTATAATTGTATATTCTAGCTGGGGCATTATTGGTGTCTCATGGACACATTCTCCGTTTATTTGGATATAGAAAGATGTGGTGTGAGTGCCAATGAGACAACTCTCCATCCAAATAACAATTTAAAAAAGTAAACCATTATAGGTCAATGTACGGCCTTCAACACGGAGCCTAGTCTCACACCGAACAACAAGATTTAAAGGGCCCAAAAACTACTAGTGTAAAACCATTCAAACGGGAAAACCAACGGTTTAATCTATATAAAATTAAAAAAACGAGAAACGAGAAACACGTATAAATTACATAAACAAACGACAACTACTGTACATCAGATTCCTGACTTACGACAGGTGCAAACATTTGCAGCGGGATTAAACGTTTTAATGGATCCAAACCTTCTCTCTTTTTCTGAAACAATAGCATAACATCACAACATAGAAAAACACACATTTAAATATCAATTGACAGGCTTAACTCAATCAAAAAACGTACATTAATACACTATAAACGAATAAATTCGATCTGCGATATCTGAATGCAAATGCACAGTTAATAAAATATTAGGGACAAACATGCAAGGCCAAAAAGCAAACAAACAAGTCCAAACAAAGCCATGGCAAGTCACCACTGCGAAATATTTAACCCTTCGTTTATTTTGTTATATTCAGTAGAGGGTCCGAGTAAAATCATACATTTGAAATATATTGAAATTTTGAGTAGTTTTAGACAATGTTTTAAGTTATGACAAGCAATAACACGTTTAGATAATTGATTTAATGTTAAAGTAAGAAATAACTGCATCGTTTGAACTAACAAACGACCAACGACAAACTGTAGACATATTTGCAGCGAGTGTATAGTTTGTCAAAGTTTATATAAAACTTGCAAAAGTAGGTTAGAAACAAATGACCAAACTTGTGTTCGCTGAACAGCTTGTATCGTAACTGTTACAAAGAATTCGCACCACATAAAAAAATATTTGTCTTTCGTCTCATTTTTGTGTGAAATTACGTCAAAAAGTTTGAATGAGAAAAAAAATGACTGTAAGGTGACCTATAGTTGTTATTGATAATTTCTCTGTCATTTGGGGTTCTGTGAAGAGCTGTCTCATTGACAATTGTACCACATCTTCTTTTTTTATGCTACAAACATTTCTGATCAAACGGAAAATACAGACAGAAAAAAAAAAAAGAAAATAGCCCATAAAACATGTAAAATATAATCTTGATGTTCTTATAAACCAACTTTGAAAGATAACTTAGTCATCAGCAGTCTAACAATGAATATTATTGCACAATTCCTTTAATATTTGAAAAATCCGCCGGTGCCACAACTGCAGGATTTTCTTCTCTTCCGGAACATCTGAGACCATCCCAGGTTTTGTTGGGTTACGTGTTGCTAAGTTTGTAATTTTCTATGTTAGGTAGCACTCCACAGTTAGAAAATAAAATTAAAAATGAGCCACAAAATGTTTTATCATCTCCTATTCCTGGATTTCTAATACATTAACCTAACTGTTTGTGTTGTACATGTGCATATGTATGTAATCAGTATATTCCATAGATTTGATTTTCAAAAGTTAAAAGAGTGAAAATAAATTCCTTTTATGTGTATCCATGGCAACATTCTGCATTTATTTACCATAAAATATTGCAAAAAGGGGGGTGGACATGTCACATATCCCCCCAAAATTTGGATCAAACTAGAATTTCAATGCCTTTGAGTAATACCTTTTTAGAAACTGTTTTCATAAATCTTCCTAATGATCAAATAAAAAATGGGTGTCTTTCGCCTCATTTTTTCGTAAAATCCAATCAGAAAGTTCGTGCGATAAAAAGTTGGAAAAAAACATTACAATAATTGCCGGACCAATGTATGGTAGGGACATGCAAATACGGACTGTCATACAAAAAACAGCCTATATTACAAACATTACATACTCTTGATGTTCATATAAACCCAATACAAAGGCTATTTTAATACTCAGCTATCCAAAAATGAATTTTATTCCACACTAGCTCTCATATTTGAAAAATCCACAGGGGCCAAAATGCGAAACTACAAACCTAACTGTGGAGTGCTACCTTATATGGACTGCTGTTTGTCTTCTCGTCGGTTACCGTTTTTCGCTATGGCGGTGTCGGTTTGTTTCCGACCTCTGATTTTGATTGTTCCTTAGGTGTCTTTTGTTTCTCTTTTAAAATGTTATCTTTCATTGCAAAAGTAAAGATACGTACTGTTCATGGAGGAATTTTTGTACAGTTAAAAATAATGTTGCCAATATATTTTTGCGGAAGCATAGTTATGAGAGTTAATCAGATCTGCACACACTTTTAGAGAATAGTGTAGCAGTCATGTGTTCTCGTGTATGGCCGAGTAGAGAAGAGTGGTCGAATGTGGTCGCAAAGGGATCGGGTATTGGTCGAGTTGGTCTAGGATAATATAAATATACAAATCGCAGTGATCTGGAAGCGATCGGGCCTTGGTCGAGTTAATCAGGAAATGATCGGACATTAGTCGAGCAAAGGTCGAAATGATCGAGTATTGATTGGTAAAAATTTTGTATTCCGACCAAACTCGATCTCTACACGATCCTTTCCTGATAAATTCGACCACTACTCGACGAATTCTCGATCTCTTCTCGAGCGACTTGCTTCTCGATCCTTTCTCGAATGTTTTTGACATGTCATTCTTGTCGATTGAGTCAGACCAGTCTCCAGATCACGTAATGTGTCTTGAACGGGCTTTATCGAGTTGATCTGATCGGCAGTGTGAACCTAGCTATAACGTATTCGGTTTTGAGTTTTTTGTTGTTGAAACCTTTCGGTTATGATCATTCCTTCTTACCCTTTGTAGCAATCTTGGTTTGTCTGCAATGTTTGCTACCATAGCCATAAACCAACAAGTGCCGACTTCACCTTGTCCAATGTCAAATCTAGTGGCTCCATCTGAATATAGAACAGGGTCTTCTGCGACTTCCTTTAAAAGCAATGTTTCAATATATTTTTACTTTTTAATAAAAAGGAATATCGCAAACATATCCCTTTCAAGTTCTGTTATAAAACAGGTGTTTTGGTTTAATCGCAATTCATAATGATTTCTTTTTACAAAACCGAACTGGTGGCTTTTTATTTTGTGTTGCTTGTTTCTCACTGTTCGCGCAGAACACTCAACATCGATCAACTTAAGGGCTTCGTCAAAGGTTGTAGGCCGTACAGTGACCGAAAGCTGTTAATTTCTGTGTCATTTTGTCTCTTGTAGAGAGTTGCTCAGTGTCAATCATACCACATCTTCTTTTTTTTAAAGCTGTCAATGTCTGTGTTATTTTGTTTCTTGTAGAGAGTTGCTCAGTGTCAATCATATCACATCTTCTTTTTGTATTGTGTTAACTGCTTTTTGTTATATTTACTAAGGGACTTTCATTTTAAATTTTCCTCGAAGTCATATTTGTTATTTTTACTTTTTGTGAATGTTAGCATCACATATACACTCATTCCCAAAGTCCTATACCCAATAACAATATAAATCGAGGAATGTGTATAAAAAGTGAAATCATAAAAATACTGAACTCCGAGGAAAATTCAAAACGAAGAAGTTCCTAATCAAATGATGGACAATTCATACATGTAATCTAATCCATTTATTTCCAAATTTTAATAAATTAAGTTCAGCTATAAAATTAATGTGGTGTATTAAAATATGTATGTGTTGGAATAACTATGCCAAAGATAGTAATATGTTTATAATGGATACAAACCATAGGTCTTTTCCATTCTAAATCTGATCTATTAGGAAAAGCAACATCTACGGTGAATTCGTAATCAGTGTACAGATCTCCGTCAGTATGAGGAGGTTCACGTGAGGGAAAATCTGCAGACGATGTTCGAAAATCTAAGAACAGTTCATGTGTTCCAATGTCTGTTGGTATATAATTGGCTACAGTGAAGTCTGGCCGTCGAGGTAACATTTTATCGTCAGTTTTTTTAAATTCAATCCTCCTTTTGGCATCACTGGTTTTAACTTTATTTGGGGCATTTTTATCACCACTTTTGTGTTTGACGGCCTCGATTGGCACAGGTGCTGATTTATTCTTTAAAGAAATGTACATTTAATTGGTACAAAATCTTTTCGACCTTATGTTTTAAACAGGTTTTAGATATGAAGTCATAAAAAGCGTTTATGTCGGTGAATTATATCGTTTTTAATGTGGCGTCAGTACATGATGAAGGCTTTTTATCTAATATTGAAATTTGGGATTATAGAGTTTTAAAAAAATATGACGATACTCTGTTGATCAGATTTGCAGACGTTTTAACTCGTGAGATCATTATCTGGCCAAAAAAGGAGTTATTCTACTCGGATTTTCCGAAATCTGCTCTCTCACAGGGTTTAAATTTACTCCAGGACATGATAACCTCATCATTCTGATTTTGCTTATTTGTTTTCTTTTTTTTTCTTTTTTTTTTCTTCGTCTTACACCACTGGGTCGATGCCACTGCTGGTGGACGTTTCGTCCCCGAGGGTATCTCCAGCCCAGTAGTCAGCACTTCGGTGTTGACATGAATATCAATTATATGGTCATTTTTTGTAAATTTTCTGTTTACAAAACTTTGAATTTTTCGAAAAACTAAGGATTTTCTTACCCCAGGAGTAGATTACCTTAGCCGTATTTGGCACAATTTTTTGGAATTTTGGGTCCTCAATGCTCTTCAACTTTGTATTTGTTTGGCTTTTTAACTGTTTTGATCTGAGCGTCACTGATGAGTCTTATGTAGACGAAACGCGCGTCTGGCGTATAAAATTATAATCCTGGTACTTTTGATAACTATTAGTTATATAATGTTCAACTACTTTAAATAAACTACTATACAAGAAATTAACAAGACTGGAAAGAATAATGTTCACAATAACTAATTATGGTATTTATTTAACATCAATATCATTTCAAATGTTTGAGCAATATTGTTTTCGTAAAAAAAGTACTCAATATCAAATCTTAAAAACTATTCAGGGACAAGCATGGGGTGGATATTATTTTTTGCACTGGGAAACTTAATCTAGAGATATTTCAATATGTGTAACAGCTCAACAGACTATAAATAAAAAAACAAAATAGAAGATGAAAACGGTAGTATCTCAATTCCCACTGTTCAAGTACAGATTGTAACTTTTAATGCACGCACCAAAACTTTTGAAAAAGAATAAATTGAATATTTTGAAAATCTTAATCCATATATTATTGTATCACCATTCGTGATATCACACAAAACAGACTTTCATTTCTGTTTCTTAAAACATAAAGGCTGTCAAGCAAATGGCTAAGCGAAACGAGCTAAAATTCAACAACTGAAAAACCTAATCGCCGAGACGAACACATCTTATATAGAGCCTATTCGATTACCAAAAAAATAAAGGTATAAATCACTGATAATTTATTTGAAACATATTTTATACAATGAAGTTGATGTAAACTTTTTTATAATACTATACTACCATTTTTTATCATAATATTATATGAAAGAAATTATAGCTAAAAAAAGAAAGAGCAAACGTTTATACATAGAGGCACAACAACTAAAATGAATAAAGAAATAGCAGATACTTTAACCTTTTTTATTAACCTTGATTGGTGTTGGTAATTTGTTTAGTGAAGGTTGTTGTTCTTGTTGTGTGTTCTGTTGGGAATGAGTTTGTTGTTGTGTATTCATTTGGGAATGAGTTTGTTGTTGGCTCCATGTGTTTAGTTCACTCCTAAAATATTGCTGTTTATGTTGTTCAAATGATGCATGCTGAGGACTATCAGAAGAAGCAGCACAACCCATTATAATTCCTTTCTTAAATCTTTCTAAAAACAGATAAACATTTCCTGATTAACTCATTTGAATATTGTTGACATTGAACGATTGAAGGGATTACAGATACTAAATATTACAGATTTTATTATGGTTTTTGGAGGTCAACAAATTAAGAATATGCAATAAGTTAAATACATGATAGAGACAATGATGTTATTTCTACTTCACAAACAAGAAAATTAGTACATTTTTATAATGAACAGAAGGCAACTCATGAACAAAATAACAGCTACATGTTACCGATTGATTAATTTATGTGTATTTGACATCTTATAAATAAATTTGGTCTTCTGATTGGTTAAAAGTATTTCATTTATTTTCAATGTTGTCAATTTTTATGGCGACACGCCTACTCTGACGTTGTGTATTCATACGCCAACATGTGTGTACGTTGTAATGGTTAATATAAATCAAATAAAAAGTTCTTTGAGTCCTATTTTGATAGAAATTTAATTATAATGAATGGCAAATTTTTTTTTTCTTATCCTTCATTGTGTAGTTCATTTATAAAATTAATTTTTGACTCTTCATATTTTACATAATCCGCTTCGCGGATAATCCAATGTGAAGAGTCAAAAAGTAATTTTATGGTTCAATTAATTTAAAATTAATAATAGCCATTCATTAAATGTTACATATTTCATGCAGGTTCTGGACGATACATGTTCCGATAAAAAATGAAATTCACAATGAAGGATAAGAAACAAAAATATTTTAGGAACCCTTTATCAATTAAATTTTGTGAAATTATGGGTTGAGGGTAGAAACAATAGACAAAGAAATCGAGTTCAACACAATAAACTTTCTAAAGACTACTATTTGTTTTCGAAGTAAGAAAATAATCTAAATTTAACGATATTTGAATTGAAATATGTATTCTGCAAACATTATTGTTTCATGATATTTTGACATAAAAGTCCAAGTAGACATCATCCTAACAGATTAATTCGACCAAATTTACAACTTATCATCCAACATTCAGTGATAGACAGATGCACACGCCATTAAACATATAACAGTTTTGGATATAATTGATTCATTAATAGAATGAGAACACACGGTGTATTCATTTAAGAATTGAATGCTTCTTTTTGTAAATTTATTGGGGTGTAAAAGCGTTGACCGAAGTACATTTTGTATGAAGCGCGGAAGCGCTTCATTCTAAAAATGTACGCACGGTCAACGCTTTTACAACCCTATAAAGTTACAAAAAGAGGCATTCAATACTTATAATTACATTTTTTAGCTATGATTATAAAAACACGAATTTTATATATTTTATTATTTAATTCACCTGTGCATTTTATTGTTGGAGCACGTGTTATCATGAATGAAAAGTTGTATTGAGCAATGCAACTGCCTACGGAATAATACGTGATGTGCAGTTAGCCAATCAGAATAAAATATTATAATGAAACATACATCTAATGTAATTATTAGTTGATATTCGAGTTGAACTAGCTTTAAGTATCTGTTAGTTAATTAGTAAGTAATGAATATTCTCACCATTTCCACATATATCGAGAAGAAAATAAACAAATAAAACCCCACAAAAAAACACAAAAACTGAAGTTTTCCAAACGCGGCGTTTCTTTCGTGATTTCTATTTTTAACAGACTGATAGCAATCTCAAAGTAGTTTTCATTAACAATGAAATCATTATATAATTGCCAATTAAGTCTGTAACCAATACATTGATTATTGTAAAACATCCGGTACGTATCTCCTGAATATTACAAAATCAACTTAGGAGTTAGTAAGGGTTTTCATTGGTAACTATCGCTCTTACTTTTTACTTTCAATTCCGTTTTCTTTTTTTGAATCGTACCATATAAATATAAAGATAAAGGCCCCAATTATAGACTTGAAAGCTGTCTTTTCAAACTTAATATATTTATTTATGAACTGTTTTTCTAAAACGAAGGTTCACAGTTGTTGGCAGAGGAAACACTTTTCGACAATTTTTTTTTATTCGTCGAAATTCAGTGTTTCACTTGTTTCCTATCCAGGATCCATTCTGGCTGACGTGTCCCTTATAAGTTCTTTATTTACTCTGACCCTTTTAAGGACGACTTCTCCAATTTGACTACATAATTTTCTTTGCACGTTTGGCATGTTGGGCAATATATAAGATCGCATGTTGTACAGTTCATTCGTGCATTCACACGTTTTTTGTAATGTTTAAATGTCACAAATTCCCCTTCGTTAATATATTTGCATGTCCAACATGGACAATCTCTGCACCTTTCTACCTCCGCATTGCAGTAAATTTCTATTCATAAAAGTTTTAATGGACATTAAATTCTTTCTTAAAATCTTAATAAGAATACTTCATTTGGAAATTCAAAAGAAAGCTTAACGAAAAGTAATTTTAAAATGCTGCTGTCGCGACGTCTAAACCAAATTGGTGCTACGTTATCAAACATTCTAATGCAACATCGTTTTGAACGTTTAATTTTGATTGGATAACTGCACAAATTATCATTGCATTACTTCGAAATTGATGCTATGAAGACCTATGCATAAGCGCAGACGACCTATGCCAGATTTTAACTGTATGTTTGACGATTTTTTCTGTCAGATTCATTAGAATGGAGATAACAATATTGTATTTTAAGCTAACACGTCACCAGTAAACTTAATTTGTGACCATCAAATCATCAAATGATGCCGTCGGGTCTTAAAATACAATACATTATCTTCTAAGTAACGTACATAACTAGTCTGAAGAGCTGATGTGACGTCTGAAAGTGCAAACAGTTATTACCATGTACTTTT
Source organism: Mytilus edulis (assembly GCA_019925275.1). Classification (NCBI taxonomy): domain Eukaryota; kingdom Metazoa; phylum Mollusca; class Bivalvia; order Mytilida; family Mytilidae; genus Mytilus; species Mytilus edulis. The sequence goes on along the minus strand of CM034353.1, from coordinate 2,858,342 downwards.
ATATGTTTTTCCGTTATCTAAATTTGAAATATATAAATTTCTACCCAAACAAAATTATATAATATATAACAGAATAACGATACTAAGCAAGCGATACTGATATCCATACATACATTTTATATATTCCTGTTTTATGTTTTTGAAGAGTGACTGTCGTTATATCCAATTAGACAGATAAAAAAGAATAGCTTTCTTTCAATAAACGAATTGACTATGAACTATTTACATATACCACTAAACAATTACTCAAGGTTTGTCAATAATAGATATTTACTATTACTTGTTCATTTTAAACTGTGTTAAGAAATTTAACTACTATTTAAAAATGAAGACAGAATCAAAAAACGGTCAATCATTGAGGTCTTCTATGTTACGCTGACATTGACACTCATAATTTCTTTACTTTAAAAATAAATAAAGATCATGTTTCTGTTAAGATCCGGTATATATGATATACCCGTATATTAAACAACAAATACATACACAAAAGCAAACCAATACTTAAGAATTACATAACATACATGTTTTATAAGAATTCTTACTTTTTATTCGGTGACAACAAGCGATACATTATAATATTAAATTGTATTTCCAAATAAAATTCAACATAAATGACTGCAATTTCTTCCGTGTCAATGTCAAAACAAAGCATGGGGAAAATGACATATTATTTATCAAAGGTACCAGGCATATAACTTGATACGCCATACGCGCGTTTCGTCTACACGAAACTCATCAGTTACAGCCAGATCAAAATAGTTAGAAAGCAAATCAGGTAGAAGTTGAAGAGCATTGAGGACTCAAAAAGTTGTTCCGAATACGGCTATTTTAAGGTAATCTATGCATTGAATAGGAAAACCCTTAGTATTTCAAATAATTCATACTTTTGCGAACAGTTAATTTATAAAAAATATCATTTATTTTGTTATTTCATAGGGTTTCAAAGCGTTGATCGTGCAGACAGTTATATCATGAAGTGCGGAATACAAAATGTGCGATGTTTAACGCTTTTATACCCAAATAAAATTGCAAAAGAACCATTCAGGTCCTGAATAATTACAAATTTAAAATGCTCGAATTTCAGTAAAATTTGTACCTTTAATTTGGATATGTTGAAATCAAGCTTAGCGTGCTTATCATACTGGTATAACTATCATGCTGTCGTTCACTATAGGGAAAACGGTACTATTTATTCTGCCATAGGCGACAATATTAACTTTTTTTAAATTTACCACGTTTTATGATAAAAACCTGGATAAAACAGTTATGTGTGGTGTTAGAACTTTATTTTTCTGTTTTAAAAATTAAAGCAAAATAGTATCATGTCCAACTTCCAACGGAGCTTGTTGATGTTATCCATGCCCACCGTCATTTTGCACCAAATTTTGAAAATTTTTCGAATAATTCTGTAGAAAATATTTCCATAGCTTTCAAAATTTATATTGTAAATATACACACTGCAGTTATAGATAAATAAAAAAATATATTGTTCCCTTACATCCAATCACAGCGCTCCTAATTTTACTTCCTTCACCTGCCTTGGGTACACAAAAGGCCAACCTAATGCTGGGAAATGTAATAGTACCGTTTTCCCTATACTGTGACATAAAAGATATAAAGAATTCGTATGACACCATTAATGCAATACTGGGCTATTGTTAAAACCTTGGCTATAATAAATAAGTGTATGTCCCCCTTTCTTGAAGAAACATAGATCATTCTATGTCCCCACCCCTACATGATGGTTTATCTCATTCTCTACTTCTTTCAGAAAAGGCCTAAAAAACGACCTGTATCTAATCATATCTTATCTTATTTAAAAAAAAAAAGATGAATAGTTCCATTTAAACAGATTAAATGGACAGTTCCATTCAATTTGTATTCATTTTTTCAAAAATTTACAACACATGCACAAATTCAAGATTTTTCATACTAATCTCAATTCCATGCTTTAGTATAAGCCATATTGTGGTTAAAAATTTCAGAACTTGTTATAAAATCCATTATTCTGTCTTGAGATGATGAAAACAAAGATATTAGACACTTTAAACATAAAATATGCAAAATACTCAGCTGTAAAGTTGCCTTTGTTGCCTGTATTAATTTATGAAAAAGCTCAATTATGTCCCTTGGGAGTATTTATTTCCAACAAAAGTCCTTTCAAACAGTAGGAAATGAAAAATTATTTATGTCTGATAAAATAAAGGAAAGAAACTACAAAATGATTCTGATAAAATAAAGGAAAGAAACTACAAAATGAAGCACTATTGAAATATTTGCTGCCTGAATTATTAAGAATGTGAACAATTCTTTACACAGGAGAGTATAAATTCTATGTAAATTTAGCCTCAAGTGGGCCTCTTTTTTTCTTAGATGAACAATTCTAACACTGAAAATGCTTCTACTGTGACCAAATATTGCATGGGTTCGAATCCCAGCGAGGGAAGAACACAAAATTTGCGAAAGCAAATTTACAGATCTAACATTGTTGGGTTGATGTTTAGACGAGTTGTATATAAACAATAATAGTGCATTGACTTGACATATCAACGATATAAGGATGAGGCTTAGAAACGGGGAAATGCGAGGCTCTGCCGAGCTTTTTCCCCTTTTCGGGCCTCATCCTTATATCGTTGATATGTCAAGTCAATGCACTATTATTGTCTTTATACTGCAATCTAAAATAGTACATTTTCAATTGTTGTTTAGTGTGTATGTAATTATTTGATTTAGATATTGGGAAACTTTCCCCTTTTATAAAAAGGCCTCATATCATGCAGGCGGGGAAATGTACAGCACAATAAAATGTACATCTACCTCCAGTCGATGATGAACAAGTTTGTTTGAGAATGAACTAAAATATCAACAATAAGCATAAAACATAATGATATATAGTTTGCAAACCAAAAATATTAACAAGTGAAAAAGGTTTCTTTTTCTAAAAATTGCAAAAGGAATAAGTTAATGTCGTTGTATACATTGGAACCAAGAACAGGTTGAATAGGTCGTATGAATAATTAATTAATAATTTCGTCAATTTCTATTTAAATATTCATGAGAAAAAGTGATATCAGGTCAGTGACTGTATATGACATAGAAATATACAGTCAACGCATTTTGACTGCTCAAATAGAACGAGTGCAGTATAAATATATATATATAACCGAAGTTTTCGAAAGAAAGCGTTCCTTTCATGATTTCTATATTTAACTGACTGATAGTAATCTCAAAGTAGTGTCCTTTAACAATGAAATCATTATATGATTGTCAATTAAGTCTGTAACCAATACCTTAATAACTGTCAAAACAAACCGGTACGTATCAACTAAAGATCACAACATCCGTGTAGGATATTGTAAGAGTTTTATTGGGTGACTTTCGCTCTAGGTTTTCAGTTTCAATCCCGTTTCTTTTTTAACTGATTACAATAACAATTAAATTGTGCCAATATTAATAAAGGCTCCATTTGTAGACATGTAAGCTTTATTGCGGAACTGTTTTTGTATTGTTATGAGTTACAATTTATGACAAAAATAAGCAAAGACCCATCGAAACAACATCTGATAAACAAATTTAATAATACTTTTAGATATTTGGATGATATTTTTGCTCTCAATAATGACAACTTCAGTATGTATATTAATGAAATTTATCCTGTTGAACTTACTTTAAATAAAGCTAATACTAACAATGACCACTGCCCTTTTCTCGATCTTAATATCTATATCACTAATGGAAAGCTGAATACTAAAATTTATGATAAAAGGGATGATTTTTCATTTCCTATCGTTAATTATCTGTTTTTAGATGGTGACGTTCCCTTGTCACCATCTTACGGTGTTTATATATCTCAACTTGTACGATTCGCTCGTGTATGTAACAATGTTTTAGATTTTAACGAGAGAAATTTATGTATTACTGAAAAATTATTACACCAGGGTTTTCGATATCACAAACTAGTCAAAACATTTACTAAATTTTATCATCGGTATAAAGTCATCATTCGTAAATATAGCTCAACATGCAGACTTCTAATACGTTCAGGTATTTCATATCCAATTTTTTATGGAAATATTCTTTATAAAGCACAAAGGTGTCAGGATTCACCTCAGAAACTTACAAAACCTTTGAATAGACTTATTAAGAAGGGATATAATTACGATACTGTTGTCAAGTCATTAAAGATTGCATATTTTGGCGTTAATATTGAGTCACTGATAAGGTCTTTGCATCGGAACTAAACACATTTATTCTAAAAACAGTTGTTGGCATGACACGGTTATGTTCTTCTCATATATGTTATGATGGTATGATACTAAATCCCTAACGGGAAGGATTGTGCCTGATGTTCATATGATGAAATCATAATCTTTCAGTCAGTTTAATTGAAGTCTGGAGCTGGCATGTCAGTTAACTGCTAGTAGTCTGTTGTTATTTATGTATTATTGTCATTTTGTTTATTTTCTTTGGTTACATCTTCTGACATCAGACTCGGACTTCTCTTGAACTGAATTTTAATGTGCGTATTGTTATGCGTTTACTTTTCTACATTGGTTAGAGGTATAGGGGAGGGTCGAGATCTCACAAACATGTTTAACCCCGTCGCATTTTTGCGCCTGTCCCAAGTCAGGAGCCTCTGGCCTTTGTTAGTCTTGTATTATTTTTATTTTAGTCTCTAGTGTACAATTTGGAAATTAGTATGGCGTTCATTATCACTGGACTAGTATATATTTGTTTAGGGGCTAGCTGAAGGACGCCTCCGGGTGCGGGAATTTCTCGCTACATTGAAGACCTGTTGGTGACCCTCTGCTGTTGTTTTTTATTTGGTCGGGTTGTTGTCTCTTTGACACATTCCCCATTTCCATTCTCAATTTTATTTCTTTTAGAATTTTATCTTTTTGGGGACTTGTTTTTCCAAAACAAAGGTTCCTAAGTTGTCGGCAGGGGATTTACTTTTCGACAATCGTATCTTTTTATCCATTCATATTCAGATTTTTTTTAATTTTATTTTATCCAGGATCGTTTCTAGCTAAAGGATCCCGTATATGTTGCTTATGTACTCTGTACTTCTTATAATTTTGATAAGGATACATCATTAGAAAATTCAAGTGAAAACTAAACCGATTGTAATTGCAAAATAATGCATTCGCAACGTTAACACTAAATAAGCGCTACGTTGTCACACAGTAACATTCATAAACAGCACGAAGAGCCGATGTGGAGACTGAAAGCACTAACAGTTATTACCATGTACTTTTATGTTTTATACTTCAAATATACAAACCTGTTCAAAAACAAATTATTTTTTATTCTAATATGACGTGCTTCTTTCGCCTTGTAAACAACACTGTGATAAAATTCTCGATATATCTATACTTAGCGCAGACTCAGAGATATACATAATAATGGCTGTTACAATATACTTCTCACGTAAATCTACATGTATTGGAACCTATTTGCAGACCCTTTGCCTATTTTATTGATTTAAAACGTGCAATTAAAAAAAGACAAATTAACTGTTATTCTTATTCGGGTGCATAATAAAAAGCAGTAATGCACAAGAGCTCCGAGAAATCAACAAAACAAAAATAAAATAAAATAAAATAAAATTTGGAGCTGATTTAAGTCATTTCAAAACATGACGTCATACAAATGAAACCGCTAAAGTTGAAAGTTTTCTGTTACGTGAACCATCGAAATTCGTATAATATTGTATTAAAACTGATTTTTGAGGTAGGTTTTGTTTTATTTTCTATTCTATTGCATTATTTGCATATTTACTAATTTCAGCAAGTCAACATGTCGGCTCCTTAGTTACGAAATGTCAACCTTGGATTTGATGGAAAACTTACGAGAAAATCATGTAAATTAAAAATGGCATTAGTTGGGTTTGAGAATAAGAATAATTAAACAGTTTTTTCTAGCAGTTATTCACGAAATAACCCATGCAAGCTACGGATTCATTAAGATATTTGAGCTTTATCTAACAGGGAGTAAAAAAGATCAGCCACACACACACACACCAAAACAACCCTCGCTTCAGTATTTTAATGACCGTATTTGTCCTATTAGAATCAAAATAATTCATGGAAGCCATAGATTGTTGGAAATTTACACATGTCCTGGGCCGTGATATTCGTTCATTTTATCCCTCGCTTTAATATTTAACAGAATAGAATAACGATACTTAGCAAGCGATAATGATATCCATACATACATTATATATATCCTGTATGGTGTTGTTTTTGAAGAGTGACTGTCGTTACATCCAATTATCAACATAACATGATAGATAAAAAAAAGAACTACAGCTTTCTTTCAATAAAAAAAATTAACTATGAACGTTTTACATATACCACTAAGCAATTACTAAATGTGTGTCAATAATAGATAAAATTGAGAATGAAAATGGAGAATGTGTCAAAGAGACAACAACCCGACCATAAAAAAAAAACAACATCAGAAGGTCACCAACAGGTCTTCAATGCAGCGAGAAATTCCTGCACCCGGAGGCGTCCTTCAGCTAGCCTCTAAACAAATATATACTAGTTCAGTGATAATGAACGCCATACTAATTTCGAAATTGTAAACAAGAAACTTAAATTAAAATAATACAAGACTAACAAAGGACAGAAGCTCCTGACTTGGGACAGGCGGGAAAATCCGGCGGGGTTAAACATGTTTATGAGATCTCAACCCTCCCCCTATACCTCTAGCCAATGTAGAAAAGTAAACGCATAACAATACGCACATTTAAAATTCAGTTCAAGAGAAGTCCGAGTCTGATGTCAGAAGATGAAACCAAAGAAAATAAACAAAATGTCAATAATACATAAATAACAACAGACTACTAGCAGTTAACTGACATGCCAGCTCCAGACTTCAATAGATTATATGCTATTACTTGTTTATTTTGAAATGTGTTAAGAAATTTAACTGGTATTTAAAAATAAAGACGGAATCGACAAACGGTCAATCATTTAGGTCTTCTTTGTAATAGTGACATTGATACTCATGGTTGCTTTATTCTATAAATATACAAAGGATTGGTTTCCTATATGATTCGGTATATATTATATACACGTTTATAAAACAACAAAGACATAGACCTAAGCAAAGAAAAACTATAATAACATAACAAATATGTTTTATAAGAATTGGTACTTTTGATTGGCTGAAACATTTCAAAAGTAGATTGTATTTACCAATAAAAATTCAACATTCATTACAGCACTTGCTAATAATGTCACAACAATGCATCGGGGAAAAAGACAGAATTCTTAGGACAGGTTTTACGTTTGTTTCCCTATGCATTGTTGTGACAAACTAATATTTATTAATTATGAGAAATGATTTTTTTTTGTTATTTCAAAGCTTTGATAGTGCGTACAGTTATAAGCTTCTATATAAGAAAATGCAGATACCAAGTCAGTAATATGACAGTTGTTATCCATTCGTTTTATATGTTTTAGCTTTTGATTTTGCTATTTAATTAGGGACTTTCTGTTTTGAAATATCCAGTTCAGTATTTTTGTGATTTTACTATTTTTATAACATGAAGTGCGGAATTCAAAATGTGCACCAGTTAACGCTTTTACACCAAAATAAAAATTACAAAAAGATGCATTCAACTCTTATATAATAACGGATTTAAATTGCTTGAACTTCAGTAAAAGTAAATAGGTTGAAAAATTTGACAGACAAACTGGTATAAATATCATGCTGTCATTCACTCTAATATCAACAGACATACGTAGGAGTAGAATAATTTCCACATGTCAGAATTATTACCGTTATTTCAAATAGATTATTTAATTAAGGGGTATTCAAACATTTTCAATTGAGTTGAACCTTTGAATTGATATTTTATATTGTCTTTTTATGTTGTGATGTTATACAATTGTCTCAAAGAAGGGAGAATGTTGGTACCATTAAAACTTTTAATCCCGCTGCAAATGTTTGCACCTGTCCTAAGTCAGGAATTTAATGTATAGTAGTTAAGTTCATAGGTGTTTCTCGTTTCTCGTTTTTACATAGATTAGACTGTTGGTTTCCCGTTTGAATGGTTTTACACTAGTAATTTTGGGGGCCCGTTATAGCTTGCTGTTTGGTGTGAGCCAAGGCTCGGTGTTGAAAGCCGTACCTTGACCTATAATGGTTTACTTTTATAGATTGTTACTTGGATGGAGAGTTCTCATTGGCACTCATACCACATCTTCCTATATCTATCATTCAGTCAAAAACAAAACTCCCTTTGCCAAAAAAAAGCAACGAGAAACAACCAAAAGACAAACAGCAGTACAAAAACACATCATTGTTCAACTAAGTATTGGTCAGTACGAATCTCACAAAAACAGGGGTGATCTCAGGTCCTCTGGAGAATAGGCAGATCACGCCCAACATGTGGTCTCTTGGTAAGTACACACCTGGTTTCCAGTCTAAAGTAGCAATACACAGTTAAGAAAATAATTAAAATTCACCCTCATATATTTTAACATCCCTCTTTCATTGCTTATTGCAAATAAAGCTTACTCTTTGTGTCATATATGTGCATATTTATGTAATCAGAATCCAAAGATTTTATATTCAGTAGATAAAATGATAAAATATAATTTCTTATTGGTGAATCCATGGCAACAATCTGCATTTATTAGTTATAAATATTGCAGGTAGAAGAGGGGGAAAGATGTCGCATATTTCCCCAAAATTTGGCAGGATTAGAATTTCAATCACTTGAAGAAGTACCGTTATGAAACTATTTTCATTTATCGATCAAGAAATCTCAAAACACAATCATATGTCTGTCATCTCATTTTGCTTTGTAAAATTGCTGTAAAAAAGTGGAGAAAAAAGTTTTGGTAAACATAACATTATACCTACTAGAACACACCGTGATATCGCAGGTCCGTGACTTAATTAAAGTATATAACTATGCGCTAGCCTTATTTTAGTATTAAAGAGGGACGAAGTACCAAGGGACAGTCAAACTCATAGATTAAACAACTGACAACGCCATGGCTAAAAATGAAAGACAACAGAAACAATAGTACACGGATTAAAATACTACAGGTAACAATTTGACAATGATTGAATTTAGAAGTGTCAACCCTGTGATCATGACCCGTGTATATAGCATAACATAAATACACCGTTTGGTGGTGCGCCTGTCAGATGCGGAACTTACATATAAGGTAATAGGTAACAGGTGAATATACTATTGGTATCGGTATCGGACTCGACCCGGAACTTGTTAATTATTGGCAATATAAATTACGTGGAAAACAAAAGGGCCTGGAGTGGTGTAATTTTTAATCTACACCTTTGTATTATATTAGTTATATATAAAGTTGTATTCTTTGATTCGTCGTTTTTACGTGATGACGGCTGACAAATTGGACCTCGTTATTTTAGTTATCATAGATGGCCGGTCTAGCTATGAGTCAAACAGAAAAAAACCCATAGAACATGGAAAAAATAATCTTTATTATCTTATAAACCATATTTAAAGGCTCAATTAGTACTAAAAGAGAGACGAAAGATACAAGAGGACATTCAAACTCATAAATCATGACAAACAGACAAACAAAAGTACACATGACACAACATATAAAACTGAAGAATATGCAACACGAACCCCACCAAAAACTAGGGATAATCGCAGTTGCTCCGGAAGGGTAAGCAGATGCTGCTCCACATGTGACACCCTTCGTGTTGCTCATGTTATAACAAATCCGGTAAATAGTAGTACTAAGCTGAAATCGTATTGCACAATAACTTATGGATATTTGAAAAATCCATCGAGGCCAAAATGCGAAACCAAACTCCTTACTGTGTATTGCTACCTAACTCAGTAAGTCATTCAGGGAAAAGAAAACGGGAATGTGGTCAACTCGTAATGGTGTCTGTGAAATTTTTTAAGGGATGAGTTTAACCTCACTGTTTGGAACTATTGGTTTAATAGCTTTATTGTAAAAAGCAATCCTCAATCAAGAAAATCATAATAGGAAGTGCAAGCTCTGTAATATCGTTTCAACTAGGAGATATATACCCCATAAGCAGGCGAGGCTGGAATATTGCTATATAGAAATGGAAAATTATAATTGTTATGATGGAATCATCTCTTTTGTCGGAAAGTTTGTTATTAATATCAATGTCGATTTCAAGATATTTCCCTCAGTTTTAGTTGTATCGATTTATGAATTTCGAACAGCGGTATACAACTGTTGCCTTTATTTATAGGTCAATATATCCGGTAGATTTATCTGTATTTGTTGTATTATTTCAAATTATATAGTATAGATGCTTTCAACGTAATCACCAATCATCAACTATTTAGTGAGAGAATATTATCTTTAGAACGAATTGATGTGAAATAGTATTTACGTAACATTACATTATCTCGGTGTTTGATTATTAAAGAAAAACAAATTATTTACATCATGATGGTATATTGTGGCGATGCTGGAATATTGCTACATAGAAATGAATAATAACAATTGGCATGCTGAAATAAGTTTTGTTTCAATATATATGGCAGATTTATCTGTATCTGTTGTGTTAATTTAAGTTATATTGGATAGATGCGTTCAACGTAGTCACCAAACTTTCAGTTATTTGGTGAGAGGACATCTAAAAGAGCGTCACATGAAGTTTTTCAAGTAGTAATGAGTTAATGTGAAATAACTTTTGATGCATTTACGTAACATACACCATCTCGTCGCTGTTTGTTGTCAATACAATACAATACAGCAGCAATAAAAAGCAATTACATAGAAATGGCCACTTTAATTTTTAATCAAATAATATGTTAAAGAAAATATCACAGATGAGTCAATTATGAAATACTTGTGTTTTTTTAATTCATAGATTGTCGTATACAAATCCATTTTTGTTTGAAACCTGATGCATATTTTCCATCTAGGATGTATTTCTGTATAACAAGAGGTAACCTGGTTATTTATCAATTGCTGATGATAATACTACTGTAGGAGAGCAGGAAGACAGTTTCTATGTCCTAGTTTAGTATGCATGTTTAAAACATCCCTATTTCAACGTTCAACAATATCATTCCATTTCAGTATTCATCTCAGGAATTAGATATATTTGCTCCACCATTTAACAATAAATATCCTTTGTCTCCTTTTATACGTGTGCTGATCTGAAAGAAAAATAAAACAAAAACTATGCTACTCAGTGTTTATATTTGTCCTTTTGCCACTTAACGTGTGTGTGATATTTGTTACTCGCTCTCATCTGCTTTAAAATATGGGTACAGAAAACTTCAAACTTCATCAATTGTTTAAATTTATGTGCTAATATGACTTTTCAGGTCTCTTACTTTTCATGACAAACAAACATAAATAAGACTAAACTAACGATGTATTAGTTCGTTTGTCTTTTTCGTAAGGCACATATAAAAATGAAAGTGTTGTTTTAATTAATAGTAAATTCCTGTTATGACTTTTATGATAACTTACTCCATTTCAATTGGACATTCTGAAAAAATTGCCACAGAAAAATCGTTTTCATCCGCTTCACTATCACAGTGAATAAGAAGTAAATATGTTCCCGGGTAAACCGTGTAACATGTGTCTACAGAAGTTCCGAATTGGAAAGGGCCATCACCACCCTCACTGTCTCTCGTAGCATTGCCATAGTTGTCATTCAGCCAGTCGTAATCAGCAGGGAAAATATCTCCAGGAGCCTGTAAATTCAAGCATGTAATTATAACGCTGTAAAACTGAAAAAAATAATCATATTTTAAATGATAGATTTATAGATATCAGATACTTTTCTTTGTCTGATTTTATATTTCATGTTTTCTGATAAATATTTATGAAGGACTTTTAGGAAGGGTATATTTCGTTCAAGCCATCAGAGGCATGATGGGCGAAATGAGAAATTTCCTTTTATTGTCTCTCATTTTCAAGGTGTTATTCAAGAATTTAATCAACCCATTTTCTGTTGTGGGCCTTTTTTCGTACAATTAATCACGGGTGAATTTGAATCTACATCTATAGCTAAAGCGATATTTTTTCTTATGAGCGGGTGCTTCGAAATTACAATCTCATCGCAGGGAGAACAACCTTGATATCTAATGTGCTCAACATTATTCAGTTTGAAAGACTATTGATAATCTGTTTTTCTCTATTGCCTACGACATGGTTGATACTTACAATGACAACGACAATAAAATACTCGAAAAAACATAAGTACTTATCGTGCAACACTATACTAACGTTACATAAGTTTAGGGTCAATATCACGAATTTCTTCGATTTTAAAACATATGGACGAACTTTTAGTATGCTTTAAATTCTTGTGAAAATTAAAAAGATACACTTACTTCAAACAATTTAATACCAAGTGCAAATCCGTCATCCTTTTCTGGTTGCATGACTTCAACCCTTAATGTTTGTTCTGAAATAGTTCGAGGTTAACATTAATAATCAACGATCGTGTTCAAAGATGTGTCAATCCAAACCTTTTTTTTGACTTTTGAATAAGAAAAGTAATACTAATTTTAACAATTGTATAACTTTGACGCGATTTGTAATAAAATAAATGGTAAATAAGCTTTGCTCATTATTGAAGGCCGTACGGTGACCTATAGTTGTTAATGTCTGTTTCATCTTGGTCTTTTGTCGATAGTTGTCTCATTGGCAATCATACCACATCTTCTTTTTTATATCATCATTGATACCAGGATTAAATTTTTCATTTACAACAGACGCGCATTTCGTCTTCAAAAGACTCATCAGTTACACTCAAATCCAAATAAAAAAACGTTAAAAAGCCAAATAAAGTACGAAGATGAAGAGCATTGAGAACCAAAATTCCTAAATGTTTTGCCAAATACAGCTAAGGTTATCTATTCCTGAGGTAGAAAAGCCTTAGTATTTCAAATATTCTGACCTATATCGTTGTCTACATAATAAATAGTTTCTGTTTTAATTTGTGTTTTATGTTCTTACATTTTGCTATTGAGGGTTATTTACTAATCATTTACACGCTTTCAGTTCTTACCGTCATTGACTGTCAGTAGATATTGCGGATTATTTGCAAATCCTTCACACGCTATCTGACCTCCGCATTGACACCACTTTGGAATGCACCAACTGAACATTTTGTACATTCTGAAATGAAACTTTTTATTTATATTTTTATAGAATTTTGTATGAAACCCAATCAATGACATTTTTGTTTATCAAAGATCGAAAAGTTGTCACCTGTTCAGCATATTTTCTAAATTTATTGACTATAAGCACTATTTTCTTGTTTTATCCTTTTTGTACTTGTAATTTTTTTTTGTCTTATACAATACTGGTCCAGGAGTTTTTTTTATAATTAATATAAGTGAGTACAAAATTTACTAGATTGTAATTTTGTTATGTGTGAGTACAAAATCTATTATAGCGTAATATAAGTATATGTAAGTACGAAACTAACTATAACGTGATTTTAAGTTTGTATTAGTACAAAGTATAGTTCAACTTTATTTTACATTGTGTTGGTACACAGCTCATTGTATTGTGATGTGTAGCTTCAGACTTACTATTTAGTACAGAGTTTACTGTAAAACGTGATTTTAAATAAATGCCAGGAGAACAAATTCGGATAACGTGATTTTAGTTTCTGTGAGAATAAACCTCACTATAGGGAATTAAGTATGTGTGCATATAAAAATTATACGTACAATTAATAATAGTTATCAAAGGTACCAGGATTATAATTTAGTACGCCAGACGCGCGTTTCGTCTACACAAGACTCATCAGTGACGCTCATATCAAATTATTTATAAAGCCAAACAAGTACGAAGTTGAAGAGCATTGAGGATCAATAATTCCATAAAGTTGTGCCAAATACGGCTAAGGTAATCTATTCCTGGAATAAGAAAATCCTTAGTTTTTCGAAAAATTCAAAGTTTTGTAAACAGTAAATTTATAAAAATGAGTGGGAGTACACAATTTATTTCATGATTTTGTCGGTGTTAGTACAAAAATTACTAAAACAAATTCAAACAAAACGTTGTAAATTGCATGCGTTCGAATCGCTTTTATGGGTGTACCTTCATCAGGAACACTGAAAGTGAATATGTGAAAACTAAGAAACGAAACAGTAGAACATCCTCATAACAAAAAATCACATAAAAGTAGCCAAATACATCTCAGGTTATCTTTTCCAAGTAAGTTAATACATGATTTAAGTATGTGAGTGTTGTAAGGTGAATTTTAGTATATGTTAGTACAAAACTTACTAAAACGAGAGTTTTCCGCTGGATCATCGCCATTTCTACCCCTTCCTGTCATGATAGTAATGTTGTCTACTTCACTGAAATATAATGATTGCTTTTGTCTAACCAATAACATGACAGATAGGATGTATATTTCACTGATATTTAATAATTGTTTTAAAACTGAAAGCTACAGCACTTTTCTTGATATACCTTTATCGGAAAGGTCCAAAACCGAAAAATTTGAGGCAAAAAATGTATAAGAAACGTAACAGCTAAACAGAAATATGACCAAAGATGAACTGAAGTGTTAGCAAAAGCAATCTCGCTTTTCAATTCTACTTTGTCTGAATGGTTTGAAACCTAAGTTTCTAAATCATTTCAAAATTTCTAAACGAGTAGAGGAATTCAACAGTTTGTTATAAGTCAGGTTAGTACCGACGTATCGACTACTGATCTAGTGATTCCCTCGAAAAATGTTAGTCCACCATAAGTGGTACCGACAAAGGTCTGTAAAAATTAGAAAACAACTCTTTGTAAATTTCATCTGATCATACCCATTACATAATATATAGAATGAATATTTTACTGAAATTAAATGATTGCTTTAACCTATATCATTACAGAAAGTATACCAATTTCAAAAATTCAGGCGTTCACAAGGAAGACTAACACGTAAAATACAATTCTGTATATGTTTTACATATATAAAAAAAGGAATTAACCAAAATCACAAAAATACTGAGCTCTGAGGAATAAAGGCAACAGTAGTATACCGCTGTTCAAACTCATAAATCCATGGACAAAAACAAAAACGGGGTAACAAACTAAAACTGACGGAAACGCATAAATATAAGAGGAGAACAACGACACAACACTACAATGTAACTAACACACACAGAAACGGACCAAGCATCAGACAAAATCCCACGAGAATAACAAATATAACATCAAAACCAAATACATGAATTTGGGATAGACAAGTACCGTGACACGTCTTATCGCAATGTCAATTTACACTCAAAAATAAGAGAAAACAAACGACGCAACGTTAAATTGTAACACACACAGAAACGAACTATAATATAACAATGGCCATATTCCTGGTTTGGTACAGGACATTTTTAAAGGAAAAAATGGTGGGTTGAACCTGGTTTTGTGGCATGCCAAACCTCGCACTTTAATGGCAATGTTAAATATAACATAGAAATGACAACATAATATTACAGGACTACAATATAAATAAATAGGAAAACGTATTAGACAAAGAAACACATGATTAATGAATAACAAAAAGCATCAGGTTTAAAATTTAATACGCCAAAAACGCGCCTCGTCCACACAAGACTCATCAGTGACGCCCAGATATAAAAGATCGAAAACGGAAAAAAGTACAAAGTTGTACAGCACTGAAGATCAAAAGTTGAAAAAGGTTGTGTCAAATACGGCTAAGTTTGTTTGCTTGGGATAAGAACATCCTAATTATTTAGAACAATTAATGCTATTGCAAACAGTAAATTTTATCAAATGAATATAACAGATATACATAATGAAACTGAAGTATTAACTCATTACATAAAACAAACACGCTAATCTATTAGCAAAAACACAACAAACACATCACAGGAATGGATAACAACTGTCCTATTCCTGACTTGGTACAGGCATTTTCTTATGTAGAAATTAGTGAATTAAAACTGGTTTTAAAGCTAGCTAAACCAGTCACTGGTATGACAGTGGCATCAAATTACATTATAGTGACAACGATGTGTGAACAAAACTTACAGACTTATAGGTAAAAATTTTAAAAATAGGGGTACAACAGTCAAAATTGTGTTTATGTGTTAATCTTAATCACTTTAAAAACAAACACATATGTAACAGAGAAGCACAAAATGGCATAAAGACCAATCATATTAGCCAAAATTAAAAAATGTTTTACAATAGTACACTAACGGGATGTATAAGTACAGAGCCACGTCATATGTTTCAAAGAAACAATTAAAGGCACATAGAAAAAGCACATTAGCAAAATGAAAGACAAGAATTATCATAGAACAATAACACAATGACGGGATATACAAGTATCGATCCACGTCAAATGGATATCAATAAAAACAGACTAAACAGTGCAAGCAATATTCATAGAGACAAATAAAAGAAAAGTATAACACGTTATTAAGATGACAAAAACGTCAGCACGTAATAGCGTTAATAATATTTAGTAACTGATATTAATAAAACTTACTAGCCAAACTTTAACTGTGTTTTAATATCCAAACTTTAACTGTGTTTTAATATGTAATGACGTTACAACATCTGATATAGAAAAAAAATGGAAGGTTTGATGTAACGTAAAACTGGTTGGTACCCCTCAAACAATATTTGCATGAATAAATCATAGCTATGGGGAACATATGTTGTTCGTTGTTGTTGTATTTGTTTCATTGTACGTGTATACTATTCAAGGAATCGAGTGTTAGTGCTTTAATTGACATGATAAAGTCAGTAACATGCCTGAGTTTACAGAAAGTACTCACATGACAAGAAACTTCAGTGTTTGGGCAGTATTGATGGGAGAAAAAGCCAGATAAACCATTTTGTATGAATCATACTGATAGGAGAAAAAGACAGAAAGATTGCATGGACGGGATAAGAGATTTTTTTCTATGTGCATTATTGATAGGAAAAAAGCAACAAAGTACTAACAAAAAATCATCAATATAAAACAGACATTATTGATAGTGTCAAATTACAACCCAGTGTATAGATAATACCGGTAGGAGAAGAACCAGAAGAAAGACATACCATTGTATAAAAAGTATTGACAAGATAAGATTCAGTAGGATTCTAGGAACAGCATTGTCATGAAATACACAATTCATGTACTTTATTGTTCAAACGTTCCTGATTAGAAGCGCCACACATATGTTTTTGTATGGACAGTATTTACAGGAAAATAAGTAAGATCTAACATACTGCATGGTAGCATTGCAAGGAAAATCAGTAAGATCTAACATACTGCATGGTAGCATTGACAGGAAAATAAGTAAAATCTAACATACTGCATGGTAGCATTGACAGGAAAATCAATAAGATCTAACATACTGCATGGTAGCATTGACAGGAAAATCAATAAGATCTAACATACTGCATGGTAGCATTGACAGGAAAATCAATAAGATCTAACATACTGCATGGTAGCATTGACAGAAAAATCAATAAGATCCAACATACTGCATGGTAGCATTGACAGGAAAATCAATAAGATCTAACATACTGCATGGTAGCATTGACAGGAAAATCAATAAGATCTAACATACTGCATGGTAGCATTGACAGGAAAATCAATAAGATCTAACATACTGCGTGGTAGCATTGACAGGAAAATCAGTAAGATCTAACATACTGCATGGTAGCATTGACAGGAAAATCAGTAATATCTAATATACTGCATGGTACCATTGAACGAAAAGAGTTGGAAAGTTTTGTCATTGTATAGGTCGCATTGTCAAAAGACTTTGTCATTGGTGTATATATATATTATATAGATAACTTGTAACGCAGAAATTAGCAATTTTAACGTATTATCTATATTGTTTGCATTATCAAACATAAAACCTACTGAGGATTTGACAGAGGACCGGCGGTAAAAAATCTTATCAGGAACTCTTTTTCGTATCCAGCTTCCAATGTCGAGGGTATAGCCACATATGAACCTGGTTCAACGAGGAATCTGTATGTATTTTGTACATTCCCCATGTATAGATTAGACTTGTCACCTAACAGTTCCAGGGAAATGCAATGGCCGTTTCTGCTAAGAACCTACAATATAAATTAGTTCGGATACCATATAAACATTATTGGTAATGACCTTCACGAAACTCCTACTAAGGAATGTTCAAACACCGTTATGCCCTGTCTTGATTATATATAGCCATTTTCGTGCGAGGTATGCTATATAAAATCAAAAGCCGTTGAGTTTTTTTTTAAATGGATTAAAACAAAATCTACCACTCTTTATTGACTTCCAAATTTTTGGCATACACATTAAAAGATGATTACACCTTCAAGATGTCATATTCGTAAAGATATTTATTCATATTTCTGTAAGTTAGCCAAACAAATCTATGAGTAAGTAAATAAACAGCAACAAATACACAGCAATATTCTACTAGCTAGGTTACATTATGTGAAACACTCAAACACATTATATGTATTGATGACAGACTGAAGGACATACCTTGAATAGATCACATCTTACATCAGCAACATCGTCCCTACTTTCTAATGTTCTTTGTACTATCTGAACAACAAGAGCAACTTTACCTTCATCGTCCATTGCTACAATTAGAAATACATGTACAAAACAATGAGCACCAAACATAGTTAAAATATATGGGTATCTCCAGTCACATATAGTATCACAGATATTGTTATCATAATAAATTTACTGTTTACAAAACTTTTTTCGAAATACAGAAATAGATTACCCTCGATGAATTTTCAAACATCTTTCGGAATTTTGCATCCTCAGTGCTCTATAAAATTTGAATTTGATTTGTTTTTCGAACGTCACTTATGATTCTTTTGTGAATAAACCCATCGTAGGGCGTGCAACATTTCAATCTTGGTATTTATGAGTTTGTTTTTTTTTATCTATTTCTTAGCATCATTCAGAATTTTGATAACTTATAAGCATTGACAATTCATAAACTAATCTTCACGTCTTCAGATTATGCAAACAATTTCGATATACGGAATACATTTAAATTTGTAGATAGTATAACGGGGCTTTCTTGTGTGTGTCTTAGAACTTTGTCATTATTTCGGATCTACGTATCCGGGATCGTAATCCATGTTGCCCGTTAACATAGGGAACTAGCTATTTAAAGTTTCTCCGTAAGCTCACTTAGTACTGTCTATATAACGAAGTCCATTTAATGTTCACATGTTTAATCATATATATATAATCTTTATATAACAGTGCATGTATAATAAATATTCTTAATCATAATTTCCAATTAACGTTCGTACATACAACTTGGTACTTCAAGCTACTACTCTCATATCTGACCAATACATAAAGTTTCTCACAAGATCGAGCTATAAACATGTTCTTAATTTGTGTAAGGCATTGATTAATGGTCTTAGATTATTTGGATAAACTATTGCAGTTCAACTGTGCAACTAAAGTATCATATAAAGTGTCACATTAAACAAGATGAAAGATCATTAAACTGATTAAGAACTGACCATCAAATCTTAGAAGGAATTGATTACGCCACATCACTCCCCGCTAAACAAAATTCGTTTTCACTCGAATTAAAAAAAATCATACCAAAAATATTACACAAAGTAAAAAGATAAGGGGAGGAAATGTGAACATTAAAAATAAAAATTTTCTTTGACTAAAACTACTTAAAAAAATCTAAACTAATAATAATGAAAAAAAATAATGATGATTGCTATACCATGTAATTTATCAATTTACGTCGTGAATAGTTGTGGAAAACTTGCAAAAAGATTAATCTTAAAATCTAAATTAACAATTATCCTTTCAACTTCAAACTCTTGATATTTATAACTACAAAAGAGGCACTAAACAAAAATCATAAAAATATATAACACAAATTTGACAATTATTAATCTATTCAAATACATTATGGTAAGGTCTTTCCGGAATTTTGACCGTTAATCCAAGCGTAAACGAAATGATAAAATAATTAAAAGCATCAATTAAAATCAACTAATCATTATCTCTGGGCAATCCAATACAGAAAATCAGCATCTCATTAGCTGCAATTTTCACTTCTATGTGACCGTATCACCATAGAACTACCAACACTGTAAATCATCTTCACATGGACACTCCCATGAACCTCCAACTAGTATAAGCAACCCTTCTCGGTTAACTTAACTACACCCAATACGCCCACTCTCGTAATAACAAGAGATTAAAAATTAGCTTAATCAAACATATGTAATACAAAATAAAATGCAAAAAAAAAATATACAATAAAATACTAAACCTAGGCATAAAACATTCTGAATGGATAAAAACATTTATGAAAACTTAAAGTTATTTACAAACATGAAAATATTGTCCACATGACTTCTTCGGTTTGAACGTGCGGAGCCACTTCTTCGAATCTTTCATCAGGAACTTGTCATTTATAACGGTTCTTTGCCGGTTTCGGATCGACGGATACGCCAGTCCACTCTGTTATTTACATTGTACATATATACATTGTTACCAACACAAAAGTTTCGATATACAAGTTACTGCTAGTTTTTTTTTAACATCTCAAAATCATCTCAGGTTTCTATTCATCAACAATTCTCACAGGCGTCCTTCTAATGTTCTTCAAAGTTCGAGGATAATGCGTTTCCATAAAACCAAGGAAACAAAATGACTGACACAAAAGTTTACAAATATTTACAGCAAGTCACTTACATTAATATGTATACAAAGTCATCCTAACTCAATTCTCCGTGGCATACATTTCTCACTTCAGTTATCCTATAGTTTCTCTTGAACGGAAGCCCAAATTGCTTCTGTTTTCGGCACACGCCATAACACATGATAACTTTGTAATTCGTCCAGATTTCAGACACATTATAACTCCGGTTACTGACATTACATTATGGCATAAACAAAGTCTTCCTATTTTAATCTCTCGTCTAATTTGAACAGAACTGCTCCGCTAGTCTCACTTGAATGAAAACGTAAATTGTTTCTTCTTTCTGCACTCGCCATAACTTTGCACATTTGTCCCAATTTCGCGTACATCATAAATCCCGTCAACATTGTGAACTCGGGAACCTCCACCAGATATAACGGGGCTTTCTTGTGTGTGTCTTAGTACTTTGTCATTATTTCGAATCTACATGTCCGGGATCGTAATCCATGTTGCCCTTTACATAGAGAACTAGTTATAGTAAAGTGTTTTTTTTTTTTTTTTTTTTTTTTTTTTTTTTTTTTTTTTTTTTTAATGTTCACATGTTTAATCTTATAAAAGTACATGTATATATAATATATATTTGAAGGTTCACAATTATAACTTCCAATACAAAACGTTACTAAATTCCAGCTATATAAAACAACATGTTACTTCAAGCTACTACTCCAATATCTCTGACCAATACATAAAGTTTCTCACAAGATTCAGCTATAAACATGTTCTTAATTTATGTAAGGCATTGATTAATGGTCTTAGATTATTTGGATAAACTATTGCAGTTCAACTGTGCAACTAATGTATCGTATAAAGTGTCACATTAAACAAGATGAAAGATCATTAAACTGATTAAGAACTGACCATCAAATCTTAGATGGAATTGATTACGCCACAATAGAATAATTGATAATCTCCATTATTTTCACATACTAGTATCTTATTTCAAGATTTCTAAGGAGTATTAGTATACATTTTTACAGTGTGTATTACCTTCGTCTCCGAGTGTAACACTGTAACATGGATTATTTGTTCGTTGTTCAAATCCACCATTCTTTCCATCTCGCCAGTCTCCATATATACACGTAACATAGTCTGAGAGATAAACAAAAAGGAAAACATATTAAACTATTTGTTTCTCGATTATACAGCTTACTATACGGTATGTGTTGAACTCATTGGTGAAAGCTGTACGGGGACATATCATTGTTAGCTTCGGTATTTATTGTTCCAAAGATTGTGTGTTAAAAACAGGCTGTGATTATTCATAATATTTAACAATTAACTTAATAGCCTGTCTCAAGATAGAAATTCAAAGAAACGAAATTTAATCTGAATCGTTCATCAATCTATATGTTTTGATTATACATAATTGTTCTTAGCTACACTCTATTGTTAATCGCTCAGCTGTACTTTTTAGCATGTGTAACCATCATGGCAGCGTTGTAAAGGGATACTGACAACATATATCTCAAAGATCTTCCGTCAAATAGATTTGATCTTTATCTTTTCTTTTCTATGCTGAGACTTCAAATTTAATTCTGCCATTTATTAAGTGTAATATGGTATAATGTCTGTTCGACTTTCCGTACCCTGGCGTCATTCCCTTGAAGGTTTTCATATTTAAATCCAATGTCAATATGATAATGTATTCATCATTTTATATTGTTCCTTTTTGCTTATCCATCGTGCATTTATTTGGGACTTTTTTGTGCTTTTACATCTCTGCTGTATACGGGTACTTTATTGTTGCTTATTCTTACTTAACATATTAGGGTTTCCATCTCTGTCAAAATCCGGTGTTAGATTACAAATGGTACAATCCTCAAAGTATCCAAGAAAATCATTAATATCCATATAGAATTCTCCGTCGTCTTTTGAAGGTGGCGGAACACAGTCTGACGGGGCAGAATCCCATTCAGGGCTCCTAAAAATGCATCTCATCCAGTTAGAAAAATTGGCCACATTATATTATCTGACCGCAAATCCTATATTAAATTATATACCCAAACTCATTAATATGATAAAACCTGGATTGTACATTGAAGACAACACCTCCGATCATCAATATCACATCAATCAAGTTTCCGTTTGAAAAAAATAACATTAGTAGCATTGTACATATCTAAAGATAAATTGTTAAGTTTAAACTATTTCAATTGAATTAAAGTAAATTAATAAAATAAATTTAATACTTTTTCAACAACTATTAAGTCACAAACAAAGAAATCATACCACGCTCCATGCCGTCCATTCCCGTTGCCAGATATTCTATTCTTAATAACTTGGCACCGCCTACCTTAAATGAAAAAACCAATTACCAATTATAAGTATAGTATCAGTATGTAATAATACAGTAAATTATTATATAAAACTTTATATATTTAAGTTAAACATTTTTAATTAAATTTAATATGTGTAAAGTCTTTGAATAAAAATTTTTGTAGGAATCACGAATTGGTTTCAACTTAATGTAAATCCACGCTAACCATTCATACCTAAAAGCTTAACAAAAGAAATAACATACCCCTACCATCCACATTCCCACTTTTCCTGAATCTCATGAATAGCTTATAGGGATTCTTTCTTTCTTATAACTTGTCACCTATTTAGACATATATGATAAATTTCAGATATACCAATTGATAATGTTTAATAAGTATTTCAGTTGCATAAATAAAATATTTTAATTGATATTAAAATACATTCAATAATATTAAGTAATACATTTCCTTATATGAATTAAACATCAATCAGTTTGTCACATTCTTGAGATACAATATTTTGTAGGCGATTCCAATCAACGGAATTTTGATTTAATCTTTTGATTTTGTTAATATCCACCCTGAACCAATTTCGGGATGTACACTGAATAAGGATGAACTTACGACAAAAGCTCCATTCATGGAGTAAGCATGACCTCCTACCAATCCACATTTACCATCATTTTTACCCTGCAATACCATAAATGAATATGATTAATAATAAGATTCTTTCTTTTTCATAATTGTTCTACATTGTTTTTGAGACATATATTGATAATATTTGTTCAAGATATCGAATGAAAATGTTTAATAATATTTGTTCCAAGTTGCCCATGAGACATGAAAATATGCTTGTTCTAGATTGCTTATAGAAATGTACATGTTCATATATAATATTAAATATAACGATGTTCACATTTAGATCAGCGAAGGTCGATTCAAACTTACAACCATAACACGATTGTAATGGCCTTAAAATATTTTGATTCTGTGGAATCATCTACTAGTATGTCAATGTCAATGAATATTTATCGATATGGCAATATTGCTTATGAGACAAATATCCATTATGATATTTGAACAGGTCACTGTGTGGTCTTCAAAAACTAGTAAACATCATATTGTATACATTCGATAAAGATTCCAGATTGAAGATGTGTTAATAAAAAAAAATAAAAATAAATAAAGACCAATTGCAATGGTTGAAAATATATATCTATGAATTGGTGCAAAAGACGGTTTTAACTGCTGGTGACCAGGTCAACCTACGATTTACTTATTTGGTTTTTTTTTTTTGTGTTTTTCTTTAAAAAAAAATATTTAATGACTTTGATGTTTTCTCATCGGCGTGTACTTATAACACCTTTATCTTTTTTTTATATTTTAAACTGTTTGTAATCGATTAAGCTCTTTCTTCGATGACTTTGATCCTTATAAACTTAGAAGCCAGATTTTTTGTTATACATCATACAACATAGTCGTGTGTTTTATACTAAATTATTTTAGATAAATAAATGTTTGATGTCCATACCGGAACAGCACACCCAACCATAGTAGTAGGGCATTGGAAGGCATTATGTAACCGTTGGAACAATCGTTCAGACGAAATCCTTTTCTTCCTGAAGTCAATCATCTCTGATACTCCTCCTGTTAAGTTCATGAAGGAGTCAGCTGTTAATCCTGCTGTTATTTCTTCATAAGAACCATATAATCTGTAAATATTTATAAATAAGAATTTAAAAAACGTTAGATAAGAATTTCGAAACAGGTCGCAGACTTTATAAACACTACTGTATGGATCTTTTTTGTTAGAGAAAGACTTCTACAGTCAGAACAAAAGTTATGAATGAAAATTTGCACACGAGGATCGATGAGAGGGAATCTTGGAAAATTTGGAATAAAAGAGGGACGAAAGATACCAAAGGGACAGTCAAACTCATAAATCTAAAACAAACTGACAACGCCATGGCTAAAAATGAAAAGGACAAACAAACAACAGCACACACGACACAACATAGAAAACTAAAGAATAAACAACACGAACCCCACCAAAAACTAGGGGTGATATCAGGTGCTCCGGAAGGGTAAGCAGATCCTGCTCCACATGTGGCACCCGTCGTGTTGCTTATGTGATAACAAATCCGGTAAATAGTCTAATTCGGAAGTTCACATTCATGGAAGGGAAGGGGATTGTAGTTACGACGTAAGGAGCATATCTGATATCATTTGTGAAACGGTTATTCCATAACGGTCAACCAACTCGTGATGGCGTCCGTAAAATTTACGAAGGGATGATTTCAACTTCACCATTTGGAACTCTTGGTTTAATAGCTTCCTTGTGAGCAGCAACCCTCTATCAAGATAATCATGATAGGAAATGCAAGCACGGAATATCGTATCAGTTGGGAGATATATACCCCGTATGCAGGTGCTGCTGGAATGTTGCTACTTAGAAATGGAAAGTTCACAATTTGAAAGCTGAAATCATCTCTTTTGTCGTAAAGTTTTCTTTTCAACCGACCCTCATTGTCAATTTCTAGATGTAAGTCAAGATATGAGGCCGACTTAACTGTATCTGTAGTATCCTTTATCTCTAGCTCGATTGGATAAATGCGTTCCACATAGTCACCAAATTTTGAATTATTTTGTATAAATAAAGTATAGCATTAAAAACATAATATCCACACGGTAACAAACATGATTTATATGAGAGTGATACTTATGACATCGATTAAGATGTTAGCAAAACGTCTTCCAATTCAATGTTAATTAAAAGTATAACAGCTAAAGAAAATTCAAAGCTATAAAAATATTATGAATAACAAATCGTTTGGTGACAGACGATATGATTGTAAATGAATACATGTATTCTTCTTTTGATTGTATGATGTTCATATGTTTATATCTAATTTTATTTTTTGATACGTCCTATTACTCTTTTGTCATGTCTCGGTAAGATTTATACTTCAATTTTGATCACTAAATCATGTTATTATCTTGATGAGTATTTTATCTTACTAGAAAATCAAGGATGTTTCGAAATTAATATTTGTAAGAAAAAAGCCATTAGACTTACTTTGCAAAAGCCTTTTCCAGGAGAGCCACCCACATCTCATTTGGGTCTGTTGCAGAGTGAGCCCCAGCTATATGTGTTTCATACACAATAGGTAGAAAGTCATCAATATAAGTATCATTCCAGGCACCAAATCTCCAGAACCTAGAATGAAAAATTCCATCATAGTCATCCGAACCTATTTTGTAAGCATCCCCCGGAATTACCTGTAATATAAAAGGAGAAAATGATTTGATAATTTACATCCTGCGACACACCTTGTTTCTCTCTGCTTAAATTTCACTGAATACTTCTTGAATGTACTGAAATTTGATAACAAAGTAGGTCCTTTATATAAAAAATATTTGTATCGATTCACTGGCTGCTGGGTGTTACCTTCAATAGTTGACAGTCCACCAGCAGCTTTAAATGCCTTAGTGCAAATAAAAAGTACATGGCACTGAATTTCATGAGCACGAAGCGTGACTTTTTTTTAAGGTTTGCTTGAATAAAAAGGTCCACAAATATACCAATTACTATACATTTAACGCAAACTGTACATACACAAAAACAACCGAACTCGTCTACAACTACATGATTGATGAACTCAAATATTTACAGACAACATATTTCATCCAAGTTAAACTAAAAAGTTATAATATGGACTCTGTACCCCTGCATACCATTGATCCAGTGTCGTGTCAATGGAAGTATACACACACATAACTGATTTTTTAAATAAACTTTACCTGTTGCGCATGACAAGGGTAAACCTTAAGTATGAGACAATTTTTCGATTTCTGAATTGTTCTTGAGTTTTTTGTTGTTGAACATAGTAATCTTTCGGTTATGATAATGCCTTCTTACCCTTCGTAGCAATCTTGGTTTGTCTGCAATATTTGCTACCATAGCCAAAAACCAACAAGTACCGACTTCACCTTGTCCAATGTCAAATCTAGTTGTCCCCTCTGAAAAGAGAACAGGTTCTTCTGCGACATCCTATAAAAACAATGTCTTAATTGATTTTTAGTTGAAAAAAATAGGAATTAAGTAAACATTGTATTTTCATGTTTTGTTATTTTTTTTTCGCAATATATGTCGATGTTTGTTGTAAAGCTGCCATATCGGCTTGTTACTTGGCGTTTGTAACTTGAGTTTATTGATTGCTGCCTTTTAAACATAAGTATTACATGTACACTCGTACATAAACATCCATACTTCCTACACCATATAAATCAGGGAATGCATATACATGTATATAGTTTCATTTATTCTCCAGATTAAATCACTTCAGAAATGCAGGTTATACATATAATGATATAAACTATACAATAGACAGAAATAGAATAAGTGTGCAATGGCTACAAACCATAGGTCTTTTCCATTCCAAATCGGATCTTTTAGGAAATGCAACATCCACAGTGAATTCGTAATCAGTATACAGATCTCCGTCAGGATTGGGAGGTTCCTGAGTGGGAAAATCTGCAGACGATGTCCGAAAATCTAAGAACAGTTCATGTGTTCCAATGTCTGTTGGTACATATTCGGCTATCGTGAAGTCTGGCAGCCCAGGTAACATCATATCGTCAGTATTGTAAAGGTCAACTCCACTTTTGGCATCACTGCTTTTAACTCCAACTGGGCCATTTTTATCGGCACTTTTGGGTTTGGCGGCCACAATTGGCACAGGTGCTGATTTATACTTAAAGAAAGATAAATTTAGTTAGTACAATGGAAAGAACATTGCTGTTAGTCTTTTCATCCATCAAATTTCAGATTTACTCCTTGTACAGACGTAATTAGATATAGGAAGCCTTCGTGTATAAAATCACGGTATTGCCATGCTAGTGAATCTTACTCATAACAAGATACATGTAATTTGGTTACACACAAAAACTGCTAAACAAGAAGAAAAAGCCCTCGATTGAATGTACAGGCGCATGCAGTGGTTCGTGAATTTTCAACTAATGTATGTGCACATGTGTTCTCCCTAACAAATTTAACTTGGAATGTTTAGGTGTAAGAGTTATTTTCGGTAAAACTAAAACATAAATCTCGTCTAAAATGTGGGCGTCAACACTTTTTTCTTTCTCACAGGGTATTTATCTACAAGAACAAATGAAACCCTAATCGCAAGCATCATAAAACTGCTTTCTCACAAGCAAATAATCGTGCAAAAGGACATGCATTATACTTGAATCATAATCATTTAGCTCCCATACATAAACGTAGGTAGCGAATTGGAATCTGCAGATAATATCACCTAAAGCTTTTAGTTTCACTTAGTCGAGGATCAAATACAAATTTAACTGTTTCACTGTCAGTTAATATTTGAAAGAAAAAAAATATTTATATACATGAGACTTACAAATCATGTAACAAATGATGGCGAAGTCTAAAAGGTTTACACATTTGAGGACTATACAAAAGAGGAGGAATATATCAAAAGGAGAATCAATACTCATTAGTCGGGGATAGTTACACATGAGTTCTATGCTTTGATATGCTTAGAAAAGTAGGTAAAAATCACAAGATATACCGTCTCGAAGTAACAATACACAATCAAACATTTGACTTCAAAGCATACCGTTGCGATATAACAGGACACACGTAATTTGGCTAATAGGCCGACTGTCATGAAATAACACAAGCGCATATTTGCCCATAGCCAGGCATACGAGAACTAGCAGAGCACAAACAAACATTTTAACATAGTCAAACCTTCGAGAACTTTTTTCCACTAGCAGACATTTAACTACGAGGCATACCCTATTGAAATAACAGTATATTAATAATCATTTGACCACAAGGTTTACCTTCGATAAGTAACAATCCACAAACTAAATTTTGACTTTGCGATCTCAGGTTACGAATAAGGAGGAAGATACCAAAATTAAAATCAAAACTAATCAGTCGGTGAAAGTTATACATGAATTCTATACTTTTCACTTGATATGTTTAGGTAAAAATTCACAGGACCGACCGTCGCGAACTAATAGACTTCAAGCACACATTTGGCCATAGCCAGGCCTTCGAGAACTAACAGTGCATGAGCAAACATTTGACCATAGCCAACCTTCGCGAACTTACAGTCCACAATCAAGCATTTAACTACCAGGCAGACCGCCACGAACAAAAGTATATAAGCAAACATTGGCTACATGACAGGCTGTCGAGAAGTAATAAATCACGGGCAACCATTGACTACAAGGCAAACCACCAATGGCATTCACAATGGTTAGAAATAGCATCCTGCAATCAAACACTGACTTCCGGCTAGACCATCAAGGACTAACAAACAAGTACAAGCAAACATGCAATGCTAGCCGGAATTTTGATGACTTAACAACCAACAACCAACCAACCAACATCAGATTAGACCGCGGAAAAATAAAAGTTCCCAGCAGTATGAATCCAGCGGAAATTAATCCGTTTTTTTTTTAAATTCGTTATACTATCTGCATCCAGAGTAACCAAAACCAAGGGATAGGCAAAAGTTACCAAAAACACATTAAATTCATGAGTTGAAAATACCACAATGCTATGGCATAAACGAAACAGACCAAAACACAAACAAAATAACACAACACGACATAGAAAAAGAATAACTGATAAAACGAACCCCATAAAACATGAGGTTGATCTCAGACAGATTCTGCTATACCAGTGGCACCCGTGGTGTTGCTCGTTTAAGTACATGCCCGGTGATAATTCTAATTCGGTTGGTCACATTTGAGAAAAAAAGGACAGGATAGAAATTACAATAATTTGAAAATGTCAGTCGTCATATGTGAAACAGCTATTCCATAATTATAAACCAATTAGTGTAGTGTCTGTAACTAAGGTATGACTTAACTTCACTGCTTGGAACTCTTAGTTTAATTAGCTTCCTTGTAAGCAGCAACCCTTTAACAAGGAAATCATGTTAGCACATACAAGCCCTTGAATGTCGTATCAGCTAGATGATATATACTAAAAATGCACCTGCAACTTTACTACATAGAAATGGAACGTTAACACTTGTGAAACATAGTCACCAAACTTTGAATATTTAAGTGAGAACACAGAAGCTGGGAATACTAAATAACCAAAACAAGCAAGAAACTATTCAAAACCAACTAAGGTCGGATGCACTTTAAGGAGTTACAGTCTAAGTTGTTTCTAGTTGATAAAGTATAAATTTTTACAATATGCATTTTGAATTAAAGCTGAAAATAACTTCGTCATCAAGAAAATGATAAAATCCTTTTGTAAAATAAAGAATCGAAAAATAAGTCCAGATGTCCATTCTTGAAGACTTTAATTACAGAAGGTATGCATTCAGCTTTGACGTATATATTTTGAAGGTTATAAACAAGATGGCTATAAAAAAAATAACTCGAATTAAAACGTAACGTTTAATATAATCTTGCGTAGTGATATAACATACTAATACAATGTTTTAGAATTTTTGTTTTCTTTCTCTTCTACTTTAAACAACAGACTATAGCACTATGTAGAAATACAATATTACATGTAACTAAACTGTTTCATGACACTTTCTAATAAAAATAGTTTCTTTAGTATGGCATGTACATTTGATGTTAAGAATCTTTAAAATTTCAAACAAAATTCCATAGATGCTCCAAACAGTATTATTTCTTAATGCAAAATACGACTTTAGGAGTAAAGAAATAAAATAAATGATCGATTATATATGATTGTCAGGTAGTAAGTATACAAAATTGAATGTTAGTCAAGGAAAATTGTGATAAAGATACACACAGTTTATTTGGTAATACAAAAACGAAAATTGTCCGAGACTTCTATAACACACACATACCCGCAAACAAAATGCTAAATTGAATCAAAACAGCCACTTCAATATTTTTTTTGGCTGTAGCAGAAAGCGCAGATGTAACAAAAGAGCAAGAGGGGAAGTACGTTTATTGAAATATACTGGATTATCTATGAAATATTTGTTTTACTTTTTTATTTTCTATTGAATTTAATTAGCAAGTTTACAATCGAAATTGATAGGTAATTTTATAAAACTTGACCTGAATTTTGAAAAAAATGGAAAAAATTAAAACTTCATCAAGTGCAGATACAATTATTAATAAGATTGAACAAATAATACTTATACTAAGAATCTAGGTTTTGCCACCATTTGCTTTGTTTTATTGGTATGACATTTAAAATGTAGTTTCAATGAAACAAACGATAATTTTCATCTTAAATTAGCTTCTATTGTTAACAAATTGTATCTAAAATTAAAATAATTTTGAGGCTATTATTCATAGTGCTGTAAGCTGCTTTTTTTTTTAGAAGAAGACAACTTACTGCTATAAACTATACAATTTCTTGGAAGACAGTTAAGCAACAAACATATATTCGTACAGTGTAAGAACAGGTCAAACTTAATTTATTTGACGAGCATCCAAAATAGAGGAAACGTAGCTAGACTTGCCGACAAATTTTGTCATGCAATTTAACTTTAAACTGTAGTGTATATTTTTTCTCCTATTCAAATCGTTGAATTTGTTGTTGAAAGAAATTGACATGAATAAAACGCGGACCGATGATTACCACAAATTGAATTGATAGAAATGCAAACAATAATGTAAAAACAACCATTCGCTTTCAATAGAAGCAAGAAACTAAGAGATCATGGACGAGTATTTCTCATGTCATATGTCAACCTGTACATTTTTAGAATAAATGTCGACTGAAGGATAAAACTCAATTAACTGAAAGACAGATAAGCAATTGTCAAAGAAACCAAAATTGTCGATAGTTGCATAAAAAAAGTCTTC
Source organism: Mytilus edulis (assembly GCA_019925275.1). Lineage (NCBI taxonomy): Eukaryota > Metazoa > Mollusca > Bivalvia > Mytilida > Mytilidae > Mytilus > Mytilus edulis. The sequence goes on along the minus strand of CM034353.1, from coordinate 2,826,539 downwards.
AACGGAAAACATTCGACAAACAATCAACGAATATCCTGCTCACAAAGATTGATGGTGATATTGAAATAAATTTCAAATATTAGTTTGATGATTCAAGATAAGCAAGATTTTACATACACATAACAAGCTAACAAACAAAAATAAATTTAACAAAATTAAATGAAAGACGTGTCCGCCCAGTTCTCCTTTCTGGCACTCCTTTTCTGTTATTTTGTTATAATTCATGGCTGAAAATAAAATAGTGTGCTATAAAAAAATCAGTTGAATAACATCTTAGTTATTATCTTAGTCATTGCTGTAGAGATATGAAGTTCCTTCAATGATTTTGGCAAAACCCAAATTTTAAGTTGCGATACCTAACAATGGTTTTAGCTTATTATATGTATGTAAATTATTTTTTATCATCATTCATGTTTATCATTCACAAATAGACTTTCAAATTTGTATTAAAGAACATATTGTGACTTGAATGGAGAGTTGTCTTATTGGCACTCATACCACATCTTCGTATGGCTATATATTTTTCAATACAAAAAGGGAAACTTTTTAGAAATCTATGCATTCTTTCTGTGTATTATGAAGATATATATAAGATGTGATTTGAGGGCCAATGAGACAACTCGGCATCCAAGTCACAACATGCAACATGTAAAAGTAATACGATTCAAAGTACGGCCTTTAACACTGAGCCTTGGTTCACACAAAACAGCAAGCTCTAACGGTAATCATTATATTGTATCAAAACTGAACAACGAAAAAGAAAGAGCTAACAACTTCGAAGCATTTAAACTATAATATACAAATAGATAAACTAAGATAATAAAAAATGGAAATAAGGAATGTGTCAACGAGACAAAAACCCGATCAGAGAGAATAATACAGCCGAAAGCCACCAATGGATCTTCAACACAATGAGAAAACCTAAACATAAATGTGTACTTGTTCCGTGAAAATGAACTTCAGATCAAACTCTGAAACCTATAAATTAACTAAACTATAAGATAGTGTGACCTTTTTCTTTACCTCGTATGGCGGTGGTGCTTCGTTTGATGAAGGTTGCTGTTGTTCTTGCGTATTTTGCTGAGGAGGTGGTGGTTGGTCTTGCGTATTTTGCTGAGGAGGTGGTGATTGTTGTTGCGTATTTTGCTGAGAAGGTGTTGGTTGTTGACTCCTTACATGTGGTTCACTCCTAACATTTTGTTGTCCATGCTGTCCTAGTGATGCATACTGGGTTCCACCATCAGAGGAAGCAGCACAACCCATGATAATTCCCTATTATTTTATTATTTTCTACAATTTAAAAGACACTACCTTTAAATTCATGATAGTTTTATTTGATTATTGTTGACATTTGAATGATTTGAAGTGATCGAAAATGATAGCGACTACACAGTGAACAAACAACATTATTTTGGCTCTCAATAATGACGACTTCAGTATGTATATTAAAGAAATTTATCCTGTTGAACTTACTTTAAATAAAGCTAATACTAACAATGACCACTGCCCTTTCTTCCATCTTGATATCTATATCACTAACGGAAAGCTGAATACTAAAATTTAAGGTAAAAGAGATGATTTTTCATTTCCTATCGTTAATTATCCATTTTTAGATGGTGACGTTTCCTTGTTTACATATCTCAACTTGTACGATTCGCTCGTGTATGTAACAATGTTTTAGATTTTAACGAGAGAAATTTATGTATTACAGAAAAATTATTACACCGGGGTTTTCGATATCACAAACTAGTCAAAACATTTACTAAATTTTATCATCGGTATAAGGACATCATTCGTAAATATAGCTCAACATGCAGACTTCTTATACGTTCAGGTATTTCACATCCATTTTTTTATGGAAATATTCTTTATAAAGCACAAAGGTGTCAGTATTCACCTCAAAAACTAACAAAACATTTGAATAGACTTATTAAGAAGGGATATAGTCACGATACTGTTGTCAGGTCATTAAAGATTGCATATTTTGGCGTTAATATAGATTCACTTATAGGGTCTTTGCATCGGAACTAAACACATTTATTAAAAAACCAGTTGTTGGCATTACACGGGTTATGTTCTTCTCATATATGTTATGATGGTATGATACTAAACCCCCTAACGGGAAGGATTGTGCCTGATGTTCATATGATGAAATCATAATCTTTCAGTCAGTTAAATTGAAGTCTGGAGCTGGCATGTCAGTTAACTGCTAGTAGTCTGTTGTTATTTATTTATTATTGTCATTTTGTTTATTTTCTTTGGTTACATCTTTTGACATCAGACTCGGACTTCTCTTGAACTGAATTTTAATGTGTGTATTGTTATGCGTTTACTTTTCTACATTGGCTAGAGGTATAGGGGGAGGGTTGAGATCTCACAAACATGTTTAACCCCGCCGCTTTTTTGCGCCTGTCCCAAGTCAGGAGCCTCTGGCCTTTGTTAGTCTTGTATTATTTTTATTTTAGTTTCTTGTGTACAATTTGGAAATTAGTATGGCGTTCATTATCACTGAACTAGTATATATTTGTTTAGGGGCCAGTTGAAGGGCGCCTCCGGGTGCGGGAATTTCTCGCTACATTGAAGACCTGTTGGTGACCTTCTGCTGTTGTTTTTTTCTATGGTCGGGTTGTTGTCTTTTTGGCACATTCCCCATTTCCATTCTCAATTTTAACACTTAAATTCAAACTCCAAACAACTCTTCAAGGGTTATTATAGGTCTACAACTCTTCAAGGGTTATTAAAGGTCAAATCCAAACAACACTTCAAGGGTTATTATAGGTCTACAAATCAAGTCTAGAAAATCATCTTAATACAAGTAAGAGTCAGTGAAGCTATTACCACTCCACACATGAGAACATAAAAAAGGATTATATATCCAATGAATAACTATACAAAGAGGGCATATATCATTGATCAAAAAGATTCAACAAAGTAAAAGCTACATGTTCAAACTTCAAACGCAGAACCCGAGCTCGAAAATGAAAACGAAATTGAAAAAAAAACATGTGTTAAAAAAATTTGAATACTACATTGTGTTCATCCATTTATAGCATATATTTTTGAAATTGGAGTTGAACTAGCTATCAGTGACTTCGAATAAGTAAGTCAGTAGTAAAATATCACGCAATATCTACTGTTATGGAGAAGAAAACTATTTTCCAAAAACCTATAAAACCAAAGTTCCTTTTGTCATTAAGTTATTTCTATATAAAACCATAGGTATCAAAAATAGGCGTTTCTTACATGTTTTCTATATATACCAGACTAATATCAATTTCAACGATCTTTCTCTTTAACAATGAAATCATTATAGTATTGTCAATTAAGTCTGTAACCAATACATTATTAGTATCAAAACAAACCGTTACATGTCTACTGAAAATAACAAGATAGTCTCGGGAGTTGATAAGGGTCTAATTGGACAACTCTCGCATTTAATTATGTAAATCTAGCTTCATTTCTTAATTATGTTAGTTGCTACATTACAGTGAAATTGTGCCAAAACTGATAGGGACTTAATTTGACGACATAATCGCGTTCTTTTCAGTTTTGTATTTTTTGTGAATTGTTTTTTTTTTTCTTTCAAAAAGAAGAGGTGCTGTCGGCGGGATATTATTCTGAAAAGGTACCAGTTGTTACGTCAAACTCTGTTTGTCTTTTGTTCGATATACGGGGTCGTTTTGCTACTTATCTATAGTCTTTCATAAAACTTATCGAAAAGTGTGAGAGTACTTTGTGTATTTAGTTTTTGTAAAAATTCCTTTTTGTGCGTCTTGCCAATCTAACAAGTCGAGCCATTTTGTACTGCTATTTTTCACAGTTTGTTATTATATTCTGCTGTTACTATACGGATAAATACTTTTTTGTTGATGAGCTGTTAATGTCTTATACCATCTTTCAATAACTTAGAGTCATTTCAGACCTGCACTTTGTCTTAATCGTGTTTTTGTGAGTTATATTTTTGTTTTGTATCATCTGATGTGTTAAACCCGTTTCAACTCACTTTTATAGGTTATACTGATGTTATACTTTTACACCACTGTCCCAGTTTCAGCGAGGATTGAGTGAGCTCATCGACATGTTTAACCCGACACATTATGTATGTGTATGTGGTTGTGAACTATCATACTATTTATTTGTTTTCAGTTTTATTGTTTTTCGTAAATCAGACCGTTTTCGTTTGAATTGTTTCACGGTTTGTCAAATCGGGTCCTTTATAGCTAACTATATAATATGGGTTTTGGTAATTGCTAAGATGTGCCATACGGTAACATAAAAGTTTTAAAATGCGTTTTATTTTGACTATGTTGTATCTCATTATGTGTGAGAATAACCAGGAGATATGTCAAACAGTACTAGATTGTTTAAAGAGTTTGATGGTAAGAATAACCAGGTGATATGTCAAACAGTACTAGATTGTTAAGAGTTTGATATTGCTATGCGCTACTTTCGTAATTAGCTATAAAAACACATTAGGAAGTGTTCTTGTAATTGATGAGATGTGATTGCCGAGAGAAACTAACACACTGAAAACAGATGAACACTACATGTATACATATAGATCTCCTACCTTAAAATGTGTAAAGTATCACAATATCATAAAAAAAAAACTATTGATATCCATACATACATTATATAATCCTGTATGATGTTTTTGGTGAATCCACTGCCGTTATATTCAATGAACCTTATCTCGTAATCAATAAAAACCACAGCTTTATTTCAATAAAATCATTGACCATAAACTATTTACATATGCCGCTAAGCAACAACATAAACTTTATCAATCAAAGATATTTACTTTTTACTTGTTCATTTTAAATTTTGTTTGGAAATTTATCGGTTATTTAAAAACGAAGACGCAATCGAAAAGCGTTTTATGATTGGAGTCTTTTAAAGGGACGATCTACGTAACTCTGACATTGATACGTATGGTTGTTTAATTCTATAAATAAATTTTAAAAATCGTGATTCAATTATGTTTAGATTATCCTAATGACGTATTTAAGAATTGGAATGTGACATTGCGATATCTATAGAAATCGCACTTAATCAACTCTTTGTAATAGTGATTACTGGAATACATTGACGTACAATTAAAGGCACTTACATATATTATATCCTATTGTAAAAGACCACAGAAATATTAAAAAGCAAACCATTTTTTCATTATATCAAATTAAAAATGCTCGACCTTAAGAAAAATTGGTACCCTTAAATGTTAAACTGACATCAAGCTTAATTTTAAATATTAGTCTACTGGTCTACATTCTAATATCAACAGATCTACTTCAGAGTACATATAAATGCCATCATACATTCTCACTTCAGAGTAGATTTTATCGCCGTTATACATTCTCCAATCAACAGTTCTACTTCAGAGTAAATACTATTGTCGTCATACAGTATACAGCTATAGTGCAGAGTAACTTGTGAGAAAACTATACGCACTACTATTTTTTTAAATCTAAAATTGATATTTTGTTTAAATTTTATGTTCTTTAAACACTGAAGATGATTTTTGAAACGCCTTTCGACTTAATCTGCTCGCAGTTAATGTTATAATTTTTCAACTAAAAAGACCAATCAAGGGTTTTTGTACGAATGGCACTTACCCGTTTAAATTATGTAAGATTTGATAATAGTAACATGGATTTAAATAGAAGACTACTAATTACCAGATTAGGGATTAGGTCAGTTAGATAGTCTGAGAACATTGTTCTCTGATATTTATTATGTGTTACAATTAAAATGTGTTTAAGATGCTATAGGATTTAAAACTACTAATTTACAATACAGAATTAATTGATAGTTTTGTCATTTCGTATGATTGGTTTTGTAAAACTTGATAATTAAGAACGTAAACTGTTGATGGAGAGGTCTTACATGTGCTATTTAGGGAAATTAATCATTCTGATTCATCAATACAAAATATTTGCAAGAATTAAGAAGTTTCGTTTGGTCTTTATGACTTTAGCGACAAAGCGCGATTAATATCCTATCGGATAAAAGATCGGCTTAAGAAACCGAATAACTTTCAAAGTCATTAGTCGATAATAAACTCACAACACCATGGCAAAAAAAAAGAAAAAAGAACAAAAAAAAATATACAAAACACAACATAAAAACTAAAGGTTTAGTAACACAAACACCACCAAAACTAGGTAGGATCTCCAAGTGATCCGGATTGGTAGACATATCCTACTCCGTATTTTGCACTCATCGTATTACTCATGTAAGTACAAACCCGATGGTGAGAATAACTCGACAGTTCATGTTTAGGGAAAAGAATGGCGGAATTGTTGTTACTATCCGTCGTCATCTGTAAACAGATCTTCGGTAACGGTCAACCAACTTATACTGGCCTTAAAATTAGCAAAGGGATGATTTCAACTTCACCACTTGCAACACCTGAGATCACCCCCAGTTTGTTTTAGGGGAGGGGGAGGCTTGTTCTATTATTTGTCTGTTTGTCTTTTACCTTTTTGGCTATGGCTTTGTCAGTTTATTTTTTTTTAGTTTGAATGTCCCCCTGGTATCTTTAGCCCTTCTTTTATAAGCTGAAAGTTATATTCAAATGAACCACAGTAGTTTTAGATCGAGCTACTTTCCAAAACAACAAAAACAAATAATCTTGTAAAGCCTATGTAACAGTAGTTTTTCATAAATTTCACAACTGGTGTCATCCGATTGGATTCACCTATAATAAATCGTAGACATTTCACGTACCTGCAACGTGTATACAAATAAAATTAAGATGATTATCCAAATTCATTATTAGTTGCCGTCTATTAAATCGTGTTTTATTGAAGTGTCACATGAAACACATTATAGAGGAACCAGAGTTGTATTTTATAAGTATCAGCCACAATTGTTGCTGCATTCTTTGATCAGGTATGCAGATTCAGTAGCTGTTCTCGCATGCAACTTCTTCAAGTTTTTAATTGAATCGTGTCAAGATGTATAATTGCTTCTGATTATATGTGTTTGTGGGTTAATTTGTATTGTGCAATCCAGTACTCAAGGACTATAGAGTTCTCCGTGTATATATATGGAGTTTATTCTCCCGTATGTCTGCTCTTATTAGACAGAGATGTGTAATATTTATAGAGTTGTTATCTTAAGTCCATCTGTAAATATTGTTTTGTATTTTATTTAGGATGACTGCCTCAGTCTTTGTAAAATTCATAGTTACTCTAGACTGTTTGACATGAAGATTGGTTACTTGGAGCATGGGATATAGTAGTGGTAGATGAATGAAAGGTTTTAATAAGGATTTTCATATCCCAGGCATATATTACTTTAGCCGTATTTTGCACATCGTTTTGGAATTTTGGGTCATCAATGCTCTTCAATTTTGTTTATGTTTGGCTTTATAACTATTTTGATCTGAGCGTCGCTGGTGAGTCTTATGTAGACGAAACGCGCGTCTGACGTATCAAATTATTAGCCTGGTACCTTTGATAACTATTATTATACGTGCTAAATTGTAAAAATTTGTGATAAAAGATTTGAAATAATCCACATCTGATTGACACCACTGGTTTAAAATCCCCCATCGCAGGCCATCTTCTACTGTGCAACAAATGGTGGTAAGAACCTTCGATGATGTTTAGTCGAATATATGGTCCACTATATATAATGTTCTTTATAAGGATTGTTGTGAAATCTAAGGTATTTATTATACAGATGGGATATTTTCATGGTTTGTGTTTTGTAAATACCTAAAAGAAGGAGGGTGGATTTTTGATTTTCTAAATCGTCTCTTTCGTGAATTTTGTGGGAGTATATGTAAGATTCCAAATTTTGTTGTGAATTCCAATGTCTTCAGTTAAGCCTGAACTAATGATGAATCAGATAATCCGATGCAATATACAGCAAAAGCTGTTTCCAAATATGAAATCATTTTTCTTCTGTCAGGAGACGGGAACAATACATTAGTTTGGTTTGTTTATTATCGTCTGCTTTGGGTTTGTTTCATTTATGGTTTAAACGTTTTAAGACTTTTAATTATATCTGAATTCAAAATGCATAACAAATTCGACTAACAAGAAATAAATATTTTAGTAATACTGATAACAAGAGTGTATACAAAATAAGGTATGAAACCAACAAAAATAATTGTCTCTGAAAATGAATATCACAGTTTGTCTCGTAGCTTTGTTGTGGTTATACATTACTGGATCTGTAACAGAGAAAAAAAGAAAGGTTTAATAAATGTATAAAAAGAGCAGTCGTGTTATAAATATGGTTATAATAACTCTAAGTGAAGTCAGGCAGTGTGACACGAAAAACAAAACAATATTTAGGAAACAATTAATTTCAGCAATTTTCGAAGAAAACAGCGATTATAAATCGTCGCAAAAAATGTCAAACTTAGAACTCCTGTTATATTAATTGATAACCAAAGTTTATGAAAAATTATGATTTTGCAAAGTAAGCTAGAATATGTTAAACCATAAAATGTTGGTTTACAAAATTTCGTAATACTTACTCTATTTCAACCGGTCTTTCTGAATATATTGCAACTGCAAAATCATTTTGATCTTCCGGCCCATTAGCATGTATAAGCAGTACGTATGTTCCAGGTTGTAACTTATATCCACAATCCACACTGCTTCCGTATGAGAATGGTCCATCATTTCCACTCATATCACGTACTGCATTGTTGTAATTCTGAGCAAACCAGTTATAATCTGACTGAAAACTACTTCTGTCAGTCTGAAATACGATATATATGTGTATAAAACTAGATATCATAAAATAAACAATCTGAAAGGGTGCAGCGCGGCAATGAAAATAATAACCTATGTAATATAGCTTATTATTAAATACAAAAAAAGATTCCAAACAAGAGTATAATTAAGACCATAGTTTGTTTAATGCTGATACTTATTCTCCAGTTTTATCCAGTAAACTTACAGCCTGGTGTTTACTTCCATGAGCAACATGATGAGTGTCACAGGACAGGATATACTTACCTTTCCGGATCACTTGAGATTACCCCTAAGTTTTTATGTAGGGTTCGCACTGCGCAGTCTTAAGGTTTCTATGCTGAGTTTTGTATACTGGTGTTTGTCTTTTGGTCTTTTTTTGTTTTTTCCCATGGCGCTGTCAATTTATTTTCGACTTTGACCTTGAATTACCCTTTGGTATTTGTTGCCTCTCCTATATCGTATCATGTCCGTATTATTGATCATTTTTTAAACGGACAACATTCTTTAAAATTTTTGTTATAAAACACTGGATACATTTCTATATGACTGATTACGTTTCTCTCGATTTTGGTTTGTAAACCGGATTTGTTTTCTCTCAATCGTTTTTTTGACTTTTGAACACGGGTATGCTACTGCTGCCTTTATTTGTTTTCTCTTAATCGATTAAAGACTTTATATCACTTTTTGCTACTGCTGCCTTTATTTGTTTTCTCTACACTTTTGATAACTTTTTGCTACTGCTGTCTTTATTTGTTTTCTCTCAATCGATTTGTGACTTTTGAACACTGTTTGCTACTGCTGCCTTTATTTAGCTGGTATAAACGTTCTTACCTCAAACAGTTTTATTCCAATAGGGAAACCATTCTTCTGATCTGGCTGCATAACTTCCACTTTTACACTTTGTGCTGAAATAACATTGTATCATTTAAATTCAAGAAGACGGTAATCACATGGTTACTTGTATAGGAAAACTTATATTTCAAATGCTATTCTACGGCCTCCGATGGTGAACAAGAGCTCACGTGTTTATCGTAGACAAAGTAACGACATTCATGTCATCACTCAAACATATCCGACAATACACAGTAAATGGTTAACCAATCTAATCAACTCAATAACATGGAGAGGTATACGGAAGATATATGGAGAGAGAGAGAGAGAGTCAACAGTAGTTATCAAAGGTACCAGGATTATAATTTAGTACGCCAGACGCGCGTTTCGTCTACATAAGACTCATCAATGACGTTCATATCAAAATATTTATAAAGCCAAACAAGTATAAAATTGAAGAGCATTGAGGATCCAAAATTACAAAAAGTTGTGCCAAATACGGCTAAGGTAATCTATGCCTGGGATAAGAAAATCCTTAGTTTTTCGAAAAATTCAAACTTAGGTAAACAGGAAATTTAAGTAATTATGGTACAGTCCATTTGTTATTATTCATGATAATATGCGATGAATTTAGCCACAAGAATGTAAGAAGAATTTGAATTTATGAATATTATACATACGCTCATTAATTGTAATAAAGATTAAACATACGCTCATTAATTGTAATAAATATTAAACATACGCTCATTAATTGTAATAAATATTAAACATACGCTCATTAATTGTAATAAAGAACTGTGGATTTGTTGCAAAAGTATCACGGCATGAAATCTGTCCTCCAGCATTGCGTCCGCTCACAAACTTTCCAGTAATACATTGTGAACAACCTGAAAGTAAAAACGGTCATCTAACTAATGTTTCAAATATTATATTAATTAGGACAATGTATACCATTCGAGATAAACATTTAAAGGCATAAAATGATTATGTATTTTGCCACTTTCTCAGTGAGTAGTAATAATGTGAATATCAAAAGCAAATTATACAGTCCTACTCACAGCCCTCAAATTGATATTTTTTTTACATAACTACTGCTTTAGATAAAAACAACATAAAACATAAGTAACTGTCAACACTCATTAAATGAAATTTGTCAAATTTGTACTTTTATCAGTAAAATTCACATAACACAGGTTGGGTCGGTTCAAATATCTTGCTAGATTCAGGGATAATTTTTGCATCCTTTGTTATAAAACGGGTGTACACATAAATAGCAATATAAATAAATAAATTGTTTTTGTGCAGAATATCAAATATATTATCAGGTGCATATATAATTAAGGTAATATATACAGCAATGTTGATTCAAGTATGCAAGCCCTGAAAATGTAATAAAACATTCTTTATCTCACCTAACTGTAAGACACTTCCATCAACCTCCAAGTCGGGTCCCTTTCCTGTCATTACTGTAGTACTGTCTTGTATTTCACTGAAAATATGTCTTGGTATTATTCACATTGTATTAAATCAAGCATGTTAATTAAACATGTTAGCTCTCACAACTCGCTCCCAATCAGACAGTTTGAGCTGAACATTGAAATATATTTCCCCTTTCTATATGACAAATTATTCTAGCGATCTTATTTAAAACAATGTTGACTTACGTCAGATGATCAAGTTTGGTAAATTGTTTGGTTTATATCCCCGATGTCATGTTATAACTCAGTGTGCTCGAACTTAACGCAGCTAGATAGAAACTCACGAAACTACGATGTCATATACTACAGAGTTTTCCATCATCATCTTGGTGATACAATTCCTTTTCTCAATTGACTTTCTTTCTAAATTTTTTGAATAGTATTATATAACACAACTTAAATGCATGTGAACATTAAATTTGACGCCGACATTGGAAGTCTTGTAAAACTGAACTTGAATGAATTAAGCACATAAACACTTACAAAGGATTCGTCAATGGTCCAGCCGTGAAAAATCGAATCAAAAACTCTTTCATTACTCTTGGATCTTTGTCACAACTATCCATAGTAGAAGGTACCGCCACGTATTTACCAGGTTTCACATTAAATCTGTAGCACGAACTAAAGTCTATCAAATACATATTGTTTTTGTCTCCTAACTCGTCAAGAACAAGTATATCTGAGTCTTCATGTAGAACCTAAAATTATATAAAGTTAAAGAACAGTTCGATTTAAATGTAAAATAAATACTCTTAAAATTCGTACTATATTTTACCTGATAACTTTTTTATTCGAATGTCCCTGATTTAGGTCTTTTATAGACAAAACGAGTCTTTGGCATATTTGTTTTATCCTGGTATCTATGTCAAATACCCAAACGTCTGGAGTATGTCTGTTGCAACGAATATTTAGCTTGAATTTTGAACAGCGGTATACTACTATTGCCTTTATTTGTAATTTTGAATCCAGCACAGAGAAGGAAGATCCAGTTCTTCATCTTTATTAGAATTTTCCAACTGAACATAGAACAGACCTTTTATTGTTTAAGATTTCCTTTGATGTAAGTGACGTAGTGATATTTATTGAATTTCTAAGTGAATTGTCAATACCTTATTCCGTTAACAAGTATTTTACGTAATGTGATCGACACAAAAAACTGTTTTTCTGGACTTGAAGAACGGGGACAACAACATGTTTGTCATGGAGGTAGTACATGTTTAAGAAAGAAATGGGTCTTTCCATATAGATATATATATAAGAGTTAATAGGCCCATTCAGTTTTTGTTTTTCAAATTTGCTTCACCAACCTCACTGCCTTAACCAAATCTGGAAGAGTATCCACGTATTATTTTTCTCTATGAGTGCATCGTGGCATAATACTCGACTGATATCAGTAGTTGAGTTTTTCATTTTATAAATTTAGGGTCAAATATTTTACCCATAAACATATTTTGTAGAAAAGCCTTGTCCAGGTCACCAGAAATAAAAAGGTCAGTCGGCTTTTAAATGAAGGGGGAACTATCACAAAAAAATGGTGCACAATTTATATAAGTTCATCGTAGTGTTTATTTTTAAAATTGTGTGTCCGTTTTCACAAATTAATGTGGTGTTTACTGAATCTCGAGTGAAAATGATACATCCTGTCAAACTGTTTCAAAATTTCATTAACTTAACAAAATGATAGCAAAATCTGGTTCTGGAGAAAAGATATTTTGATTAAAAGAACTTACCTTATAGAAATCCACCCTAATTCCCACTTTATCATCCTGTCTGTCTGATGTTTTCTGTACTATCTGTACCACAACAGGAACATTACCATCCCTATCTGCCTCTAAGTAAATAGAAATCATTGTACTGTTTATACGAATATTACATTATAAATACTGTCAGTCTGTAACAGGAAAATTGCCATCCCTATCAGCCTCTAAGTAAATACAAAATCATTGAACTGAGTATACGAATCTTATCTTATTAATACTGGGTCTTCAGTCTGCATACTTCCGTATATTAATTACTAAGGACAGGGCACTTGTTTGCTTCATTAATTACTGTGGACAATGCTGGTTATTTTTCTTTCCACATGCTTTGCTTTAACGATTACTGTGAGCTAAGGTTTTGGTTTCAGTCCGCATTTCTTTTTTTGCTATCAAGATTACTACAGGTAGATCAATATATATGTTGCCTAAAATAGTTGATATTTCACTTCTGATAAACATCAATCACAACTAAACGCAAATATAACTTAGGCTTCTAGAGACAGATTTGTAATAAAAACGGCTTTACTTAGATGTTTATTTTTTCCTATGTGTAAAATTGTTATGCAATGGTTAGTCTGAATGAATGAAAGACATCTACAGAACAATTATTTTACAATTCAAAACGTTTTTGCATTTTGTGTACGACTTATTTTCTACTTAATCACAGTAATTGAAATAGTCTTTCAGCCATATGTAGATTGTAAGGAATGAAATTTAAATGGTAAACAAAACAACTTATGACGAAGAAATTGTCTGTTTTACATTACGAATATCCTGTTCTAGTATGGATGATAAACAAGATAAATAGAAATAGAATTTATAAAAAAGAAAATCAAATTGGTATTTACTATTTAGGGTAAAAAGGTTTTAGTAAGTTATAAAAGACGCGATCAATTGAATATTAGAATTTGAATTTTTTAAAGAAATATTATGTCTACATATAAGCAAATAAAGAAAAGCTCTTTAACATTAAAAATACTTACTTCATTTCTCACTTACTGTTCCTTAAAATTATATGGAATTAAATAATGTTGAACGAACGAGAGGAACGTTTTGATTTTTTACATATCTCAGTAAAAAGCTGTTTTTCTAAGTTTGTGGTAGCAATATATTTTATCAACAGATTAAGAAAACAACATATATTTCCGATGAAACTCCTGTCTAGAATGAATTCAAGGTTTTGTTTAGATATTCCAAGGAAGTTAGTTCAAGCCTTTGAATTGTATTGTATGCACGAATATCATAATGTTACTGGCAAATTATCGACAAAGGTACACTGCTGGTCAAAAATAAAATCATTGGTTTGTTTTTTCGAATTTATTTCCCCAAAAATAGATCTATGCATCCCTTTTAAATACACTGAATAACAATGTCAGAAAAAATCAACAATGAGATAGATGCTTAAAGAAAGCCACTAACCTTGGTCGCTCACTGTAACACAGAACTGTGGATTTTGTAGTTTGCTTTGGAAGCCTCCAGCTTTCCCTCTTCGCCAATTTCCAAATAAGGATGTCACATAGTCTATTAAGCAATACAATATAATATATATATGTCTAAATCAATCCCAACGTTAATAAAATCACAAAAACAAAATAAAAAGTGTCTAATAAGCAATACAAGATAATATATATGTCTAAATCAATCCCAACGTTAATAAAAATAAAAAAAACAAAATAGAAAGTTGGAATATTATAATAAAAACAGTTTAATTAAATGTTTGACAATACAGTCTTATTACCCGGATTTGTTTTCTCTCAATCGATTTGTGACTTCAGAACACCGGTATACTACTGTTGCCTTTATTTAGTTGACAATAAAGTCATGTAACCCGGATTTGTTTTCTCTAACTCGATTTATGACTTTTGAACACCTGTATACTACTGTTGCCTTTATTCAGTATCCTTGGAAATAACGATTTGACCAGAAACGTTAAGCCTGCTGGTCTCATATGTTGGTGTGTGTCATATCAGAATTGTTTCTTGGTTATCAGAATTTGGTTTAATTCGCAAACATTTGACTGTTTTTGTTAATGTATATACAACATGTATAATACTCTGGATGTTATAGAGCTCAACATATAATGAAGACATCTGTCTATTGATGAAGACTGAATGTTGTCGTCTATATATTTGGTTTGGGTTATTTTATCCAGGCAGGTTGCAGTCTTCACAGAAAACTCCTTGTCCAAATATCGTTGCTTTATATATTTTAATGAAAGAGAGGTGGAAGATATGAAAGGAATGTACAATATCTAAAACAAACAACAGTCTACAAAACACAGGACTGAGCAGCACAATTAACGCCCACTAACAAACAGGAAATGATCGCAGGGGCTTTTGAAGGGTATGCAGTAATGACTTACTTAGCGTATCAGCCGTTCCATCTCTGTCAACGTCTGGTGTTAGATTGCAAATGGTGCACTGTTCAAAATACTCGAGGAAATGGTTTACATCCATATAGAATTCCCCGTCATCTTTATTTGGATGCGGAATAGAACCTCCATACTGACTCATCTCGTTACTCCTACAGATAATTACAACATATATTTAGACACTATAAAGAAAGGGTATACGTATGATTGGCAGAACCAAGATAATATTAAAAAAAATTGGGTCCATTTGGATTTTGTTAAAAGGGTACAAGTATTTGCCATAAGTTGAAGACTTGTTCATCTAATTTCAACTGTTTTCTAGAGAATTAATATTACACCTTTGAGAATGATCGCGTTATCTTATTTCCCTATAAATTTATACGTTTGTCTACATCTAATAGACGAGTATGTTTTATATAATAAATTATGGCAAGCCGTTCTCGTCAAAACTATGTTTAAACCATTTTTCGAAAAATTTACACACTGAGAATTACAACAAAGCACACTGAGATTTAAAAACTTCAAAACACACACTGAGAATTAAAAATTACACACTGAGAATTAAAAATTACACACTGAGATTTCATAAAGACGCACTGAGATTACAAAATGAAAAACACACACTGAGAATTGAAAATTACACACTGAGAAATGAAAATTGCACACTGAGAATTGAAAATTACACACTGAGATTTCAAAAAGTCACACTTAGAATAAATAAACCGAAAACACACACTGAGAATTTGAAATTACACACTGAGAATTTAAAATTACACACTGAGATTTGTGCGCACTTTTTATGCGCACATATCTTATTAGCATACTTAATCTGAATCTATTACAAGCTTAAAACAACTAGGGGACAGAACTCATTAATCCTTCGATTTGGTTCCAAATTATTTATAAAAAAAACCCTTTAGAAATACAAGCTAGAACAAGAAAAATACCCACTTACTCTTATTACAAATATAACCAAATGGTGAAAAACTTTATCAAAATTGTAAGAAAACATTGGAACAATCTGCAAAAAAAACAAAGAATGCCGTGAAATTTTTACTCAAGTGTCTATTATAGCATATAAACGTAACAAAAATATAAAGATTACCTTGCGAAATCAGGGTAACAGTTGGAAGACTTTTGAAAAGGGGCCATGCTTAAACGGTTTTGAGTAAAAAAAACCGATACACTGGTAGTAATGATCTGAATTATAGGCAACAAACTTATGAATATGAGCGATGTTAAGTCTTGAAATTTATTAGGAATGTTTGTTGAAGCAATCGCATTACATTATAATGACAGAGTTCTTGAGATCAAGATATCATCTGTTGAATTATTCATCTCATGATATTCATTAGTAATTTACATATTAATCTCAGTGTGTATTTTTGAAATCTCAGTGTGTAATTTTGAATTCTCAGTGTGTGTTTTTCAATTATTTCATTTCAGTGTGTCTTTTTAAATCTCAGTGTGTAATTTTGAATTATCAGTGTGTGCTTTTTTTATTTTTAAATCTCAGTGTGTATTTAGATTTCTCGTGTGTTATTTTAGGTTTTAAATCTCAGTGTGTATTTTTTTTGAAAAGGTTTTAAACATAGTTTGACGAGAACGGCTTGCCATAATAATCATTGTCTTATGTATAAATGGAACACGATAACTTTATAAAAGAACTAACCGTCACTCTGGTCCGTTCCTTCCTGTCTTCCCCATGGGTTACGTATACGAACCAAATATTATCTCCTACCTACAAACAATTTGTGTGAAGAGATATAACATTTTTTATCATGCTCAAATGAGCAGAAATATGTTCTATAACATTATACAGAATTGTATATCCTTTCAGAATTTTAACAAGTATTGTTCGGCATTTAATGTGGTGGCTGTCTAAACTAACATACTTTTTACAGTTTAAAGTATATATCAGAAGTGGGTGGAAAGTCTTCTTGTCGTTGATATTTCAAAATTCTAAAGTGAATCTATAATGCAACAAAAATAGATATAAACTGATTATCTAACCTGGTATGTTCCATTCATTGAGTATGCATGACCTCCAACTAAACCATGCTGGCCATCACTTTTTTGCTGAAACAAAGTATTTTCAAATTATTCTTATTATAAAACACAATACATCGGTATGGTGTTACGTTCCACTGATATATTCCTCAATTCAATTAAAACTTTTCAAAATGTATAAATAGAAACATATGTTGGAGGGGTGAACAAATATACAAAAATAACCACTTATTTCATACAATTCTAAAATACAGACTTTGATATACGGTTCAACATTGGGTAAAAAAATATTGAAATTGAAACACTAACATAATTTATCCTTCAATTACATACAAGAATGTATTTATAAACCCCTGTATGAAAGTCATCAATACAATATGCTAACCGGACAAACACAGCCAACCATTGTAGTCGGTGGACTGGAATGTACTTACCGGACAAACACAGCCAACCATTGTAGTCGGTGACTGGAATGCATTTTTAAGTCTCCGAAATAATTGTTGAGATGACATTTTCATTGTTTCAAACTTAATAGCTTCTCCGACACCGGCAGTAAGGTTCATAAAGGCATCGGCTGTTCTTCCACCTGATACCTCATCGTAACTGCCATACATTCTACAAATATTAGTTCAAGATATTATATTTACTTGAAACAAAAGAAATCATTTATCCTACACTACATAAAGTTAACCTTAGAACTTACATCAATTATAGTTCTGCCCAGGCCTTTTAGTTTTGAATGCCCATGAATGTTTTCTGTATTCTAGCTTTCCAATTTGGACCTATATCGTTCTTGAAGAGGTAATTCGGGTAACTCATGTTGCGTATTTATTGTGAATGCGATGATACATCGCTTATAATTATGAAAGTATAAAAGCATTTTTTTTTAATAAGTTTACTGTAACTCCCATTTCATATTCGAACGAAATTAATTTGCAAACACTTTCTTTTTGGTGTAAATATAGTTAACGATTAGTCATAATCAACTATCTACAAAACTTACCGTGCGAACGCCTTCTCGAGAAGAGCCACCCACATTTCGTTAGGATCGGTATTAGAGTGAGCTCCATAAAGTCCCCCCGACCGGATGTGGGTAGTTTGTCATCTATATATATTTCGCTCCAGTGTCCAAATCTCCAAAAGCGGCAATGAAAGACACCGTCATAGTCATTAGTACCGATCTTATAATCTCTAGCTGGAACCACCTGTCAATATGTGAAAGTAGCAGTTATAATGTCATGTATCTAGAACACTTTTTTTTACTGGCAACATTTCCTGTAGATTCCTTGCAAATACAACAGATATTCATTTTAAGGTCCTCGATATTCTTTGATATTCTTTGACTATGAAATGTTCAAGATAGTTATAATATAAAGGTTCAACCTACGAAAGAGTCGAAACCAATATAAAGTTACTGGCAACATGTTTTATTTTGATCTTATTGTAAAGTACGAACGTTTTCCCAATTTTGCAAGCAGATTCAATTTATTTTAAAATACTTTAGAGAGCAATACTCATTAATTCATTTTTTTCTATTAGATCGACTCTCAAGTTTTTTTTCAAGAATAATAAATTGTTTATAAAAGAATAATGTAAATGCAGTATTCTGTTTTGGAGAATATAACATGTGCTTACTCATGCTATCGGTTTTGTGTAAATACAGTATTTATTTTGGAGAGTATAAAATATGCTTACTCGTTCTAACAGCCTTGGTTTATCTGCAATATTTGCCACCATAGACAAAAACCAACAGGTACCAACTCTACCTTGTCCAATATCAAATCTTGTGGTACCATCAGTAAACAAAGCTGGATTTTGACAAATTTCCTACAAGATACAATTGTTTAGAAATACACCAATGAGTCCATGTTTAATAGTAGAGGGTGAAGATAAATCTTAGCAGTTTTTTATTGTTTTTTTTTATATTTCTATCATAGTATTTCTGCTTTACAAGCAATTATAGTTTCTACTAAATATTCTAAAACGTTATCAATGCATGTATACTAAACCCATCATCTTCCTTTTAATTAATATTCACAACATTGGTATCGTTGAATTATACATATGTTTCAAGTCCATAATTCCTATTCGAGTACGAACATTTTCGGAACTTCTCTTACATATTGTAGAACTCGGTAAATGTTTCAACCAAAAGACATTCTTAATGGATTTTATTGTTTTATGCTACTCACAGGAGATGTGTTTATTGGTAAAATTAAGAATGGGAACGGGGAATGTTTCAAAGAGACAACAACCCGGCGTCCAAAGACCAATGAAATATGACTTTTAGATAAATATTCCATAAGTACACATAGCGAAGTTCTCACTCGGATACACACACTATTATATTGAACTATAAAAGGACTATTACAGGGAAAAACATATTGGAGTCAGGCTTGTTTACTGCATGTCGTCTTTCGCTATTGTTATGTGACACTGTATGTAATTAGTTGCTATCCATTCTTTCACATAAAAATAATGATGAAACTGTTAAAAACAGAAATGTTGGAAAATATGTTCAAGACAGGCGAGACAAAAAAGGGTAATCTTATCCTTAAATAGTTTTGTTTACAAAAAAAAATCTATCTATGCTGCAAAAAAAGCCTTTAGATTCAGTTTTGAGATCGGCGTTAAATGTAGTAACGTTAAAACGGCTAGACTTTTGACTAAACACTTTTATTCCATGGTATAAATAGTTTATTGGTCTGGAACAGTAGTTTTTCACAGTTAATTATACATAGTACTTCCTAATGTCAGTAGTGAAATCTGATAGCTTATTTGATTTCAAAGTCACAAAAGTACAAGACACAAGACATACACACATAGCATGCGTTTCTTCTGTACAAGACTCAAAACAGTGCAAAGACATGTTTCAATGTGAAGTCAATAGCATAAAATACCAGACATAAACTGACCCACACAATCTTAATTATTTACTCACAGCCGGTCTTTGCCATTGAAGGCCAGATGCACTAGGAACAGCAACATCAACGGTGAATTCAAACTCAGTGTAAAGTCCATTGTCGTTGGGTGAAGGTCTCGATGGGTTTGTGAATTCTCCGCCTTCTGTGCGGAAATCTATGAACCGTTCTTTTGTTCCAACATCTGTTGGTATATATTCTGATCGACCAAAGTCCGGTGGCGCCGGCTGTTTCCATATTACCAGTATCGTCGAAGTCGACATTGTCTTTTCCTGGTTTTATCGTTTCCCCTCCATTTCTTGTTTCGTCATTCTGAAGAAATAAGTAAAGGGGAAATTATTTTGTTGGATATTTACTACAAAGAACACAATAAAATGTGTTTAAATTAAAAGTTTTACAAAACAACTTTTCATAATATGCTGTGGAAATTGATCACAAACAAGGTATGGATGACAATTATCAAACGTCTATTTGTAACATAAAATGTGTCCATGGTTTCTTCTTTGATAATGTCAACGAATTATTGGTGAAAAGATATACTTAGAGCGTGCAGTTACTACAAGCCATTTTAATAACATATAAAAGTTAACATTGGAATTATACATAACAAAGCTTTTTTTCATAAGCTGTCTCGCATATTTAAACACAATGTATCTGGAATGATCCTACATAAGTTTTTGCTAATTTGAATACCACGCTTGTTCTACAACAGTTGAGCATAAAGCCATACTAGAAACATACAGCTTCTCAAAAACTAGATCGCACAATAAAATTCAAATTGTGCGCCTAAGATATTCCTCTACTTATTTTATGTTCTGGTGTGTTCTGATGTGTATCCAAAAAGAAACATTGTCACAAGAGTGCAATAGTAGTTCACCTTGGCTGTATTTGACAAACCTTTCCGAATTATGGTTCCTCAATGCTCTTCAGCTTAGTAATTTATTTGGCATATTACCATTTTGATTTGAGTAATTTGAAGACGAAAAGCGCGTGAGACGGGGCAAAATTATATGCATTGTGCCTTAATGAGTATTGTTTTTTTTCACAAATGCAGTCCTTTTGGGAAATCCATTAATTAACAAAAAAATCGTAGCTTTTACTAAACTTTATTCATTATAAATTTTTTTTAACAGTCTGTGAAATTTTCCTTGACAAGATAACATTTATAAATTTGAAAAATACAGAATCTGTTTCTTCATTACTCTCTTAATAATGAAAGACATTATATGTAATAATCATAGACAATATGGACAAACTTGCATAAATTATTTTATTATATTTTCATTTCTAATATAAACACATAGTAAAAATGGTGCCATTGTGAGTAACAATCATGTTTTGATTTATTCTTTGGGAACTATAGATTTTGGCCTTGTTATTATTTGAGAAAATCTATCTGGTTCACATTACCATAAGTTCGAGTCACCTTAATTGTTTTGCTTTCAAATTTCTTGAAATAAATGAAATCATTATATATAAGAATCCAATAAAGACAGAAATCAAACTTTGTATATTTGTATTGAACAGTTAATTACTTTAACATAAAAATAAAGTTATGATTTCCAGAATACAATTTCACTGCTAATGTATGTGGTGGAAAGACCGTATATACGTTATGTGGGATCGTAAGTGGATCATACCTTTTAAGCAATAAAGCATAGCATGTAGTTCTTCATTGAAAAACGATTGTTGGTTTAACACAACACTTTGTGCCCTTGTCCAAACAGAATGCCTGTCTATTTATCATTAAAAGTTCCGTTCCATTCAATTTCGCATTTCGAACTAATGCATTTGTTCATTTTTGTAATGACTTATTTTTCAATTTTTTTCTGTATGATTTTTCTTTCCTATAATTGCATTCTCTTTACATATTTATATAACATATTTTAGTAGCATTGAAAATATTTTACTCACCATGATGTTTTTTTCTAATTTATATAGTGTATACATCACAATATATATACTAAGCAAAAATTTAGTGTTTGACTTTCTTGACACGTCAATATCAATAGGTTGGGTTTTTTTCTCTCCCAATTAATACAAAAAATACATATTATGAAATAAAATATTAAACGCTTGGTTAAGATGGTCAAGATAGAAATAAAAGTATTATTCATCGTTGTTTTTTTTTTTAATGTAAAAGTATAAATTTCAGGAATACAAAGCTCAATGGTGTTTTGAATATAATTGGAAAGTTAGCAAAAAAAATCAGATAAATGATAGTTCAGCTCATTCAATCAAACCTTATATAACAAACGAATTTTGAAATCTGTTCTTTGCATTGAAATATAAAATCTACGAAGAAATTTCGGAACTTTCCAATATAAACACTCACATAACACTTTTAAAGAGGTTTAATTGAGACAGTGTTTTTGATTCATTAACATATTTTTGATTATTCTGAATATATATAAAATTATTGGGATATGGACAAGACAAAACATACAACCGGAAAATGAATGGAAATATAAGGACATCTTCCACCAGCATAAGACAACAAAAAATTGATAACTACTTACTAATATGAAAAACAACACATGCGGCTATAAACATGTTTAACTTAATTGTGTGCCGGTAACATATGACTGTAACATTCCATGTTACGTCAATCTCTATCATATACAAGCGTGTTGAAATACAATTAAGCAGTGTGAAGTTAGATTTTATTTAGATCAGCACATATAAGGGGGATATCTTTGGCCTAAAAGTAACTTCATTTGCGCACAATTTTAATTGCGCCAATACCTCTTTTGCGCCACCTCAATTTTCAAAAATATTAGGTATATTTGCGAATAAAATAACTCACTTGAAAGGCATTTATATATTTTTATTATAATTTTATTTATATATAACAACAAATGATTGACTAGTACAACAGCAAAAATTCATCTGACATTTGTACACTGAGAATTTCAAATTATGCTAGCGATCTAATAAAAAATTATACGCTTTTGGATCGTTACACAATACAAAGTCTTGCATCTATGTTTGTAAAAAACCAATATCATTCCAATTTCAGTGAAATTCTGCTCGATTTTTTAGATTAAGCCGGGGAGCCATTTCATTCTCACCTATAATAGGTGAACCACACTATTTTAAATCTTTTTTTCTAAATTTTCTTTAATTTTGAAAGATCTTGGATCTATTTTGCAGGTCGCTTGTCACACAACATTGTGGCTGATTTCTTTAACACGCAGTTACAAATTGGACGATTCTTATTTTGGACAATAAAACTGAAAAAATTATATTCTATTTTACAAATGACAATAATGGTATTTTTATTATGCCAAAATCTTTATATGAAATTTAATTAAAGCGAAAATGTATTTTATTACTCCCTGATAGTTGACTTGTATTTGCATTATAATTTTCAGAAAAAATAGTTTTATAGTCTCTCAAAACTCTTTATAGAGTGGCTCTTGTTGTTAACTTGTGTTTTAAAAAGCTGTATGTTTTATATGTAACAAGTGGCGAGACTTTAATAAAGTATTTGTCTTGTCTTGTCTTGATATAGGTAAAACATGACGTACAGGTATGATATAGGTAAAAAATATTAACAGGTAAATGTGGCGCAATTTCATTTCATTTATTGGCGCAATTAATACCATTAAAATAAAAGAGAGTGGCGCAATTAATACCTTTTCAAAACTGCAATTGGCGCAAATTGATTCTGCCCCATATAAGATTGTATTATTATTTGATTAAAATATATAATGTCTTGTTAGTTAAGTGAGACAGACAGACAAACAGAACACACACACATAGCAGATGAAATTTTACCATATCTGTTGGTATAGGCATCGGTAGTGCTGATGGCGTTATTTGTTTCTGTTCCTCTTGTGGCGGTGGCGGTGTTATTTGTTTCTCCTCTTCCTGTTGCGGCGTTGGGGGTACCTGTTGTTGGTCCTCGTCAGTTGGGTTTCTCATGTCATTATCATCTTGTGGTGGTGGTGGTTTCGGACTTGGTTGTCGCTCTTGTTCCTGTTCTATAGGAGTAGGCGATGGTACTGGACTTGGTTGTCTTTCCTCTTTTTCTTCAACAGGCGGAGGAGGGAGCACAGGTGGTGCCTCTTCTTTTTCCTTAGGTGTTGGAACAGGATCTGGCGGTGGCGGTGTTATGACCTTTCTTTCCTGTTGCTGTTTCTTGTCATTTTCTGTGAGTTTTACCGGCGGTGGCGGAACAGGATGTACATTATTTGGCTGATTTACTTCTTTGCTTTTTTTACTACCATCTGATGAAGACGATGAAGACGATGATGTAGATGCCTTTCTACTTTTATTTGTATTGCCATATAGTTGGCTATCCGTTGGTGTTTTAGTTTTCCTACTTACATTTGTGTTTCCATGGTGACCAAGCGATGCATATTGTGTGCCGGTATCTGATGATGGTGCACATCCCATGTTGAGTATCTTTTCTGTAATAAACATTCACAATTTGTGTTAGAAAAGATCAAATTTATTTTAAGATATGTAAGAACTGTTTATTATTTTGTCATTATTAGTTTATTGCTAAGTGTTGAAGGCCGGATATAGACCTTAAATGTATGACATTTTGGGCTTTTGTGGACATTGTCCTACTGGCAGCCATCTACTCATCTTATATGAAACGATTTGATTCGACTCACATTGAGTCAATGGATCCGTCTACTTCGAATCTATTAAGTGTAATATGAGTGAAATAAAACGTTTGATTAGACTCACGTTGAGCCAAGGATAATTTATAATTTTCTTCAAATCTAACATGAGAATTTAAGTGTGATATTAGTGAAATAAAACAAATGATTTGACTCATGTTGACGGCCAATGATCCATTTCCTTCAAATTTTTCATGAGAATTTAAGTGTAATATAAGCGAAATAAAACAAATGAATATACTTTGTCGTCCATAAACACTGTGTCTTTGTCTTATCATCATTTCTTTAAAAAAAAATGATTCATTTACTTCAAATCTATCAAGAGACTTGAAATGTAACGTGTGTGAAATATGATTTAACAAATATGGCTGCTCATTAAATGCCGTGTTTTGGAGCCGAAATTTACCGATTGCCACCATATAGTAAACAATCAACAAAACGCATGGGTATTGAGAACGTGTTTAACATGTACAATCAGATATTTGTTTATTTTAATGACAGATGCATGCGTATTGCGATCACCGGATTTTGAGGAGGGTCACGCTAAGGTCACTATGCATACGGAAAATATGTCGGCGAATTGCTTCCTGGAAGCAAGCAATTACAAATGAGTAAACTTCTTCCAAATGTGGACAAATTAAAAACTTTCCTCAGAAAAAAGTATATGTACATAGGTTGTATAATGAAAACTATCCATTTAG
Source organism: Mytilus edulis (assembly GCA_019925275.1). Taxonomy (NCBI): domain Eukaryota; kingdom Metazoa; phylum Mollusca; class Bivalvia; order Mytilida; family Mytilidae; genus Mytilus; species Mytilus edulis. The sequence continues at coordinate 2,801,119 of CM034353.1, read as the reverse complement.
TGCATATTTTTTTTTAATTTGAGGTTTCATATGACTTTAAAGTGTAATATGAGCAAAATAAAACGATTTGATTCGACTCACGATGAGTCAATGATACATTAATTTAAATCTATCATGGGGATTGTAGTGTAATATGCGATTCGACTCGCGTTTGAAGAATCAATTTCATCACCATATAGACATAAGAAATGATTTTCTTTTCATGTCCATGGGGTCTCTTATTTTCATTCATTACCAGCGGGTGTAGAGTCATTTTTAATGGCAGAGCGTTTTGTTGTTCCTTTGATTCGGTTAGTTAGCTGAATGTTAAATATATGCTCTAAAAGTTTAATCCGGTGTAATTTTGATTATAAAAAATTATGTAAACGGACTAATAATATTTAAAAGTAGTCAGTCCGATTAAATAACTTTTCATTATAAAAAAATCGTTTACCTTTTATGAATAAAGATTGTTCATGTTAGCAAGTATAACAAGAAAAATGTTTGAGGTGTATGCCCTTGTATTTTATGTATATATATGTTTTTGTTTGTGAAAGAGATGTCTACCTTATTTTTTTTATTTTTTTAGTTCTACCATTTACTCATTTCAATTACCTTGTATTTTCTTTGCCCGCTGCTATTGTCATTACAAAGAACTTTTATATTTTCTGAATTTTGTCCTGTGTTTGTTGTTTTTACGTTTGTTCTTGTGCTGTGTTAATGGAGGATTGAACCTTCACAAACACGTTTCACTCTACCACATCCATATGCCTGTCCCAATTTTACAAATCATGTTTTGCCTAGATTCAATGAAATGTTTCCGTTCCAGGGGCGAATTGAGGGGGTGGCCCGGGTCCCCCCTTTTTTGAGAATTTTTTTACGGTTGCTTTAATAGGAAATCACTGGAAGGATAACGGGAGCGGGTCCCTTTTTAGGTCAGTGTCACCCCCTTTCTGAAATCCTAGATCCGCCACTGCGTTCTGAAACTGAACGGACCATTTTTACTCGTCTGTGAATGTAAAAGTTTTTTGCTAATTGTTGAAGGCCGTATGTAGACCTATGATTGTTATCTTCCATTTAGTCTCTGGTGGAGAGTTGTCTCATTGGCAACAATACCAAATCTTCATATTTTTATATCTTACGAGATGTTTGAAGCTAAACAGGGAAAATACTCATTAACGAATGATAGCCATAGTAGTGAAGTTAAAACAAACATCGTTAAACGTACCTTGTTCAAATGAATGTCACAAAAATGTAATTCATAAAAGTTATTTACAAATCCATGTTAAATATCAACTTTCTTAATACACAGATAATTTTTCAATATGCACTAAATGGTAAATTCCTATATCAAATGAACCGTGGCGATCATCCAGTTTAAATTTCCAAAATGTTTTTTTAAATTCTCAATAGTAAACCATACAATACTGTAATTTGTTTACAGTCGAATCTAAGCAACTACGTAAACTAAAAGTTCGGATCGATTTTCACCTCAGAAATCAAATCGGCTTAGACTTAATTACAAAATATAGGTGAATATATTGGGACGATGAAAGACAATTTGATTATGAAAATATTTTATGCATGGGTGACGTTTTTGTTTCGCGTGTGAGTAAATGTAATTCAAAACGTCATAATACTTGAAAAATACATTGAGGCAATACACTTTCAAGTCATACGTTATTTATTTTATTAACATGTACCTAATGGTGCATTGCAAATAAATTTGATTAGAACAAAATGTGTTTGTCGTTGTGCGATAAAGAGACTGAGATATATAATTTATATGAACGGATTAAGTTTGGGACCTCCCTGGAGGTTCAGCTTCAGATCTTAAAATCAAAAAAAGCGGACTAACAGTATAATAAAAAAATCATGATGACACGAGCTTCAACAATAAAGTGAACCGATAAATATAAGAAAAACTTGAAAAATCATGTTTTCATGATACTAGCAAAATATGTAATTATAAGTATTGCCTGCTTCTTTTAGTTATTGTATAAGGTTGCAAAACTGTTGAATGTGTACACATAGTAAGTATGAAGCGCAGCGCTTACGAGCTTAATACAAGGTTTGTTTATTACATGTAGTTGTTAGTGGCTTTGAGCTAGATGTCAGATAACTGCGAGTACTCTCAGATCTGTTAATATATAAGATATCTTATTAACTATATAAGATATCTTTTATATAGTTTATAATAGAGATATCTTATTTACTTAATAAGATATCTCCATAAGTTAATAAGATATCTCTATTAGTTTATAAGATATCTCTATTAATTAATAAGATATCTCTATTAGTTTTATAAGATATCTCTATTAATTAATAAGATATCTTATAAAGTATGTATTTAACAGATATCTTTATAAAGAAGTAAGATATCTTATATACTTTATAAGATATCTTATATACTTTATAAGATATCTTATTAATTAATAGAGATATCTTATTAACTTATAGAGATATCTTATAAACTAATAGAGATATCTTATAAACTAATAGAGATATCTTATTTACTTTCAAATTAAATAAGATATCTTATAAAAATTAAAGATATCTTAATACTTAATAAGATATCTTGTTAAATAAATAAGATATCTTCAAATTTGAATAAATATATAGATGGCGTGCCATATATATCACACTGTTACCTAAAATAATGTGATTCTGAAGAGCTCTGAAGACCACCTTTTCAAATAATAAAAGTTATGTAATGGTGTAAATTAGATACACCTTCGAACACAATTGTACTAACGCCCTCAGTGTATGTATTCAATATATCAACATTTGTAACTACTCAACAGACAGCTATATCTGAACTGAATGACCAATTACCATGATTATGTGCACATGTATTTATCAATAGATAAGCATAAAAGATATAGGGTTGTGTATTATTAAAGTTTTCCATTATAAAGAAAACTGTCATCTTTCAAGCGGAAACTTTGTAAACATCCGGAATTTTTTGTTTGGACATTCCAGTTTAAGAGGTATGTTAATCAATAAGCAGTTCAATAGTTATCAATATTTAATAACACGATAGCAGTCTCGAGATTGTGCATGGTAGATGCTGACCTTTATGCTCAATGTCATCCTTCGTTATTAATTTAAACGAGTTTTATGGTAGGTGGTTATATATAGATAAACTAAAGTATTGTTACTATTATTGTATAATATATTCATGTACAAGTATGTGTCATCGCAGGTCACGAATCTCCATAATAAACATAAACAACAGACATACTTCAGAAACGTAATATTAAACGGCATTGATATAGCAACTCAACAAAACAGTCAAAAGGTTGAACTAGAGGTCAGCATGTGATGACTTGACAGTTGTAGTAGAAACATGGCTTACTGTTTTGTATGATGCATTTGCAAATAAAATACAAAAAAAACCCATTCATTTTAGTTACAATTGAGAAATTCTGTTTGGAGACGATGACAATTTGGGATTGTTGGCTTTTGTCCAGTCATATTATCTGAAGGAGAACTCCACTAATATATAACCATCATAGGGTCAATAGTTCAGGTGAAGGTCAGTGTGACCTCGATATGGTATATGACACACATCCAGCAACTGATGCATCAGCATAAAAAGATGACCAACATAAGTTTTATTGTGAAAGAGTTATGTACAGGACACAAATTAGACGAGGTTTTCATATCATTGGGGCCAAGGGACATAGTCAAGGTCAGAAGGACTTAATATATATATATATGACACACACTCAGCCAACGATGCATGAGCAAACCAAGTTTAGTCCACCTTAGTTCTATGTACAAAAGTTATGCCAAGGACACAAACTATACAAGGATAATCATTGGGATCAAAGGTCAAAGTCAACTTCAAAGTGACCTGCCTTTGGCATATAACACCACCCCATAGCTAGCCCCATGATGAAACTGCATACCAAGTTTGGTTTATGTGTTTTACGGTACAAAAGTTATGAGTCGGATCTACAAGGATTTACTTTAATAAGAGTCAAGGTCAACTTTGATCAACTTAAGTGCAATGGTACAAAAGTTAAACGCAAGTAAGGAAGCGGGACTGACGACCAGACGGTGACTTGAGAGACAGACAAGCAGACGCAATAGTATTGCTTTCACCTAACAAAACCTGAATCAATCTAAAAGAGATTTTTTATAAACATGAGAGATGTCTTCTTCAAAACTACATTTAAACTTCAACACAAATACTAGTAAGCAAAACAAGACAATTTGTAATCAAAGACTAGACAAGTGTCAGTGGTCATATCTATAATAGAAATAGAACAATTTTTCACTTCTAAAATTAATATGATTAATTATTTGCAGACAATTGAGATGGCTTGGCGGGCTCTATGGCAACTGACCATGGGAGAATCACCGGAATTAGAAGACTTCCTTAGTCCAGTCACAGGAAGTTTGGTTTATTTCATCGTAACAATGGGCACAGGAGTTATATTCCGTGTTTTGAATAAGCAGTACTCTCCTGCATGGTGCCAACAATACATCGCTGATTTTTCAGCCACTTTGGAAATGTGTGCTTACTTTTTCGAAAATAAACTTTATAATGAAGCACTATGGTGCTATATGGTTATTCATTGCGGTTGTTGTCCAGTGCTTGGTAGCAAACAGAACATATTTCGGTGCTTCAGAGAATCCAGTTAAATCGTTCTACGATTTATGTACAAATAAAATAAGTACAAAAACTGCTATTACTAAGATATTAGTACAGACTTTAGCTGGTGCCACGTCGTATTATTTCGCTAGAATGGTTTGGGCTTTAGATCTTGTAGCGGATCACCGGGAAAGGTATTTAGAAACTGTCTGTGATACGGATCTTTCTGTTGCCTTGACAGTCGGACTGACCATTGAACTAGGAGCCACTTTGATTGACACATGGTTAGGTTTGCAGACCCTGGTTCCACAATCATTCATCGACGAAGTCCTGAAGTGTTCTAATGGTGCATTCATGATTGTCATGGGTAAATTATTTTGCAACACACAATATTTGCATATATATAATATATATTTACACATTACGTCTCAGTTCAAGAATTTAGTATGTACACTGCTCGGTCAACAAACTTATCTTAAACAGTTTTAAAAAGCAAACATGAAAGCAGAAGAATCTTAGTTTAGTTTAAACTAAGATTACGTAATAATAACACCTAGCCTATCCTTCACAATTTGTAAAGTAAACCATTATAGGTTATAGTACGACCTTCAACACGGAGCTTTGGCTCACACCGAACAGCAAGCTATATTAAGGGCCCCAAAATGACTAGTGAACAGGAATACGGTCTTTTCTATATACAAAAACGAGAAATGAAAAACACTTATGAACCACATCAAACGACAATCACTGAACATCCTGAGTTAGGACAGGTGAAAAAAATGCATCGGGTTTTAAACGTTTTAATAGGCCGCGACCAACCTTCACCCAACCTGAAACACTGAATAGTGTTATATCAATTAGAATCATGAATTGCTTAACTCTATCAAAAGACATATCGACAAAAACAAGTAAACATAAGCAGGAGCCTGTAATTCAGTGGTTGCCGTTTGTTTATGTGTTACATATTTTTTTTTTTTTTTTTTTTACATAAATAAGGCCGTTAGTTTTCTCGTTTGAATTGTTTTACATTGTCTTATCGGGGCCTTTTATAGCTGACTATGCGGTATGGGCTTTGCTCATTGTTGAAGACCGTACAGTGACCTATAGTTGTTAATGTCTGTGTCATTTTGGTCTTTTGTGGATAGTTGTCTCATTGGCAATCATACCACACCTTTTTTTTTTTTTTTTATATATATACACTGATTGTATGATGTACATAAGAACATCTTATCATCATGTATTATTACGAAACAACTGCTCTGTTCATCGTGTATGATCACTGTGTATCATTGGTACAGTGGATATAGCTGTATAGGTACTTCGAAGCGCTAAAAACTATATACAGTACATGCATTTAGCTATGCACCGTACAGGATATATGTGGTCATCTATACACCATTCACAACGCTTCTTGTCGGAATAAAATATCGAAAAATAACATATGTATAAAATATTTCAATTGAAACAGCTATACTTGTTACGCATATACTTAAACAATATACGTATAGCGTCTTGAAATATGAAATTTATTTGTACGAGGCTTAGAAACGGGGTAAATGCGAGGTTGTACCGAGCATTTTCCCGTTTCGTGCCGAATACAAATAAATTTCATATATCAAGACACTATGCGTATATTGTCTTTATACTGAAATCGATAAAAAATAAAAAAAATAAAAAAATATGTAACAAATTGTTGTTAAAAAAAAGTGCTTGGAATTTCCCCCATGGGGTACCATTTTGGGGTATTTCCCTATGAGCGTAGTCACGGCGGTAAGACATTGACATTTTAAGAAATTAGAAAGGGAAAATGAACTTAAGGTGGTACCTAACACTACAGGGAGATAACTCTGTAATGTCAGCTAAACGTTTTAATTACGTTGCGTTGTGAAGGCAATATAAAGCTTCTGAATGATCAAAATTAGTGTTTGTCAAACTGCTATATAACCAGTGTAATTTTTCGGATAAAACGGTTGGTTCAAATTTTTTGATTTTTTTATATTTTTGTTAAAGGGTCAAAGTAAATACTTTGTCAAAATTTTATGAAAATTAAACGAGCCAAATTAATTTTAGTGAAAGTGTTGGGTACCACCTTAATTAATAACATTTAATAAACATGGTATATAAATTACCAATTTAAAGACATAACAAGTTGAAATTCATAAAAGTTTGACCATTGTTACTACACGTTGTCATGGTTGTGACGTGACGTTGTTGATGAAATACAGTAGTTCTGGTAAGTAGGCGGGGCTTATAGGTTAGTTAAAGTGGCCTTCTATCAGAAAAAGAGTTGCAATGAATATAGAACCATATCGGATGAGACGAGCGCTAACTTCTTTGACAAGTATATTCACATGTTTTTAGTAAGCGTGGTTGTTTTGGGAAAATAATGAGACTTCTCTCTTATCACCAACCTTAGCTGCGAAACGTAGCTCTTAAGGTCCTTTTGATGATTTTTGATATTTGCGGACTATATAGCTCTTAAGAGCTACGTTTCGCAGCTACACCAACCTACGACCAAATCATTTCTTAAAACAACAATTATGTTTAGATTGAAGAAAACATTGATATTATGTAAACAAAACAAAGATTTTCATACCGTGTCAGAATAAAAATTGATGACGACCGCTTGGTTAGTACCTATATCCTCTGTACCGATGATACACCAGGGGCGGATCCAGCGATTTAAAAAAAAAAAGGGGGGGGTTCCTAACCCAGTACAAAGTGGGGGTTCCAATTACATGTCCCCATTCAAATGCATTGATCGTCCCAAAAAAAGGGGGGGGGGTTTCAACCCCCGGACCCCCCCCTCTGGATCCGCGCCTGTACACGGTGATGATGAACAAAAGAAAACCTTTTCACCATGTGTGATGTGCAAAAGTGCATCTTTTTATCGTGTATGATGTACAAAAGAACATCTTTTCACCATGTGTGATGTACAAAAGAACATATTTTCATCAAGTATGATGTACAAAAGAACATCTTTTCACCATGTGTGATGTACAAAAGAACATCTTTTCACCATGTGTGATGTACAAAAGAACATCTTTCAACTACGTATGATGAACAAAAGAAAACCTTTTTACCATGTGTGATGTACAAAAGAACATCTTTCATCGTGTTTGATGTACAAAAGAACATCTTTTCAACATGTATGATGTACAAAAGATATTTTTCCATCATGTTTTATTACCATCTGCTCACCATGTATGAAGTACACAAAAGAACATCTTTTTTGCATTTTATGATGCACAAACGAACATTTTTTAAACTATTTATGATGTACAAATTAAACTCTTTTTCATAATCTAAAACATCAATTAGTTATATAGACAAAACTTTGCATCGTGGTATATCTTGTTATTTAGGACTGCATGTAAAAAGGAAAGTACGGTACTCCAGTAATAGATTTAGTGACATGCATTTTTGCTTTAAAAAAAAACAACCGATCGATACAATAGAGGCCTTCTTTTACTTTAGGGGTTCCAACCCTTATAGAGCTGTACTAAATCATCCAAAATAGAAATAATGTATATCGCTGCTTTTATATCCTTTTACTCTGAAACTTTATCGAATTGTTATTTTTATCTAGGAATGCACTTAACAGGGATGTATTTTAATCCAGCCATGGCGTTTGGTCACATGTTTGGTTGCAGAGGAACCTCAGCATGGGAACATTTCATAGTGTATTGGATTGGACCATTCATTGGTTGTTATATGGCTCTTGTCTTTGATAATAAACTACATATCGATGTAACAAAATCGAAGATGGATACTGAAAAAAAGGAGAAATGATTTATTTCATTTTACGAAGTTTCCCGAGTTTATCTTTCCAGTAAAAGAGGTTGCTTACCTGTTTTGTAGTGCTTTATTCTAATGCAATCTTTAAGAAACAACGTTTTTCACCGCTCAAATTTACCGTCAAAACTTCATTGCCAGTGACATTCCTTGCCATGACGTTAATGCGCCAATATAATTCATGAAATTTCGCGGAATTTAATTAATCTGTTATTTATACATTTTTACAACTTCTAATATACCTTTTCGTTTTGTGATATATTATAAAAGGAAAACAGTACTGTAGTTGAAGAATTGAAGTCATTAATTGGGATAAGGAGGTCGATCCCAAAAATCCGTTTTATGATATCCGCAACGCGTCGACAGTAATACTGCATTTGCGCCGTCGAATCGCTAATTGACGACGACAACTCTTAGTTTAAACATATTTATGTATAGTGGATTGGAAAACAAGTGATTGTAACTTATATTAATCCCTTTCAACTTTGCGGGTGCAAGTGCTGCCTTGACTTGCAAATGGTTTCAAGGGAGAGCCGAACATTCAGTTCGTGAAATTTTCTCCCAAGAGCGGGGATCGAACCAAGAACCTTTGTGTTCTTGAACTACAGTACTGTCATTCCTCTTAAATAGCAGTAGCTTTTGTAGCACTATATGATGGTTTAAGAATGCTATAAGGATCTAAGAATAAAACCTACCAAACCATTACTGATTTGACAATCCACGAATAAGCAACTTACTAATTATCTAATGCAGATTATATGAATCATATTTTATTAATTTCTCGTTAATTGGTCCAAGGTCACTTGTCCCATTTAAAACTGGTTGTTCATTATTAGAGATAGTTCACCCTTGTCGTAGGCATTGTTGTCAATTTATTAATGAGAAAATAGTACATTTGTCCAGGTCAGAAACTCTATATTCATTAATAGCAACATTTTACACTTGTCCCAGATAAGAAACCGCCTGTTCATCAACAATGACATTTTACTCTTGTTCCAAGCCAAAAATCTGAGGTCCATTATCCCAGACTAGCGGTATCCATTGATAATAATATTAAACACTTTTCTCCAGGCCTGATGCCCATTATAAGTATTTTTTACACTTAGGCCCAGGCTTTACACTGTGTCCCCTTTGGTAAATATTAACACTTGTCCAAGGCCTGAATGTCATTAATAATAATCAGTTAACACAAATAATTAACATTTAACACTGGTGCCGATTATAGTTCTAGGTCTGGGTGCCAAATAATAATTGTCATTTAACACTTGTCCATGGCCTGAGTGCCCATTGATATTTAACATTTAACATTGGTCTTAAGACCTGGTACCCATTAACATTGAAAATTAGTACTTGTCCTGGGCCTAGGTGTCTATTTAACAATATAGCTTTAAACTCTTCCCTAGCCCTGGGTACAAATATATAGTCCCATTAAGTACTTGTCCTAGGGAAGGATGTCAATTGATATTTTAAACTACAGCAATATGATGGTGCAATCAATACATGTCATACTTATATAAATGTGAGAAACTTGTTTGAAATGTGTAAATCTTGTTTAAATAGTGTAAAACTTGTTTGAAATGTGCAAACCTTGTTTGAATGTTGTTTACCTTGTTTATATATATATATATTTTACTAACCTTTAAGCTTATTGTTGATTTATATTACATTGTTCAATAAAAAAATTAGTATTTCAGTTTATGTGCTGAGTTTTTTTCTCAATCCATACAAAATGTTAACCGCAGCATAATGAATTGGTGTACCGTAAAATAACACATAGAATTAGAGAAGGCAAGAAAGCAACAACCAGAGAGCTACTTATCACATGTTCAGACAAAGAATCAGTTAATAAATAACTCAGACATTAGAAAAGTGACTGCACAAGAAAAATCATTAAAATTTCAATTATATAACAGAAAATATTTCCTCCAGTATCCACAAATTCATCAACCTTCCTAGGACAGAAATGAGACAGACATCTTTTTCATTAACATTCTTTCAAACCTAACCACACATCATTTATTGTTGACCTTTCATGTACATTGAGAAACAGACCTTAAATCACCTCTTGACTTTGACATTGAGGAACAGACCTCAATCTCACCACTTGACCTTGACATTGAGAAACAGACCTTAATCTCACCACTTGACTTTGACATTGAGGAACAGACCTTAATTTCACCACTTGACCTTGAAAATGAGAAACAGAACTTAATCTCACCACTTGACTTTGACATTGAGGAACAGACCTCAATCTCACCACTTGACCTTGACATTGAGGAACAGACCTTAATCTCACCACTTGACTTTGACATTGAGGAACAGACCTTAATCTCACCACTTGACCTTGACATTGAGGAACAGACCTTAATCTCACCACTTGACCTTGACATAGAGGAACAGATCTTAATCTCATCACTTGACCTTGAGGAACAGACCTTAATCTCACCACTTGACTGTGACATTGAGGAACAGACCTTAATCTCACCACTTGACCTTGACAATGAGGAACAAACCTTAATCTCGCCACTTGACTTTGACATTGAGGAACAGACCTCAATCTCATCACTTGACCTTGAGGAACAGACCTCAATCTCACCACTTAACATTGGGAAACAGACCGTAAACTCACCACTTGACCTTGACATTGAGGAACAGACCTTAATGTCACCACTTGACCTTAACATTGAGGAACAGACCTTAATGTTACCACTTGACCTTGAGATTGAGGAACAGACCTTAATCTCACCTCTTGACCTTGATATTGAAGAACAGACCTCAATCTCACCACTTGATCTTGACCCTTTAAATTGACATATACGTATACTGTCTGCAACCAATCCTCATTAGGCCAAATAAGAATATATGTGTGGTTCCAGTTACCTGACAGACCCTAGTTTAAGGATTGTGTATTAAAATAATCAACTTCATAGATTTCTGTCATCTGAGTTGCCATCAGAAGTATCACTTATGCCTAAATGCAACAATTCATAACAGAATGCAACAAATTAACTAAAACTGTAACATTACTGTTTATTTTACAACCAAACACATGTAAAATGGGGAACTATCAGTAGGAGCATATATAATACTGGAATCATTTATGGTAAACATACGATTTTTTTCCAAATCAACAATTCAAAATAAAAATTTGGAAAAATAAATAAATAAAATTACTGACCTACCAACCAATTTTTTGAAAGGCTGTACCTGGAACCACACATATATTTTTATTTGGCCTTAGCAAATAAGGTAATTTCAAAAATGTTTGCAATGCTTCATTAGGTGGAAAATAGGGAAGAGATCTGACAATGTCACTAAAACAAATCTGGTATCTAAATTTAGAAAGCATTATTTGAATGTTTTAATACCTTAAAAATTCCAATCACACTTCGAATTGTGTTGATGGTCAAACAATCACCAAAATAAATGCTCGCAATATTTTCAGAATTAACAGTAGTGTTGACCTACCATATATAGAAACTCAGGAAAAGACCTCATTCAAAAACATGTATGAGGATGAGGCAATATTACATGTCAGACAGACATAGACCCCTAACAAACTCATCTATATTTCAAATATTCTAGACTTATCAGACATCATCCTGAACTGAAACATGATAATTAATCTGTAGGTTTAAGTATCTTGTCCTTTTGCGTATGGTCTTGTTGATAAAAATGCAACACCAGTGATATTATAATTCATTTTTTTAATATATATATTTAATTTTGACAAATCACCAATTAAAATTAGGTGGTTGTTGACAAATCCTTGAATTAAATATCGTCATTTCTTCTAGGTGTTTTCGGGGTATATTCTTCATAACGTATGCTGCATTCTCGTCAAACAATGGCCATATGGCTAAACTAAGTGCTGGACGGACAGATTCATATCTGTAAATATAAAGCATTATGTTTAATCTTAAAATGAGATTACCACATTCCAAGAAATTTAAAGTTGATTGTTAAAGTACTATAGTATTATTATAATTTTAAATGATTTGTATATGGATGTCCCAATCTGGCATATTGTTTATATAATTATTTTAGTATATCTGTAAACAATATTGAAAATGTTTCCACCTCAGCTGCTGCTTGATGGGAACAGACAAACTGAAGAGATATCAGCAGATTGATCTTAGTCCACCAAACAGCCCAAATTACCTTGTTTTACTTCACCCTTCTGATGTACAAAAGTTTCCAGCACCCTGAGTGAGGAACGACCTAGGATCTTCAGCACTGTATTCTTCAGATAAATTTAATACCAACTTGTTTAATAAGGAAATTATCACAATAACTAGTTACATATTTAGGAAAATAATCACAATACCTTGTTACCAATGTAAGGGAGATAATCATGATTCCTATTACCCTATATAAGGGAGATAATCACAATACCTAGACCTTATAGATTATAAAGTACTAAATGGGGGCCCCATTACCGGCAATGCTATTTTTAGCAATTATCTCCTTAAAAGGAATTTTGGCGTTTTTTACGATACCTTACGATTTCGCAGTAAATTTTCCCTAATTTTGATCAACATTAAAAAAAAAAATTCCGACCCTTCATCCTATACATTTATGGACAAATTTGTGCTTGCATGAAACTTTATTCATAATACTTTCCAGAAAAAAAATACATAAATGATATAACAACCAATCACAGAGAGCCATCTATTTTTATCTCTATGTCATGTTCCTTCATAAAATGGCTGCGCCCATGTAATTTCTATTTGGTACATTGTAACCACTAACCTATATAAGAGAGATAATTACAATACCTTGTCACCAATGTAAGGGAGATAATCATGATTCCTCTTAACCTATATAAGGGAGATAATCACAATAGCTGTACCTACTAACCTATATAAGGGAGATAATCACAATATCTGTACCTACAAACCTATGTAGTGGAGATAAATACAATACCTAGCTACATATTTAAGGAACATAATCACAATACCTTGTCACCAATGTAAGGGAGATAATCACAACATCTAGAGGTACCAGTCTTGTATTACAACTCCAGTTTCCGGTGCATGTCAAAACATGGAGGGAAACAAAATAGTGCATTTTTTTCTAAATTTTTTTCTGAACTCAATTTTTTCAGTTTGATTATAGGTTTATGCTGAATTGAAACATATATATAGACTTTTAAAAAAATCATGCATCTTTTGGGGATATCAATCCAGGAAAGTGGAAGGATATCATGTTTACTTGAAGTGGTGCGGCCTAGTAAAAATAGCAAACAAAAAGTAGAAAAAAAATGTTTTGACTTCAGGATTGCGTAACTTTTTATTCTTCGTGGCAAGACCCCCTTTTTTTCCGATTAAATCACAATTTCACATTTGTACATACATGTTATGAACATGATTTTTTTTTTCTATGTATCATTTTTTATTTTTTTATTTTCAAAGATCAGCTGTTTTGCATGTAAGCCAATGGAGCAGTCAATTACAAGACTGCAACCTAGACCGACTAACCTATGAAAGGGAGATAATCACTACCCACTTACCTATATAAGGGAGATAATTACAATACCTACTTACCTGTCTTTAAGTGATTTCTGTAGTTTTTTACATAAAGACTGTGTGGCATCTGTAAATAACTGAACAACCACCAAGGATTCCACCTGTAAACAAGGGTTGGATGAATGTTTTAACCACAATATTTCATACTATATAATCTTGGTTGAAATAAATTAATGTTAAATAGGATGGAATATTATTTCTCTAAAAGTAATTTCATTTGAATTTGAGTTTGTGTTTGCTAGGAACTTAAGTTTAACACAAAAGGACAAACACTTGGAAAGAATGATGTCACCTATTAACTTCATTGGTAGAGGAAATAATTAAAATGCTTACAATTTTAAAAACTTCAGTAATGGCTAATTCCACTTACTGATCTCAAATTAAAGCAATAACACATTCCATCGATTTACCTTTTCCATCAAATACTCCACTGCAGAACTATCTATGATGCCATTTTTTGACACCACACAGAACCTCTCTAGGGTCTTGCACTTAGATAGAGAAGTACAGAATGTCTTGTCGATTGAAAGATAAGAATGCTCCAATCTGAAATATAACAAGAGTGTTCCTTTTATAGTAATGAAAAGCGAAAGGTTAAATATTTTATAACTGAAATCTGTATCCCACTTATTGTTGCAACAAATTATGTTTTTCTTTGAACTTTTAGAACTGTTGGTTTTTATATATGCTGTGTTTTGATTTTATGGTCATGTTCAACTGTTTTGATTGTTGCTGTTGTTATTGAAAGTCTAAAATTCTGCCCAAAGTGCTTGTTTCCTTTTCTTGTTGTAATCATTATAGATTTGTAAATGTGTATGCATATTAGACTTAACCCTATCAATCTTACCTAAAATCTTTTAAAGCTTCCATGTATGGGAAGGCCTGACAGAGCTGATTTATGTACATACAATGTGCCGTCAGTCCAAGAACAAACCCTATTGAACTTACCTAAAATCTTTTAAAGTTTCCATGTATGGGAAGGCCTGACAGAGCTGATTTATGAACATACAGTGTGCCGTCAGTCCAAGAACAAACCCTATTGAACTTACCTAAAATCTTTTAAAGCTTCCATGTATGGGAAGGCCTGACAGAGCTGATTTATGTACATACAGTGTGCCGTCAGTCCAAGAACAAACCCTATTGAACTTACCTAAAATCTTTTAAAGCTTCCAAGTATGGGAAGGCCTGACAGAGCTGATTTATGTACATACAGTGTGCCGTCAGTCCAAGATAAGCCTTATTAATTGTTGTCGCTTTGACAAATTCCCCATTTCCTTTCTCAATTTTATTATTAAACTTACCTAAAATCTTTTAAAGCTTCCATGTATGGGAAGGCCTGACAGAGCTGACTGATGTACATACAATGTGCCGTCAGTCCAAGATAAGCTAGATGGAGCTGCTGTAGATGTTTACATTCCTTTGCTATGACAACCAAACTCACACCTGATATTGCACCTAAAAAGAACACAAATTATAACACTTATTCTAATATGACTTTCTTCAAATGCTTTGAGTTCACACACATGGTAAAATATGAATATATTGTTTGGGCTGTTCCGACCATACTCCCATGTCATATGCTTTTTTATGAATGAGCTACCCAACATCACTGAATGATGAAGTAAGAATATGAGCCTTTACCAGGAAATGCACAATTGTAAAACCAAAAACACCACAATATGGAAACATAAACAATTGATTATAAAATGTGTTATAAGCCATTTTTTCTTTACATTCAAGTAAAATTATCATTTAAGTTTATCCTAACCTATCTTAAAACATTATTGTAAATAGTTTAAGCATGTCACTAGTTCAGTTTGCTCTGTTCTTTTACGTCAATGTAATTGTATGTTTATTTTGGGAATGCTATCACTTGTGTTAAAATATTAAGCATAAAGGGCCAGCCCATGGTAAAATCAGTATAAATTCAAGCCCCCATGAATTATTTCTTAAATGTAACCTATGAAATGTACAATGCTCAAAGTAGAAATACATATAACTTATAACCCTTGTAAACTGGTCCCACTTGTTGTCCCAAAGAAGTTTGGTGTTGACATGTTTTATTGTATTTACCAGGTAGAGATTTATAAAATGTTCTATCAATACTGGAGAAAGGAAGACAGCTGATAACAAAAAATCTAATTGAAGTGAAAAATCAAACATGCATCTATTTGTAATTTTCTGTTAAATTAACATGCAATGACAAGATATTATAATGCTATCAGTTATTTGAATGTATTACAAAGTAAGTAGACTTACTATGAATCCCGGCCAACTGCAGAAATCTGAGATGTTTCCATCCTGATATACATAGGAGTGTATCTGCAGTCATGAAAGACTCAGAACTGAAATAAATATACATGTATTTAGAAAAACAAAGGATATGGGGTATCCATGCATAACTCAAAACCAGTACATGCACAGCAAAAACACACAAAAACCAAAGGAAGATTGATTTTCCTGCTGTTCATATTTATTTTTCGGTTACTGTAAATGTTTTCACTTTCTCTCCTTTTATTACTAGTATTCTATCCTTTAATTGGAGATATAATATAGTAAATAATAGGATATGTATAACAGTAATAAGAAATGGTTTCTCAAAAACTTTAAGTTGTCAAGATCTTATTGTACATCCTGATATAATGTGATATTCCAATTATTTGAATGCTTTCTTCCCAATCTATACTTATACTAGTTTAAATATTAATATGGTTGACACAATGACACGCTTGCTGTCTCACTGTCAAATCCTATTCATTCAGGTTTTTCAGATATATATCACTTAAGATTAAACTTGTAATTTTCATTAAAGGAATTGATGTAATAATTGAAAGTAGAAAAATCTAAGTTACAAACTTTCCACATTAAAAATAGAATGGGCGATCTGATTGGTCATTCAACAATTGAGATGAAAACTGCCAAGATAATTACCAAGGTTTATATTCACTTGGAGCAGGCTTTGATTTGCCTGATTGTATCACAGTTTGTTTTAGTCCACCATTTATCAGCTCAAACTTTGTCACCTTCGGACAACCTTTAACAATTAGTCCTAAACCTTTGGTCCATTTCTCTTCTGAATCTGAATTACCACTACTGGAAGTACTGGCCTAAAATAAAATAACATAACTTGGAACAAGTTCTTTCAGTTTGAACTTCAGTTGATTTCAATGAAGTTTATCTTTATCAATAACATCATATATACTGCATGTTATAAATTTTGTTAAATTGTAAGTAAAATGCAAGTCTTCCAAGGAAGCTGTATGTTGGCCTAATTTTCCCAAAATATATAACAGTATAAAGCTGTAAGCAGAAACAGAGAAGTACAGGTTTTAGTTTGAGAAACCCAAAAATGTATTCAGATTAAATATAAAAATAGAAGTTACACATTTTCATGTCTAGTAAATGAATCTGTACAAATTTGATTGAAATCTGTATGGAGATTTTGAAGGATGAAAATTCGCTGTTTCAGAATCTAATGCATCCTGGGTAATATTTTCAAAAGTGTACACCAAAACATCCTGATTGGTTGAAAACGTCATAAACAATGGAAATTAAACCAATGACGTGACGTTATTTTCATTTTGGGGTACGAGCAATGAAATTATCCATAGTCCTTTAGATTCTGAAACGGCCAATTAACAAAGTATGAAACTAACAGTGATATAAGACAAGAAAAATGATCCTTAAGTCTTGTTCAAGGTTTGCTGTTAGGTAACACAAAAAAAAAATCAAAAAGTAATATTGAAAAACCTCAAAATGATTAAAAATAAGTATGGGATTGTGTGATGAGATCTTTCGCTTCCATAAAACATCAAAATTAAAATACTGTCAAGTGATTTGTTTTGGCTGGTGTAGAATTTCAAGTTTCAAAAGGTAAAAAAGTACCGCTATGCCAAATGTTTCAGCAGTTTTTATTTTTGCAATGATTGATTGATGGTGTACATGTTTAATGCCACTTTTAGAACTTATGGTTATATGTCGGTTGCAAGTTTTTATTTGTGGAGGAACCCAGAGTGCAGGGAGGGAATGACTGGTCTTTCTCTGGAAAATTGTTAAGTAACACAACATTTACTTGTAAAACATTAGTTGATGCAGCTAGCCGTCTTTTCTTGCTTCCATGAGGAGGACCCTCAGCTGGCCTCTTTTGTGCTGCACTCTCTTTATGATGTTCCACATGTAGACAGCATGGAGACAGAGATAGAGATGTTAAACCTGTTTAAGAAAGCATTCAGTAAATCATGATTTGTTTTCTTTTCAGTTTTGAAACAACTTATTTTAACGTGTACAAATGTGTACTGCTGTATAAAATTAAGTACTTTTTGGTAAAATCACAATTCAAGACAAAACTTCACTGAATTCATCTATGAATACAAATGTACATGTATAATGAAATTATTGTATGTATTTAACTTTATACTCATACCAAGAAATGCTCACTTGTAATTGTTTTATCTGGATCAGTCAGCAAAGTTGTCAAAAATCATAAAAGTGTGACCAACTATTAGTTTTGACCTTCATGAACACCCATATAAAAATAAGGATATGTGGCATCCATGCCAATGAGACAAATCACTACCAGAGTCAAAATGATGTCAGTAACCATTGGTCACACCTTACAGCTTCAAAAATAAGCAATATTTATTATGACTATTTACCTTTTAGCTGTGACAAGCACCTGCAGATTTCTGAAGTGATATTATGACAATGTACATGTATACCACTTAAGTTGATATGAGATAACTGATTACATGACCTTACAAGGGCACTGAATCCATTCACATCAAATTCCTGTAATGTAAAGTGATAATTAATATGCATGTGTAGCCACAGTTTAAAGTATTTATAGAACATCTAGGTCAGATAAATCCTGTTAGACAGACATGTACAGATTACAAGTATTCCATACACCAAATAAAGTTGACCTTTTGCTTATGGTTATTGAAAAACAGACCTTTATTTCAGTTTAAATTGAGAATGGAAATGGGGAATGTGTCAAAAAGACAACAACCCGATCATAGAGCAGAAGGTCACCAACAGGTCTTCAATATTAATGCAGCAAGAAATTCCCGCACCTGGAGGCATCCTTCAGCTGGGCATTAAACAAATATATATCCTAGTTCAGTGATAATTAACGCCATACTAAACTCCAAATTGTACACAAGAAACTAAAATTAAAAATAATACAAGACTAACAAAGGCCAGAGGTTCCTAATTGGGACAGGTGCAAAATGGGGTGGGGTTAAACATGTTTATGAGATCTTAACCCTCCCCCTATACCTCTAGCCAATGCACAGAAAAGTAAACACAGTTAGACTATAATGATAGAGATTAAGAAAACTTAAAATACATTATGAAAATACATTTATATCATTACACGTATATAAATATTTTTCAGTAAACAAACCAATAATCAGTACATGTATGTACTATATATCTTTTTTTACATCAAATTCATTCCCAACCCTATATCATAAAGGCTGATAAAGCATTAAAAAAAAATAACTATAGTTTCACTTATTTTCTAGGACTAAGGTAAATATATTATTTATTGATACCCAATTCAATTTCAGCTGTTTTAACAAATTCATTTAACGTGTAATGATGTTAAATAAGCTTATAAAAAATCTGAAGTTTGTTAAAAACTACTTTGTTCACCTAAGTGACCTTTACCCTTGCTTTCCATAAAATAAGTATCCCACAAATAATAATGATTCAGTATGTGTTAACACAGTGTTTTTGACAACATTCTTTCACAAACATTTAGATAGAGACAACATAATACACTTACCTCTCGTCCTAGTATTGTCCATTTGTTCATCAGTTTACTGCTCATTAAGTTTAGACTGTGTATATTTGGACAGGATGAGGCTATAGATGTTAATGATATATTGACACCTTGGACATGTGTATTAGCTAAGTTCAGATACTGTAAGTGTGGCTTCACTTCTAAAACATCACAATCCTCAGTGAAGATCTTGTGCAGACAAATGTTTGACAGATCCAAGTTTTCCAGAGATCTGTGGGATTGCCAAAACGAGGAACAAAACTGAGACTGATTTTCAAAGTTTGCTGATGGATTTAAAATAGTTTTCAACTGAAGGTTTTTCAATTTGGCAATTGAAAATAAAGCACCATAGTAAAACATCCGAGCTGCAGCGTCAATTGCACAGTTTAATGAAAGGTGTTGTAAATGTTTCAAGTTTTCCAGTTTGACTACATTTGGTTGAACCAGTAGCCTAGGAATTCTACCACCAATATTTGGCTGACCAAGAACGTGCAACGATTCCAGTCTGTTACAATGTTCAAAAAAGGATGAAATTTTATGTATTATTTCTACCGATATAGCTACATCTGTTCTTGTTGATTCCTGTACTTCAAAGTGAATTGTAATGTGTTTCAGATTACCAATCGTCCTTTGAGCTTCCGTCACACTATTGACTTCTTCGTCAAATTCATGAATATTTTGTGTTGTGAATGAAAACTTTTCTAGTTTTGGTAATGATCCAAGAATCTTACAAATTTTTTTGGATGTCAAATTAATTCCAACTAAATATAGCTCTGTCAATTGTCTGCATTTACTGGTAACCCATTCTATTGATCTGCTTTTGAACCAGTAACAATTGGCAAGATTTAAACATTCTACATGAGGATAACTATTTGCACCATAATCCAGAAGCATGTCATCTGTAATGTTGTAACATTCTTCAAATGTTGATGACCTAAAATAAAAACACAAATTTCAGACTTTCAAATACATGTAATTCATCTTTGTTTAGCATTCCCAGACTGTTAAGTAATGAAGTACCTATGTAACTTTCCTTTCATAATTTGTGAGATAAACATATACATAGTTAGACGAACTTAAATTTGTGTTTTAGGTTACCATTCTAATATATTGTAGTGTCGATAGGTCAGATTTTTTTTATAGACACAATCCAGAAAATACATGTACCATGGTTTTTGTTAATGTATAATACCAAACTTACAATTTGAAAACAATTTCGGTTACGATAAATATAAATACATATTTTTTATATAGATTAGACCATTGGTTTACCTGTTTGAATGGTTTTACACTAGTAATTTTTGGGGCCCTTTATAGCTTGCTCTTTGGTGTGAGCCAAGGCTCCATGTTGAAGACCCTACCTTGACCTATAAATTGTGACTTGGATAGAGAGTTGTCTCATTGGCACTCATACCACATCTTCCTATATCTATATAAATGGATCTTGATTTATTTGTTACAGAATTAATAGTGTTTCTGACAAAATGACCTAAAGGTATGTTAGGGCGAAGGATGAGCCATTATGCACACTCATAAACATGTTTAACCCTGCCACATTCTTTATGAGCCTTTCTTAACTCTTAAAGTCAGGAGACTATAATGCAATGGTTGTCATTGGTAAATGACTGTTTCACTGTTTTGTCATAAAACAGGTCATTGGTTTTCTCAATTTGAGTTGTTTCTCACAATTTTCATTCACATCATACACAATATACAGTGTAATACAAGTAAAAGAATCATGCAATAAAAAAGGAACAAATGCATAATATTCATCATATGAGGATACCATAAGAAAGGGAAAAGATCTAACACCATTTCCAGGGAAACAGGGCACACAAAAACTTGTAACCCTTGAAAATGTTGTCACAAACTCGCTATTTTCAAAAGATGGCATGTAAAAATGTATGTCTATTTTTGATTAATTTATATTTTTTTAAAATCTGGTTTAAAACAACAGTTGGTCAATTTTTTACCATTATTTGTCATGAAAGTACCCCCATTACAACCATCAGATGAGCACAAAGAAGTGAAATACATATGCAGTGACGAAACTCGTCGAAAGCTCCTTACACTCATAAATGAAAAGTACATGATACAGACAGGGATCTCCATGGATGAAAATTGAACGATGGAGGAACTTTCACCATCATAAACCATGTCTACACCATACAGTGTAACGTGATCCAAAGTGTTTCATACCTCCATGTAAGGAATGGTGAACATAAAATTGAGAATGGAAATGGGGAATGTGTCAAAGAGACAACAACCCGACCAAATAAAAAACAACAGCAGAGGGTCACCAACAGGTCTTCAATGTAGCGAGAAATTCCCACACCCGGAGGTGTCCTTCAGCTGGCCCTTATTCAAATTCAATTTATTTGAATTTTCATTATTGAAGTATCAATATTTTCATTAATTGCTGATTGTAACCATTCAAATGCAGCAACAACAAAATGATTCGTATGGGTTATGTACAATGTACCGGTAAAAGGTTGAAGAGATTTATAAAGCAAACGTTGACAAATGAAAAGTTTTTTAAAGACTTTATCTAACAAATTGATGCTATGCAACATGCATCTTTCGAGTCTAAATATAAACTGGAAACGCGGATGTATCAATATGATTCATCATTGTAAACTACGAAATGAATTCGGAATTACGATACAATATTTCTTCACAGTAAATATTTAAGTTTTTACTTCTTATAATAATTCTATATTATCGTTACAGCAGTACTCGAGTTATTTGCAATGAAATGATATTAATGTTTTACGTCTTATTTTGTATTTCTTAAAAAAGGGGGATGCTGATTGCATAATTCAAAATAAAAGCATGTGTTCGACTTGTTAAACTGTTTTCTTTGTAACTAGATTATTAATAAATTTAATTAATCTAAATTATCATAAGCATTTGCTGAAACTTAGATGATAGTTGAATTATTCGATAAATGAATCGTCTATCTCCAGATAGTATTCTGTCTGGTTTGTTGATCTACCTGTACAAGCTCAGGTACAAGTGATTAGTGATCTTAATCCGGATATCCCTCAGGCTTTATAATTAGAACTGTATTGGATTATGATAGAAAATAAGCCTAAGGGTTGTGCAATTACATGCATTTGATTATAATTGCTAAAAATGGCGTCGGGCTACAAAAAACTGACAACAGTTTTGAACGATGAGGGAAGACAATTTAACGATGGCGCTGGTCATTTGACGATGGCGTAAGATAATTGAACGATGGCGGGCGCCATCATTAAACAGGCCATGGAGATCCCTGACAGAGCAATAAATATAAGCACATAGAATTTAATTACATTACAGCGACATTCACTTATGACTTAATGTACAAATGTATGTCAGCTACAGCATAACTTCGCCCTACATGTATTACAAGTTTTTCCAACAGGCCATTTATAGATTGACATCCCATATTAATGCTACTGAACATCAGCAAGAATGGTATAAATCTGGTTCATATAAAAGAACTCCCTATCAATATAGAATAGTAAGACATGAATCATGAACTGAAGCAAATAAAATTATGTGTGGTATGAGATTTTTGACTAGGAGCATATCTGTACTAATGGTGAATCACCTGACAAGGCTTCGATCCTGTACAAGTCTTTGAAATCGCTTGTTGACTTTACTTAAAATACAAAGCCTTCCTGAGCTTAAATGTGAGAAAATCAACAAAATAATGTCATCTGGCAGGATCTGAAAATTATCCATCGCCGTCCATTCGGAAAAAAAATTGATAAGTTCCGAGTGACCAATCAATAAATCCCAAAGTCAAGTCGGGAAGGTAATGTTGAGCAATACGGAAAGGGCGTATTCGAATACGAAAAATAAAAATCACAAAAATACTATCACTGAACTCCAAGAAATATCAAAACGGAAAGTCCCTAATCAAAAGCTCAAAAACATCAAACCAATGGATGACAACTGTCATATTCCTTTAAATCAAATTTTGGCTGTGAAAAATATCTTAATATTGTTAAAAAATTTGAACGGATAGACGGAGTCTAACAATGATTTCGCATATCTGCTCACCATTTACTTATACATGTTATAGAGAGAGGTAGATATAGTGATACTCCCCGACAAAATAGAATTTGTAAGAGATGTTGTAGTAATGAGGTCGAAGATGAAACACATTTTCTTTTCAACTGTGATAGTTTATCGGACCAAAGGAAAGACATGATAACAATGATAAATAATTGCTGCAAGAATTTTAAAAATCTTGACCCTAACCAAAAACTGATATGGTTAATGAATAATGAAGATGAGAACTTATTATCAGAATAATGCATGAGGGTTTGGATGGGGGTTAAATGATTAAAGAATAATGCCCTTAAAAATGAAGATTAGAGAATAATGGGCAAAAAAATGACGATTAGAGAAATGCGTGGTCTAATTTTTTGAAGATTAGAGAAAAAAGGGGTTAATTTTTTGAAGATTAGAGAAAAAAGAGGTGAAAATTAAATGTTTACAGAATAACAGACCCCCCTCCTAATCCAGACCCTCATGCATGTTCAATAAGAAATATGAAAAGTTTTAATGGCATTTATCTCCCTCTACTACTTGTAATTTGAACTTTATATTTCTCTATATAGTGAGTTCTAGAGCACCGTCCCTTGATGAATATTGCCCAGTAGCAATGTCAACCCTTGCTGCTGTGCATTAGTCATGATGAGAATCACTATTGGAGTAATCTCATATCTGTAGCTAGTTCTGAAGGATCTCCCCTTGATGACCTGTGCATTGTTGTGATGCAAAAGTTCCTCACTGCTGTGCACTGGTCATGAGGAGAACTACTGCAGAATAAGATACTATATTTCTGGTTCTATTTTTACTTTTTTTTGTTTCCCTATTAATAAACTTTATATCATATTCTTTTAATATTAAATCGGCCTCATTACACTCAATGCCTCTTACCATAGTTATATCCTACATTGCTCATATTATCACTTTATTACTTTGTGTATTACGTATTGTGTATTTCACTAATGTTTTATATAATCATTGTATTATGATGATTTTGTATCTTGCCCGACAAGGGCCTAATAAAAATAATGTCTAATGTCTATCTAATTTTATGTTTCTGTATATGAACTCATAGATATCAGGATTGAAAATCAAATGAAGTATTTGCGACATACGCACGTTTCGTCTACAAAACTGAGACTCATCAGTGACGCTCAAATAAAATAAGTTCAAAGGCCAAATTAATAAAGTATGAAGTTGTTGAGCATTGAGGACTAAACATTCCTGAAAGTTTTGCCAAATACAGCTAAGATAATCTATTCCTGAGGTGAAAAGCCTTAGTATTTTAAGTCCATAATTTAACGTTAATTTATAATTATTGTGACATATCAATGATAATTCATGTCAACACAGAAGTCCTGACTACTGGGATGGCGATGTTATTGTAAAGTGATAAATAGTTATCAAAGGTACCAGGATTATATTTTAGTACGCCAGACGCGCGTTTCGTCTACCGATAAGACTCATCAGTGACGCTCATATCAATGATATGTATCAAGTCAAACAAGTACGAAGTTGAAGAGCATTGAGGATCCAAAATTCCCTCTTTATAGAGCCCTGTCATTGGAAAATGAAATATTCTTCTTATTCTTTTATTTAGTACTAAAAAAAAGACCATCAGTCGATGAATTCGCAGTTGAAAGTTTTAAGATTAACTTATAAATTATTTCCTCAGAAAAAAATCCACGGAAAGTTGAAGGGTTGATTCGGCAACAGTATTTTGAATAAACAATATGGAAAAAGGGTGAACGGTTATCTCATCAGTGAGAAAAGTTGGTTATACACCTTATAAAAGGAACCGGCGGTGGATACCAAGCTTGAGATACCCAAGGAA
Organism: Mytilus edulis; assembly: GCA_019925275.1. Taxonomy (NCBI): domain Eukaryota; kingdom Metazoa; phylum Mollusca; class Bivalvia; order Mytilida; family Mytilidae; genus Mytilus; species Mytilus edulis. Next base: position 2,775,551 of record CM034353.1, on the reverse strand, counting down.
CATTTAAAATTGTCGAATGACAAGACATGGTAGTTAATATCAAGACAAGATTGATATGTGTCATTAATTGGAAAATATAATATTGAATATTATTACCACTTTTAGAACAAATATAACAGTACACTACATTTGATCTTAACAGAATAAAGGATATATAATATTTGTTCGAAAAATAACAGAACTTATGACAGGAACTGCAACAAACAATCTGCATTCCCATGAGAATCAACTGTGCTCGTTTTCTTGTCGATTTGTTCCTTTATTCAAACGAGTCTGACTTCATACAGGAGCTTCTTGTGACAATGAAAAGAAGCCAGCATATTATCATTTAAGTTCAAGTTCCGCCATATAGATCATGTCCTTTTATTTATAAGTTCGATGACTACATGTATTTTGACTGCATCTATCCTATCGAACTGAAGGAATCAACAGATACAGTTTAGTTTACCTCATATCTTGACTTACAACTAGAAATTGACAAAGAGGGTCGGTTGCAATCGAGAACAAAACTTTACGACAAAAGAGATTTCAACTTCCGAATTGTCAACTTTCCATTTCTATGTAGCATCATTCTAGCAGCACCTACATAAAGTATATACTGGTATCCCAGTTGATACGATTTTTCAGAGCTCACATTTCCCATCGAGATTTTCTTGGTAGACGTTTGCTGTTTACAAGATCGATATTGAACCTAGAGTTCCAAATTATGAAGTTGAAATCATCTCTTCAAAAACTTCTACGGACGCCATCATGTATAGTAATTTGGTATATCTGTTCTAATTGTTGTAATAAAAAACCTTTTTTCTCGAATGTGACCTACCGAATTGAACTTATCCCAGCTTTGTACGTACATAAGCAACACGACGGGTGCTATACGTGGAGCAGGATCTGTTTCCCTTCCGGAGCACACGAGACCGACCCCTGTTTTTTGTAGGGTTTATGTCTCTCACAGTCTTTAGTTTTCTATGTTGTGTTTTGGAAATGTAGGACACAGACCAAAGTCACGATTTAATTTTGAGATCAAGTTATTTTTCTTTGAATAAGAAATACTTTTTTTTAAAACGTTTTTGTCTTTTTCTTGCACTTTTATATATAAAGTACATTTGTTAACAAAGTCATTTCCAAAAATAATCAATTATGATCAAATAATTTTTAAAACAATTTGTCAAAGTGGCTTGCTAAGTTGTGCTAAAATATATATCCATTCGTTTGATGTGTTTAAGCTTTTGATTTTGTCATTTGAATAGAGACTTTCCAGGGGCGGATCCAGCCATTTTAAAAAGAGGGGGGTCCCAACCCAGAGTAATGGGGGGGGGGGGGGGTCCAACTATATGCTCCCACTTAAATGCATTGATCGTCCAAAAACAAAGGAGGGGGGGGGGGGGGGGGGGGGGGGTCCGAGGCCAATGCTTTCTGTTTTGAATTTTCCTCGGAGTTTAGTACTTTTGTGATTGGACTTTTTACATGATAACAAAATTATAGATTTTAATTTGTCAAGGATTATGATCAATTTCCTAAACTGTAAAATGAATACATGACATAAAAAGAAATTTTGTCAAAAACTACCTCTATATATATATATTCAAACAATTACAAACAAATCAATTTGTTTTTGTTCTATCAAAACTGACTTTCTGTCCGTTTACTAATAATACCGTGTTGTGTAAGCTGTTGCTCGTCTTTTTATCGTTTTCTTTTGCTATGGCCAATTTGTTTGAATATCTCTTTGGTATCTTTCGCTTCTCTTGTTCAAACTGTTAGGTGTGGGACCGTGTTTGATGACTTTCCGTTCTTAGCAACTGTCTGTGTTAGTTATTTGATGGCGAGTTTTGATATCAGTCATGTCAGATCTTTGATACTATGTCTTTGTTTAGTTTATTCAAAACTTTTTGGCACTAAAAGAAATTTTGAGTTTGAAGAGGACTTTTTTTTAATAAAGCTGGAGTTCGTATATATTTATAGCCAGTCAATATAATTGTAACTCTTTATGTGTATGACCTAACAATGCCTATTTGCCCTCGTGATGCAAATTTTGCCTTTTTGAATATTTATTGTTCGGCTCTTGTTTTACATTGTTGCTGGTGGAAATCACTGCTTTGTGGTTTATCCTTATTTGTTTCAGCCTTAGTTTTTTTGATTTGTCGGTTATATGTCTTTTGTTGTTGGGGATTAAAAAATGTAGTATTATTGCATTGTCAGTCTGAGGGTTACCAGGGGCGTGTCCAGGATATTTGAAAGGGGGGGCGTAGAAGAAAATATTTCGCCGAGCGAAGCGAGGCGAAAAATTTTTTGGACCTTTTTTGGCTTAAAAACATAAAATAATAGAGAATTGCACTAATGTAACGGTTCCTGACTTGGAGCATGTATATTTTATAGTTAAAGTGTCAGGGTGTGACATTTTTTATGCCGAGTTTTCTCCATTAATTGTCTATGGTATATTAAAATGATTGGATGGATCTTAACAGCAGTAGACCAATAACGAGAAATTCCAAACTCAAGGGTATAAGGAGTAACTTAACATTTCAATACCTAGGCCAGGATTTTATGAACGAGAGGCGTGATTACGGTTGAGGGTACATGGGGAAGCTCAGAAGCTCCTGAATTTCAACAATTTAGCATCAAATTATGAAGTAATCCCTCTATTTTTGATTAAGTTCGGGTTTCGTTGAACGACACACATGATACAAGACAAATAAACACTGAAGAATAAAGTTCTTTCGTTCTGAGTATTGCTTTAATGTGGAAATATACATATTTCTAGTATACATGTACCTTGACGCAAAACCTAAAATGAACACAGAAAAATACTGACGGACTCTCATTTTCAATTACTAGAGTGGATTCATAAGAACCATTTTACGTGGATTTTTGACATCGACATCTTTGCGAATTCTTTAAATGGATACTAATCGCAGAGTCGAACACGCCGGACTCCGAGAAACGAAATTTTACGGTTGATGATGACCCATCAAATTGGGGAATCAGTATAAAAAGAAATCAGAGTATGTGTTTAATTAATGAATATGATAAATTGCCATCATTCAATACAATACTAGCAGATTATAACGATAGTTTTTTTTTTTTTTTTTTAAAGGGGGGGCGTACGCCCATTACGCCCTTACCTGGACCCGCCCCTGGTTACTTACTTAATTTTCACCTCACTTTTATCAAGTGTTTTCATTTTGGTTATGATGCCCGATCATAGAAAAGATTGCTTTAATTTATCAGTAGGTCGAAATTGATTCAACTACAATTATGGACAAAGGAAGATAATTCCAATTGTAAAGATAACTTTAACATCGACACCATTGAAATTTTTAGAACATATATTAGATTCATGCACCTTGCACAAGTAATGCAAATTTATTGCAAATTTAACGTAATTTTGTAACTTAAATTGAGCATGTACAACACTGATAAATTTCTTGAATAGTTCATGGGTAGGATGTTTAGAATGTTATGATCAATGCACTATATTTTGTGTATCTCAAAGTAGTGATAAACCTTGGAAGATTTGGATATCAGGTCAGTACCATAGAGTTTTAATTGCATTTCATGCAATCTTTTCTCAAACATTGACTAATGTACCATGAAAATGTCTCAATGTCAGATGATACATGCCAGACAGACATGTCTGCCATACAATCATTCCAAACACTCAATATAGTTGACTACTTACAGCATCTGAGAAGGAGACCAGCATAGCAACTATACATTTACAAACCATTAAAATGAGGTCAAAGTCAAATGTAAACTACCAGAATTAAAAGTACACCTTACAATCATTTCATACACCACATGTAGTTGCCTTCAGCTAATAGTGTCTAAGAGCAGACCTAATTACATAACTTGAACCCTGATCATTGATCCATTAAATGAGGTCAAGGTCAGGTGATATGTAGACGTGATTAGAACCTAATAAATTTCAAATTTTCAAATGTAGTTATCATGTAACTTATATATAATAAGTGAAAAATTCAAATGGCAAAAAACTATTCATTTTTTAAGTGGTTATTAAACCATGAAAACAAGGTAAAAGACAATGAGCAAAGGACAGACTGAAACTTCTGAACATAAGCATCTATCTATATCTACCCTTTGAAATATACAATGTTTTACAAATAGTTAACAACACTACCAGATCGTAATCCCTATGTTTCTAGATCTCATTTAAAAGTTTTGAAAAGAAATGAGGTCATAAATTTCAGGGGCTAATCCAGGTATTTTAAAAAGGGGGTTCCCAACCCAGGATAAAGAGGAGGGAAGGGGGTTCCAATTATATGTCCCCATTCAACTGCATTAATCGTCCCCAAAAAAAGGTGGTTCCAACCCCTGGAACCTCCTCTCTGGATACAATATTCAATGTATTCAAAGTCAAAATTCAATGGGAAGTAAATCTTCTAGGGGTTTAAAGATAAAGGCTAGATAATTCTAGTAAAAATCACTACTTAAACTAGGCATCTAATTGTCCCTGTCTGCCAACTATCCATCCAATTTTCTACCATTTTACTGCTTTAACTTTGTGCAGCCCAGCAATAACATTATAATTCCCCTTTGCTCAATAGGGTGCTGTAAGAAATTGAAAGTGCATGTATGTCAAAGCTTTTAAGGGGGCTCGCGGGTCTAAATCATTTTTTTAATTTAATATAGGATTTCGCAATATTTTTCTATAAATTAGCTTTATCTTATACTTAATAGAAAAATGAAATAAAAAAATGGGGTCCCCGTTCATTTACGTTCACAATCTGCCTTCAAAAGAAGCATACATTTTTGTTAATGTCCTTTTTTTCTATTGAACTAATAGGAGAAATAGCGGTAATATCGAAATTAAAAAAAGAACTAAATTACAGAAATCGTTTAACTTTTACAATTATTTAGTTTATGTACAGCTTAATCGAAAACAACAATAAAAAATATAGGTCACCGGTGAGTTAAAAAGATATTTCAATTTTAATGCCAAAAAAATGGCATTTTGCACCAAAGGGAGATAATTTGGAGCTTTTTCAATGATATCAACATTTTAAAAGTCTTCTGGGGCCAAAACGAATTAAATTTTTGGAATGATTTTTGTACCATATGATAAAGTTACAACTACTAAAGGTAATAAATAAAATTTGTGATGAAAAATAAATGTTTAATTTTTTTCTGAAAATCTTATACCCGCGAGCCTCCTTAAGATAAATCATATAAGACTATGACAGTAACAAATGTTTATTGTAGACAAAACTGTTCTTCATTAAGTCATTTGTGTAGATATTTCTGTTGTACTGTTATCAAACAATAATCCTGGTCTTACTCCAGCTACTGAATAAACTTCTAATGCAAACCTTTTAAAAGATTTTGCGATTATTAACACAGTAATTTATTGTGTTTTAAACTTTAAAGACCAAATGGGATAGTAAAGCTTTTGACAATGTCATTTTGCACAAATAAAGAGTCTAAGGCAGATATGTGCACGCTGATGTGCACACTTTGAATGATGCACTGCCAATTTAACAGTTTAAATCCTAACATCAAATTCAGATCAAAGAAAAGTTTAAAATCGTTTTTTTCTAATCTAATGTCAATCATTGGAATGGCCATCTGATTACCACAATTGCCTTTGATGACTAAATCTTAAGGGATTAAAATTGGGATCAGAAATAAAATGTCCAGCTGGCTCAAATTTTTTTTGGAAGGCTGCTTTTTTTAAACCATTATTGTCTACATCATCATAAATCAAAGACAAGTACATATTCAGCAGATATGGTCATAATCAGAATTGTTTTGCTTCATCGAGACACTGTTGTTACTGGACAATTTCCCACATCATCTTAAATCAAAGACAAGTACATATTCAGCAGATATGGTCATAATCAGAATTGTTTTGCTTCATCGAGACACTGTTGTTACTGGACAATTTCCCACATCATCTTAAATCAAAGACAAGTTCATATTCAGCAGATATGGTCATAATCAGAATTGTTTTGCTTCATCGAGACACTGCTGTTACTGGACAATTTCCCACATCATCTTAAATCAAAGACAAGTACATATTCAGCAGATATGGTCATAATCAGAATTGTTTTGCTTCATCGAGACACTGTTGTTACTGGACAATTTCCCACATCATCTTAAATCAAAGACAAGTACTTATCTTACCTCCTATACATTTCCAGGAATACGATTGGTTAAAAGCGTCCGCGTGCAAACCGTGTATATTTGATATTAGGTTAGTAGGGAGGCGGGGCTTATCTCATACACGGTTAGTAGTGGAGTTACGTCCCTTTATATTCCTTATAAGGTAAGAAGGGGCGGGTCTTATTTCATACACGGTTAGTAGTGGTGTTATGTCCCTTTATAAAAAACAAAACGGTACTGAGAAAAAATCTTAAAAGTTCCAACAGACGAAGAAATTGATGATTAAGATTGAAATAAGTTCACAAAACACATTTAAACCTTACAAGTCGTTATTGTTGGCATCTGTTTTTGTAGGATCAATGGAAGTATTTTCCTAGTGCTAACAGTATTGAAGACTTGCTCATTTTGAGAATCACTAGTCTTAATTTCACACGTTAAGATAGTCGGTAAGATAAATTCGTTACATAGTGTGCTAGTGACGTAATACGGTATATATGGGGTCAGTAAATTCCATATGGGGATTCGAGCTTCGCTCTCACCCCATATGGAATTTACTGACCCCATATATACCATATTAGGTCACTAGCACACTATGTAACTAATAATATTCAGCAGATATGGTCATAATCACAATTGTTTTGCTTCATCGAGACACTGTTGTTACTGGACAATTTCCCACATCATCTTAAATCAAAGACAAGTACATATTCAGCAGATATGATCATAATCAGAATTGTTTTGCTTCATCGAGACACTGTTGTTACTGGACAATTTCCCATTTGACATTTCCTCATATTGTCCACATATACATGTATATGCTTCATGATTGTAAATCAAAATATTTTCTGACTTTTTAGCATTTTCATCTCATTGATATTTCGACTTTTTGATGCATTTATTAGGTCTTTTTCCAACTGTCTTATATGGTTCAACTGTTTTTGAAGTTCCTTTTCATCTTCAGAACTTATGCCTTGATCATTTTGGTACTGGCAAGATAGTCTCGCACTGAAATAAAAAATAAAAATCTTTAAAAATTAAAAATATAAGATGTTATATGACAAAAAATTAACCCAGCAAACTCAAGGATTAAACATTAACAGGATAAACCTGTGTACACACCTATGATAATTCTTTCTAACTTTTGTTTAAAAGGTTATATATATATTCCGAATAAAAAAATAACATCCAAATATTGAAGTACTGAATGTTTTTATGTGATTTGTATTGTTGGGTTGTTGCCACTCTGGAAGAAGCTGAAATTGACAAGTTTGCAAATTTCTTAGGATTTTATTGATTGCTTGTAGTTTGCTTTATGTTCAGTGGCAAATATTTCATTCATATTATAGACGATATTTCATATAAGACAACAGAACTTTACCAATCTGCATTAGTATTATTGTCATATATTGTTCTCTCACAGAATGTTAACAGGAGTATCAAAGTGTGTGTCACTACTAGTAGAGAAGGATCTTATTACCCTCCCAGAATACCTGCCTTAATTTTTATGTACATGTCATGTCACCCTCTGTTATTTTCTTTTGTGGTTTAAAAATGTTCATTTCTTTGTCTTAAGTTGTCTGTGTTATTTTTTGTAATTGTTTTTATGGTGTTATCTGTTTTAGCTTTGATGTTTTTTTCGGTGACTGTGATCTTTTATTTTTTTATTTAAAAAAAAATTATTTATTTTTTTATTTTTTTACATTTGTTAGTTTGACACAAAAAGTACCGGATTTATCCCGGCCTTGTTAAACATAATTAGATTGTATATTTAGAAAATTTGTTAGTAATTGTTAGTATTCAAAATTATAACATATATACAATATATTTTGTGTATCCATTATTTCAATATTATAGAGAGAATTTTATTTAAGAGAGAATGTGGGAAGAGAAGAAAAAATAATAAAGAAATAAAAAAACAGTTGCAAAACAAAAACAAAAAACAAAAACTATAAACTAAAAAAATACTTGAAATTTGGAAATTAGCAGCAGTGTTTTTGTCTTAGGATACAACATTAAATAAATTTGGCAAAGTTGGTTTTCCATTGTAAATAATTCATACAAACACAAAACAGATATTAAACTATATACACTATTTTTGGCACAAAACAAGAACAAAAAACAATAAACAACATATAACAGTACATGTATATTATATAAAACATATATATGGTGGTGTGGAGAAGGCTAAAACAATATACACAGTAACATTACATAGGGTAATGCTAAGTTTTTTAAATGTAAAAAAATGTACATTTTTCTAGTAATGGAAGCCAGGGGTACCAGTAGAGGTTGGCTATGTGAAGAGGCTTTGTTTTAAAAAATATATTCTTTTCTAGTATTAGATTTTCTTTTAGATAGTTTTTTAGCCCTGAAAAATTTACTTGATTTTCACACAGTTTTGTTCTATAGATGAAGAATTTTGATAAAAGTATAATTTGATTTTTTATTTTATTATTTTCTGTTTTCCTAAGTTTCTGAATAAAATTATATCTATGTTAAATGAAATAATTATCTGTGTTTGGTTATAAATCCAGTCCATGAGTCTTATCCAGAGATCTACTATTTTATGGCATGTCCAAAATATGTGTTCAATATCTTCGGTTTCTTCATTGCAGAAAGTTCATTTATCGCTTTGTTTTATTTTAATTTTAAATAAAAATTTATTTGTGCCCAATATTCTGTGTATTATTCTATATTGTGATTTTTTATTGCCTATAGGTAAATATCCCTCCTTTTTAAAACATATACTGGTATCCAATAAAGGGTGCAGAAAAATAAACAGTGGGTCATATTATATATATACAAATGATTATTTCAGTTCCTTTGATATCAAATATTAATCAATTAAATCAAAACTAATCATGCAATGTTTAACCTATTTTTAATTAATTTTATATATGTTTTAAAACTATATTGTGATTATTCTGCTAATTTTGGGTGCCGTGATTGGCAAATAAAACAATTGTTTGTTTGATTTGATTTTGGTACTCAACAAGCATTATATAATAGATTATATAACTGAATTTTGATCTTTGTATATTCCAACTGCCTCATTTTTTTGAAGGTATACTAATATGTCCTCTAATTGAAGCCTTTCATAAAGGTTCATATGAAAACGGTGATAGATTTAACTTAAATATGCACCTTATTTCTCCTCTCTGTTTTGCCAGTTTATAGAGTGTCTTAGCACCATCTGAAAACCCTTCATTGAACCCCTTCTGAAGTTTTGATTCTTTCCCTGACGTTAATCCTTCTCTGTAACCTCCCTGCAACAAAATTAATATTAATTAAAAACAGGTATATTTCTCACAAATTGATAAAGACAATTAAAATATTTATCAATTTTTATGTTGAAATCACATTAGCTCCCATTTTTGTTTCACTCCACACATTTGCACCCTTTATCCGTTTGTACTTGTTTAAAAGGTTTTGTGTTGATAAGTTTTAGTGCGCGAAAACAATTTTAAAGGTTACAATTCTTTGTGACGTATTAAAAAAGTCTATCTTGAACTATTGGCGTCATACAACAATAACTTTTCCATTGTGGCATATGTAAAGCAACATTATATCTGGATGAAATTTGATGAGGTGGAAAAAATGTCACAGTAGTTGTTATTTTTTTATCCGGAGGAAAACAGTTCCCTATGATATTTTTTCCTTTGCCGTGAAATTCTATCTGGGTAGTTAAACTATTGAATAGTTTAAAAAAAAACCTCAATCTTTACAACTAAGTACTATGAAATAAATATAAATCAATTGTTAATGGTCTTTCCCCTCTGAAACATGATTGATTGATTTTTATTGATTTATTAATTGATTGTTTAATTGGTGGGTGGGTTGGTTGGTTAATTAGTTGATTGATTGATTGATTGATAGCCGGAAAGATAAATTTATAGCCTCACGGAACACGTTGTAAAGGAATTAATAGCGTAGTTCCCGTGTTTAAACACTTGAGACCTAGCCTCTAGGAACATGTAAAAACAGCATTGAGAGCCAAGTGTCCGTGTTTAAACACTAGAGACCCAGCCTCTAGGAACAAGTAAAAAATAGGCATTATGAGCCTAGTGCCCGTGTTTAAACACTTGAGACCTAGCCTCTAGGAATACGTAAAAAATGGCATTGAGAGCCTAGTGTCCGTGTTTAAACACTAGAGACCCAGCCTCTAGGAACACGTAAAATAGGCATTATGAGCCTAGTGCCCGTGTTTAAGTACTTTAGACCTAGCCTCTAGGAACACGTAACAAGAGTGCACACGGTGAAATGTCTCGCCTTCTATACTTATCATTGATATTATGATGATAGTCCTAAGTATAAAGCTTTATTTATACAACTGTCTCATAAACTTAACATTAACCAAGATAACTAAACAAAGACCAATGAACCATGAAAATGAGGTCAAGGTCAGATGAACCATGCCAGGCAGACATGAACAGCTAACAATGCTTCTATACAACATATATAGTTGACCTATTACTTATAGTTTAAGAAAAATAGACCAAAACACAAAAAATTAACACTGTGCAATGAACCGTGAAAATGAGGTCATGGTCAAAAGAAACCTGCGCTACTGACATAAAGATCATAAAATATTTCCATACACCAAATATAGTTGACCTATGGCATATAGTATTAGATAAATAGACCAAAACTCAAAAACTTAACTTTGACCACTGAACCATGAAAATGAGGTCAAGGTCACATGACATCTGCCCGCTAGACATGTACACCTTACAATCATTCCATACAACAAATATTGTAGACCTATTGCATATACTATAGTATAAACAAGAGTGCACACGCTGAAATGTCTCGCCTTCTATACTAATCATTGATATTATGTTGATAGTCTTAAGTATAAATCTAAGCTTTATTACAACTGTCACATAAACTTTACATTAACCAAGATAACTAAACAAAGACCAATGAACCTTGAAAAAGAGGTCCAGGTCAGATGAACCATGCCAGGCAGACAGGTACAGCTAACAATGCTTCTATACAACATATATAGTTGACACATTACTTATAGTTTAAGAAAAATAGACCAAAACACAAAAACTTAACACTGTGCAATGAACCGTGAAAATGAGGTCACGGTTAAATAAAACCTGCTCGACTGACATAAAGATCATAAAAATTTCCATACACCAAATATAGTTGACCTATGGCATATAGCATTAGATAAAAAGACCAAAACTCAAAAACTTAACTTTGACCACTGAACCATGAAAATGAGGTCAAGGTCACATGACATCTGCCCGCTAGACATGTACACTTAACAATCATTCCATACAACAAATATAGTAGACCTATTGCATATGGTATGAGAAAAACAGACCAAAACACAAAAATTTAACTATAACCACTGAACCATGAAAATGAGGTCAAGGTCAGATGACACCTGCCAGTTGGACATGTACACCTTACAGTCCTTCCATACACCGAATATACTAGCCCTATTGCTTATAGTATCTGAGATATGGACTTGACCACCAAAACTTAACCTTGTTCACTGATCCATGAAATGAGGTCGAGGTCAAGTAAAAACTGTCTGACGGGCATGAGGACCTTGCAAGGTACGCACACATCAAATATAGTTATCCTATTACTTATAATAAGAGAGAATTCAACATTACAAAAAATTTGAACTTTTTTTTCAAGTGGTCACTGAACCATGAAAATGAGGTCAAGGACATTGGACATGTGACTGACGGAAACTTCGTAACATGAAGCATCTATATACAAAGTATGAAGCATCCAGGTCTCCCACCTTCTAAAATATAAAGCTTTTAAGAAGTGAGCTAACACCGCCGCCGTTGCCGCCGCCCCCGTAGCCGCCGCTGGATCACTATCCCTATGTCGAGCTTTCTGCAACAAAAGTTGCAGGCTCGACAAAAAACCAGACCAAAACACAAAAATTTAACTATAACCACTGAACCATGAAAATGAGGTCAAGGTCACATGACATCTGCCCGCTAGACATGTACACCTTACAATCATTCCATACAACAAATACAGTAGACCTATTGCATATAGTATGACAAAAACAGACCAAAACACAAAAATTTAACTATAACCACTTAACCATGAAAATGAGGTCAAGGTCAGATGACACCTGCCAGTTGGACATGTACACCTTACAGTCCTTCCATACACCGAATATACAAGCCCTATTGCTTATAGTATCTGAGATACGGACTTGACCACCAAAACTTAACCTTGTTCACTGATCCATAAAATGAGGTCGAGGTCAAGTGAAAACTGTCTGACAGACATGAGGACCTTGCAAGGTACGCACATATCAAATATAGTTATCCTATTACTTATAATAAGAGAGAATTCAACATTACAAAAAATCTGAACTTTTTTTTCAAGTGGTCACTGAACCATGAAAATGAGGTCAAGGACATTGGACATGTGACTGGCGGAAACTTTGTAACATGAGGCATCTATATACAAAGTATGAAGCATCCAGGTCTTCCACCTTCTAAAATATAAAGCTTTTAAGAAGTTAGCTAACACCGCCGCCGCCGCCGGATCACTATCCCTATGTCGAGCTTTCTGCAACAAAAGTTGCAGGCTCGACAAAAACGGCATTGAGAGCCTAGTGTCCGTGTTAAAATACTAGAGACCCAGCCTCTAGGGACAAGTAAAAAATAGGCATTATGAGCCTAGTGCCCGTGTTTAAACACTTGAGACCTAGCCTCTAGGAATACGTAAAAAACCGGCATTGAGAGCCCAGTGCCCGTGTTTAAACACTAGAGACCCAGCCTCTAGGAACACGTAAAATAGGCATTGAGAGCCTAGTGCCCGTGTTTAAACACTTGAGACCTAGCCTCTAGGAACATGTGAAAACGGCATTGAGAGCCAAGTGTACGTGTTTAAACACTTGAGACCTAGCCTCTGGGAACATGTGAAAACAGCATTGAGAGCCTAGTGTCCGTGTTTAAAAAAATGAGTGTCTTATTAACTTATTGATCTTATTGTGGGGTCTCACTAATTAGCGACAACAAGCGTCAAGAAGCGACAACAAGCGTCAACAAGCGACAAGAAGCGACAACAAGAATTATTTTAGCGACAACAAGCAGCAAGAAGACTATTTAGCGACAAGAAAACATTTTTTTTATTAGATATAAAGAAATTTGTATTTAATGTTTTTTTTTTAAATATACGAGCAGATATGTCTAATTAAAATGTTTTATTATATAGATAGACGAAGAAAGGAAACATTTGTGAGGAAGAAAGAGATTGTGAACGGTTTATATTAGTATATTGGTAGATGAAGGAATTAGATATTTGTGAAGAAGAAAGAGATTGAGCTTCTTTTTTTTTTTTAATATGAAGAATATGTATAAGATAATGTATGTATCTGTTTTCATCAAAGTCAAAGTATGAATAAACGAATGGAGATATCCATATGGAGCGGGCATAATGGAATATAATATTTTGATCATATGCTTAATACTATGCTCTAAGTGTACTCTTGTTATGTCAATTTGATGCTTTATTTGTGATAGGAACAACATTAGATGTGGCTTCACCCTAAGGTAATAACAGTACATACAATGTGGAACATCAAATGAGATTAACGAGGCGTGTGTCTCCTGTTTTATTGCTACAATAACATCCAATTAACACCTTCAACTTTGTACACACGTCAGACTATACAATTACATGCGCCCGAATATACAATCATTGTAAATAGTGAACACCTGTTGAAAACTCAAGATTGTCATTAATTTCCTTTCATCTTCAATCAATATGCATAAACATGATAAATATCGTTTAATGAGGCAATAAGCAAAAAAAAAGATGAAAACATTCACATTTCAATTTTCTTTTCCTCTTGTTTGATTTCAGTTCTTTGTATTTCACAATTTGTGTCAATATTTTCAGGACAATGATGCACAAATAATTCATTTTGCGAGCTTAATATATATTGCACGAAAAGAGTTTTAAAAAACAAATTATAAGATAAATAATATGTTCTAAAACACAAGGAAAAGTAATCTCATAACACAACAAGAGGCTGTCACAACGACAGCAAACCGGATTTATTAATATTTATTTGTGTCCTGGCAATATCACAAGAACCATTACTGATGAATGGTGAAAGTGAAAATCGTCAATATCAAATTTGACCTCCATTTTGTCATCAGTATCAACATCTTAAAATTTGAAAAGCTTAGATTGAATGGTTCATGAGTAAATGCAACAACGTGAATGGAAACGCCATTTCACAATCTTTCAAGAACCATAACTCCTGAACGGTAAAAGTCAAAATCGTCATTATTGAACTTGACCTCTAATTTGCCATCAGTAACAACATATAAAAATTTCAAAAGCTTTGGTTGAATGGTTCATGAGAAAATGCACGGACACGACTGGAAACACCATTTTTCAATCTTTCAAGAACCATAACTCCTGAACGGTAAAAGTCAAAATCGTCATTATTGAACTTGACCTCTATTTTGTCATCAGTAACAACATATTAAAATTTGGGAAGCTTTGGTAAAACAGTTCATGCGTAAATGCACGAACACGACTGGAAACACCATTTTTCAATCTTTCAAGAACCATAACTCCTGCACGGTAAAAGTCAAAATCGTCATTATTAAACTTGACCTCCATTTTGTCATCAGTAACAACATATTAAAATTTGGGAAGCTTAGGTAGAACAGTTCATGCGTAAATGCACGGACACGACTGGAAACTCCATTTTTCAATCTTTCAAGAACCATAACTCCTGAACGGTAAAAGTCAAAATCGCCATTATTGGACTTGATTTCATTTTGTCATCAGTAACAGCATATTAAAATTTGGAAAGCTTAGGAAGAACAGTTCATGCGTAAATGCAGGGACACGACTGGAAACTCCATTTTTCAATCTTTCAAGAACCATAACTCCTGAACGGTAAAAGTCAAAATCGCCATTATTGAACTTGACCTTCATTTAGTTGTCAGTAACAACATATTAAAATTTTAAAAGCTTTGGTTGAACGGTTCATGAGTTAATGCACGGACAACATTTGATTCCAGCCCGACCGCCCGCCCGACCGACCGCCCGCCCGCCGTACATCCCCAAATCAATAACCAACATTTTTGTCACAAAAATCCGGTTAATAATTAAACGTAATACTGGCTGTTATACATAATAGATGATAAAATATTATGTAAATAATGTTTCATTTTTTTCTATCAATTTTATCTTTCTTGTCGCTAAAAGTATTTTCTTTTGCATATTCTTTTAATATTTATTGCAATAATTAATTTTAATTAAAAAAAAAATGTTTTCTTGTCGCTAAATAGTTTCTTGTCGCTTGTTGACGCTTGTTGTCGCTAAAATTCTTGTTGTCGTTAAAATTCTTGTTGTCGCTAAGGCAGCAAACATTTGATTTTCTGGGGGGCTATGGTTTTTTTTTGGAAAAAAAAGTTTGTTTCCAGTTTTTGGAGAAAAAAATAATTTGTTTTTTATTTTGAGAAAAAAAAATTGTTTGTTTCACCCTCAGCTGCCACTATATTAGCTGCGGAACCGTAGCTCTTAGGTCCTTATGGTCCGCAAATAGTCCAAAAATAACATAAGGACCTAAGAGCTACGGTTTGTCCAGAAAAAAAACCATAGCCCCCCCCCCAGAAAATCAAATGGTTGCTGCCTAATTAGTGAGACCGTTATTGTGTGTTCATTGTATTCAATTTTGTATCTAAAGGAAATTGAACTTGACTTGCATGGTTTTAAATGTACGTGCACATTTCAATTTTTTCTTCGAAAAGGGGAAAACCCCTATTTCATATTATTGTACGTATAGATATGTGTATTAAGAAACCTCCAATAGTCCTGACTGTATCTTTTCCCATTCCTTCGAAACAATACGATCATCGTCTACATCCTCATCGAATATATCATCTGTTTTCTCTTCATTTTCAAAATGTGTGCTCAGAGTGTTTTTGTCGGCCATTTTAAGAGTCATGTGATCAGGGATATTACATTAAAGTGTTTTCCTAATTAATTTGAAAAATTTGTATAAATATTTACATCAGTCATTTCGTTTTTTGTCTTGTTTAAAATACTTGTGAATATTGATGATGATAAATAATTATTCAAAGGCAATAGTCACAAAGTTCATCACATATTATTAAACTAAATAAGGTTACCCTAGTATAAATAGTTTCAACACTACACCATTCGATTCTCCCGCAGAAATAATTGAACTTCCAGAACAGTTTATAAAGTACCTATTTCTTAGTAATAGAAAACACCACATGTAAGCATTCTATTGGATATAAAGTATAAAGATCAAAAAGTCACTCTGCAAACTATTTCATGAACTGTCATATTGTTTTTAATCACCTGCACCTCAGATTATTAAAGTACAAAAAATGTACTAACACAAGTACTTGACATGCTTGATGACTAGTGACACTTGTCCCACACTTTTTTTTACCAATATATAACACAAGTACCTAACTTGATTTTTTGTTTAAACTTACTAATAGTTATCAAAAGTACCAGGACTATAATTCTATACGCCAGACGCGCGTTTCGTCTACATAAGACTCATCAGTGACGCTCAGATCAAAAAAGTTAAAAAAGCCAAATAAATACAAAGTTGAAGAGCATTGAGGACCCAAAATTCCAAAAAGTTGTGCCAAATACGGCTAAGGTAATACCTGTTCGTCATTGCCACAAATAAAGGATTGTCATTTAATGATTTTAATGTAATTATAAGACTGGGTCTCGTTGGAGTCTAAGCGTGATGTGGTATTGGTCGATTTTTAACCGGATTTTTGTGACAAAAATGTCGGTTATTGATTTGGGGATGTACGGCGGGCGGGCGGTCGGGCAGGCGGTCGGTCGGTCGGGCGGGCGGGCGGGCGGCAATCAAATGTTGTCCGTGCATTAACTCATGAACCGTTCAACCAAAGCTTTTAAAATTTTAATATGTTGTTACTGACAACTAAATGAAGGTCAAGTTCAATAATGGCGATTTTGACTTTTACCGTTCAGGAGTTATGGTACTTGAAAGATTGAAAAATGGAGTTTCCAGTCGTGTCCGCGCATTTACGCATGAACTGTTCTACCTAAGCTTCCCAAATTTTAATATGTTGTTACTGATGACAAAATGGAGGTCAAGTTCAATAATGGCAATTTTGACTTTTACCGTTCAGGAGTTATGGTTCTTGAAAGATTGAAAAATGGAGTTTCCAGTTGTGTCCGTGCATTTACGCATGAACTATTCTACCTAAGCTTCCCAAATTTGAATATGTGGTTACTGATGACAAAATGGAGGTCAAGTTCAATAATGACGATTTTGACTTTTACCGTTCAGGAGTTATGGTTCTTGAAGGATTGAAAAATGGTGTTTCCAGTCATGTCCGTGCATTTTCTCATGAACCATTCAACCAAAGCTTTTGAAATTTTTATATGTTGTTACTGATGGCAAATTAGAGGTCAAGTTCAATAATGACGATTTTGACTTTTACCGTTCAGGAGTTATGGTTCTTGAAAGATTGTGAAATGGCGTTTCAATTCACGTTGTTGCATTTACTCATGAACCATTCAATCTAAGCTTTTCAAATTTGAAGATGTTGATACTGATGACAAAATGGAGGTCAAATTTGATATTGACAATTTTCACTTTCACCATTCATCAGTAATGGTTCTTGTGATATTGCCAGGACACAAATAAATATTAATAAATCCGGTTTGCTGTCGTTGTGACAGCCTCTTGTTCAAGGGTGACATGTTAAAGTTGAATAATTTGGCGCTCAAAATGCTCAAAACGGGAGGGTTGGCAGGTATGGGCTACAAGGGGTCAAAGCAAAAAATTTATAGTCTATGGCGGCAAATCAAAAAAGTATAATAGGCTGAAACACCACTGTCCCAGGTTAGGGGGAGGGTTGGGATCCCCCTTACATGTTTAACTCTGCCACATTCTGTATGTATGTGCCTGTTCAAAGTCAGTTCTAGTGTGGTTGTTGTTTGTTTATGTCTTGCATATTTGTTTTTAGTTTATTATACCCCCGCTTTAAAAAAGTGGGGGTATACTGTTTTACCTCTGTCTGTCAGTCCGTCCGTCCATCAGTCCATCTGTCAGTCAGTCCGTCCCACAAAACTTTCGTCACATTTTTCTCAGGAACTACACCTCCACCCTTTCTGTAATTTGGTATCAACATTTATATATGTCAGCCATACCGTGTGATGCGTTTTCAGATTCATCACTTGACAACTTCCTGTTTACCGAACACTTGTATGATTTTACACATGATAGCCAAATTGAAAATTTTCGTCACATTTTTCTCAGGAACTACAATACAAGGATTTCTGAAATTTGGTTTCAGGATTTATATAAGTCAGCTTTACCGTGTGATGCGTTTTCAGATTCATCACTTGACAACTTCCTGTTTACCGAACACTTGTATGATTTTACACATGATAGCCAAATTGAAAATTTTCGTCACATTTTTCTCAGGAACTACAATACAAGGATTTCTGAAATTTGGTTTCAGGATTTATATAAGTCAGCTTTACTGTGTGATGCGTTTTCAGATTCATCACTCGACAACTTCCTGTTTACCGAACACTTGCATATTTTTACACTATTAATATTATCCACTTGCGGCGGGGGTATCATCAGTGAGCAGTAGCTCGCATTTTCACTTGTTTTTGTCGAGCCTTCCACTGTTCCGACTTTAGCGAGACATAGCGATCCTACATTCTGTCGGTGGCAGCCACATATATTCACTCTGGTTAAAGTTTTTGAAATTTTAATAACTTTCTTATACTATCCTGGATTTCTACCAAACTTAGACAGAAGCTTGTTTATGATCCTAACATAGTATCTAGAAGTTTATTTTGTAAAAATGAAATTCCATTTTTTCCGTATTTTACTTATAAATGGACTTAGTTTTTCTGCCAGGAAACATTACATTCACTCTGTGCTTAAAGTTTTTAAAATTTAATAACTTTCTTGAACTATCCTGGATTTGTACTAAACTTGGACAGAAGCTTGTTTATGATCATAAGATAGTACTAGTATTGAGAAGTAAACAGTTAACATTACATACAGTGTGCAGTTATAGTTAAAAACATTTATTAGATTCATAAACTTTATGAATCTAATTAAACTATCCTGGATTTTTACTAAACTTGGACAAAAGCTTCTAACAATCAAAAGATAGCATCAAGAGAAATATTTTTATTGATTTTTTCCTTGTTTTTGTTGAGTCTGTGAGTAACAGCAAAAGTAGGCAAAACACTGGGTTTTGCGGAACCCTTAAGAGTTTTTTGTATTTAAATTAGGCCGATAGTTATCTTGTTTTAATTGTTTTACATTGTCATTTTGGGGCCTTTCGATAGCTCACTATTCAGTATGGGCTTTGCTCATTGTTGAAGGCTGTACAGTGACCTATAGTTGTTAATTTCTGTGTAATTTGGTCTTGTGGAGAATTATCTCATTGGCAATCATACCACATCTTCTTTTTAACCGGATTTTTGTGACAAAAATGTTGGTTATTGATTTGGGGATGTACGGGGGTGGCCGGGTGTTCGGGCGGCCGGGCGGTTGGCAATCAAATGTTGTCCGTGCATTAACTCATGAACCGTTCAACCAAAGCTTTTTAAATTTTAATATGTTGTTACTGACAACTAAATGAAGGTCAAGTTCAATAATGGCGATTTTGACTTTTACAGTTCAGGAGTTATGGTTCTTGAAAGATTGAAAAATGGTGTTTCCAGTCGTGTCCGTGCATTTTCTAATGAACCATTCAACCAAAGCTTTTGAAATTTTTATATGTTGTTACTGATGACAAAATGGAGGTCAAGTTCAATAAAAACGATTTTGACTTTTACCGTTCAGGAGTTATGGTTCTTGAAAGATTGTAAAATGGCGTTTCCATTCACGTTGTTGCATTTACTCATGAACCATTCAATCTAAGCTTTTCAAATTTGAATATGTTGATACTGATGACAAAATGGAGGTCAAATTTGATATTGACGATATTCACTTTCACCATTCATCAGTAATGGTTCTTGTGATATTGCCAGGACACAAATAAATGTTAATAAATCTGGTTTGCTGTCGTTGTGACAGCCTCTTGTTTATATGTAAGGTGTCAAAGCATAAAAGTATAATAACTTTTCAAGACATAATAATTACTTGGACTACCATCAAATGAGATTTTATTATTATATAGTCATTCAATAAATCTCATTTTGTAGAAAAAGTATTTTCTTCCATTATAAATTAGAAAAAATATCAATTCAACATCAAGTTTCTAAAAAAGTATATGGTGTTGAAAGAAATAGTTTTTGTTTAAAATAGGCAAACAATTGTACTTCAAAGAAAAGATCTACAACCATGATGAAAGAATTCTGAACCAAAAGTTTTCTTGAGAATTTGTAAATGTAGTTCATCATACTGTAATTGATTAAATTTTAAGATCTTGTTTGTACTGCAGAGATGATGAAATTTTGTGATTTACAATACATTGAACATACTCCCTTAAATAGAAGAACATAGACGCTTGCCCTTGCAAAGTTCTGGTATAGGCTGGCTGAAAAATTAAAATTGATTTGTAAAATAAGTAATTTAAAAATGTTTTTCTCTTCTTCGAATGACAGGATTGTCTTTCAACTGGAGACCTCAATTTCCAAGTTATTTATTCAGAGGTTAGTTTCTTAATTCAAGTGTTATAGCTACCAGAAAATATGTAAGTAATGTCTCCTCTAAGATAAAGAAGTTAAGTTTATCAGTAAATAGATTGGTAGTGCTTGCATTATGCATGATAATAAATATATAATAATTTACGTCATGCTGGCTATCAAATTGAAAACTACATATACGCCTTATTTCAAGTCCAGATTTTTAGTATTCGTATTGTCATCTTAGAAAGTCATACTGATTAAAATACTATAACCCCATGATTTTGACCCATGTATATAGCAAAATCCTAAATACACCATTTGGTTGTGCGTCTGTCAGATGCGGAACGTACAGATAAGGTAATAGGTAAGAGGTGAATATACTATTGGTATCGGTATCAGATTCGAACTTGTTAATTATTGGCAATATTAATTATGTGGAAAACAAAAGGGTCTGGAGTGGTGTAACTTTTAATCAACACCATTGTCGTATATTAGCTTTATATAAAGTTGAATTCTTTGATTAGTCGATTTTACCCCATGACGGCTGATAAATTGGACCTCGTTATTTTATTATTATAGATAGGTCAAGGTACGACCTTCAACACAGAGCCTTGGCTCACACCGAACAGCAAGCTATAAAGGGCCTATGTCTGCATTATTGTTACAGTGTTTCTAAGAGTTTTCTCTATTGGCAAAAAAGTAAAAACAAAACATCTTGACTAATCTTTTTGTTGTAAAACTTTGGCTCAAGCAATAAATTTACTTGATAAAATATACTACTTAATGTGTATGTCTAATGATAATATATCTTCAGATACAGTGATCATATGTCATTGTTAACCTTTTCCATGGAAATGTACCCAATATTCTAAAAGATGTCTGTTTCAATGTTATCAGAGCAGCTTGTTATCATATATTAATAGACAGAAAATGTACACTGAGAGCACTTAAATCAAGATTTGATACCACAAGAGCTATTATTATAGAAATACATAAAATATAAGCAATTATATAGATAAGAAGATGTGGTATGATTGCCAATGAGACAAATCTTCTCAAGAGTGTATAGTTATGAATCCACTGGTTCATTACACAACTGAGTTGGGAAAGTTTTACATACAGATACATTTTTTCACAACCATGAGTGCAATAAACATTATGATTAATTTGGGTGATTGATACAAAATTCAAGCAAATATGTCTTCATCCAGTACCAGTACATCTTTTGAATTTTATGCCTGAATAAAAGGCGATGTTGTGGATGTCAATAAGACAATAATCCAAATAGAATGAAGCAGTAAAAACTAGCAAACTTTTTTAACATTAGATATAAATATCTGAGTGCAGTAAATCTGTGAGGAACAAGAGTTAAGGTTTAGAGTTATTCCCCTTGAACTGATATTACAATTAAATAAAATCCGTGGCAAAACTTGTATTCGTCAGTAGTTTTTGTGTATCTATTTCATATAATATTGTAAAAGTGAAATTAAGAAGTTTTTTGAGGGAGGTAACATGTAGGTTTAATTCAGTTACAGTTGTTTATACCTGAAATCAACATTTGTTTCTCTTCTATAAAAAATCATAAATTGTTTCACATTTTGTCATGTCAGGCTATTTAAAGTTTACCATACAGCGATCTATAACTGTCCTTATCCCCGGCTTAGTATATATCCAGGATTTTGATTGGTTAACGCACGTCGTTACAAAACCCATAGCCCCTGGGTGTTGCTAACCCATATCCCCGGACGTTGCTAACCATTATTCCAGGGAACTTCATGCAAGTTTTCCTTAGTTCCATGGTTGCTCCTTGTGAAATATTGAATTCTGTGGATTATCCATAATGTTTGTAATTAAATATTTAATTCATTAACGATTTTGTCCTATTATGCCGATTATTTACATTCATTTCATTAAATGCATCACTTGACTGCAACATATTTAAGGAATGGGACTACTGACCTAGCTATGCTATGGCGTAACGCTCACAACATTGAGTGCCAAATTTGACTCTATCCAGTTTCTCTGTCTCAGTATTAAAAACGTCTTTAATATATTTGACTACCTGTAGGGTTCTACCAAAGGTAGTACCCTACATCCCGTAAAAAATATGTAAAATTTCCAAATTTCAATAAAACTTTTTCTTCAGATAATGAAAAAAACATTGTTTTTACGTTAAACTTTGTACCCGAATTTCCATAAAACTCGCCCGATTCGGACTAAGGCCGGGGATAAATTCGTTATCTACGTTCATATCCGTAGATATGGATATTTTAACACCCTTCAGTACCCTGTACACCCTTCGGCTACGCCTCATGGTGTACTGGGGTACTTCAGGGTGTTAAAATATCCATATCTACGGATATGAACGTAGATAACTTATAATATCCTCCTCCTTTGGTGTCCAGTTAAAATGTGTCTCATTGGCAACCATACCACATCTCAATTTTTTTTTATTGATGGGTATGCAAATTTGAAATGTGAATTACTTTTAAAGAGTATAATCTCCATTTAACAGGTCCAAGGAACATAACCTTATTATTATGCCCCACCTACGATA
This sequence comes from Mytilus edulis, assembly GCA_019925275.1. Taxonomy (NCBI): domain Eukaryota; kingdom Metazoa; phylum Mollusca; class Bivalvia; order Mytilida; family Mytilidae; genus Mytilus; species Mytilus edulis. Next base: position 2,752,234 of record CM034353.1, on the reverse strand, counting down.
GTAGAGGGGCATTATGTTTTCTGGTCTGTGGGTCCATTTGTTCGTCCGTCTGTTGTACCGTTCGTCAGTCTGTCCGTTCGTCCCGCTTCAGGTTAAAGTTTTTGGTCAAGGTGTTTTTTTATGAAGTTGAAGTCCAATCAACCTGAAACCTAGTATACATGTTCCCTATGATATGATCTTCCTAATTTAAATGCCAAATTAGAGTTTTTACACCAATTTCACGGTCCACTAAACATAGAAAATGATAGTGTGAGTGGGGCATCCATGTGCTAAATGGACATATTCTTGTTTTTATTCTTAAATTGATATTTTGGTTTGGCCTGTTTCTCAATAACTTTTGTTGATATGTTCAGTAACTTTTTTATGTAATATATGTAAATATGTCAAATTCCTTTGACTTAATTATCATATTTCAGTTGTCCATCTAATTTTGTTTACAAGGTTATTTTTATTTAGGATATGTAAATTTATAAGGATATGAATATGGGTTTTTCCTCCAATAATAAAAATAAACGTTAATATCTGGGAAATATATTTTTGACTGATTTGATTTCATGTTTTGTATTATTATCTTTCCTTCTATTACAAATGTATTGCATGGTCTTGTGAGTCTTGAAGATGTCCATTATCATTGAACTAGTACATATTTTTGTTTAGGGGTCAGCAGGATTTTGTAGCTGTAATTAAGACCCATTGATGGCCTTCTGCTGTTTAATCTGCTCTTTGGTCAGGTTGTTGTCTAATGAGACATTCCCCGTTTCCATTCTCAATTTTGTTAAACTTTGAAGAATAAAAATAGAGAGTCAGACATTGCACATTACATTTTAGGGGAGACATTTCTGTAAGTACACTCTATAGACAACTGTTAATTAAGGAAAATCTGTAGTTGTAGTTTGATTTTACTATTGGTGGGTTGGTATCCTACTTGGGTTGGTAAAATAAAGGTGATATTAAAGTTACTTGTCTATAGTTTTATCTCTGTAGATGTAGTTTGATTTTACTATTGGTGGGTTGGTATCCTACTTGGGTTGGTAAAATAAAGGTGATATTAAAGTTACTTGTCTATAGTTTTATCTCTGTAGATGTAGTTTGATTTTACTATTGGTGGGTTGGTATCCTACTTGGGTTGGTAAAATAAAGGTGATATTAAAGGGGCACTAGCTGTCAAATTCATGCTCACCAATTTGACTCAAATTCTCATATTTTATTTATAACAATGTAAAACATTTTTCAAAACTATCAAAAGTATAAAATAAACAATTTACAGGCCATGGTCTGGATAAGATTTAGCTTCGTTTCGTGTGAATTTTAGCAATGACGCCTAAGTTGACCTTCTTTGACCATATAAGCGATGTAAACATAAACATAGATATAAATAGATTAAGCAACTTATAATTTATAATTACCGTCGTTTTTACCTTTATAAGAATGACTTTTTGTGGATAGAATCAGTCAATTAAATTATTTACCTTTGTTTCACTTTCGTTGTTGACATTCTTTTCCTTTAAATAACCGTACACGGACTATGCATGCGTTATTCTATCTTTTTCTACGGGGTTAAATTGGAGTTCACATGAATATAGGTTTAATGAGGTCAAGTTATTCACTTGCAAGTGAATAATTCATTATCAATTTTTATTACCTTAATTTGTCAAATTGAACCATTTCAGCTGCTAACAGTGAATTATTATTTAACTATTTCACTTTCATTAATGATTGAGCAAAAAAAAAAAATCATACTTTAGATTTTTAACCGGATTTTTGTGACAAAAATGTCGGTTATTGATTTGGGGATGTACGGCGGGCGGGCGATTGGTCGGTCGGTCGGTCGGTCGGTCGGTCGGTCGGTCGGGCGGGCGGGCGGGCGGGCGGGCAGCAATCAAATGTTGTCTGTGCATTAACTCATGATGGTTCAACCAAAGCTTTTAAAATTTTAATATGTTGTTACTGACAACTAAATGAAGGTCAAGTTCAATAATGGCGATTTTGACTTTTATCGTTCAGGAGTTATGGTTCTTGAAAGATTGAAAAATGGAGTTTCCAGTCGTGTCCGTGCATTTATGCATGAACTGTTCTACCTAAGCTTCCCAAATTTTAATATGTTGTTACTGATGACAAAATGGAGGTCAAGTTCAATAATGACAATTTTGACTTTTACCGTTCAGGAGTTATGGTTCTTGAAAGATTGAAAAATGGTGTTTCCAGTCGTGTCCATGCATTTACACATGAACTGTTCTACCAAAGCTTCCCAAATTTTAATATGCTGTTACTGCTGACAAAATGGAGGTCAAGTTCAATAATGACAATTTTGACTTTTACCGTTCAGGAGTTATGGTTCTTGAAAGATTGAAAAATGATGTTTCCCGTCGTGTCCGTGCATTTTCTAATGAACCATTCAACCAAAGCTTTTGAAATTTTAATATGTTGTTACTGATGACAAAATAGGGGTCAAGTTCCATAATGACGATTTTGACTTTTACTGTTCAGGAGTTATGGTTCTTGAAAGATCGTAAAATGGCATTTCCATTCACGTTGTTGCATTTACTCATGAACCATTCAATCTAAGCTTTTAAAATATTATTATTTCAAAATGTTGATACTGATGACAAAATGGAGGTCAAATTTGATATTGATGATTTTCACTTTCACCATTCATCAGTAATGGTTCTTGTGATATTGCCAGGACACAAATAAAAGTAAATAAATCCGGTTTGCTGTCGTTGTGACAGCCTCTTGTGTATTATAGATTAAAAATTTATGTTTATCGTCGTTTTTTCCTAAATAAGAATGATTTTTTGTGGATCGAATCAGTCAATTAAATTATTTACCTTTGTTTCACTTTCATTGTTGACATTCTTTTCCTTTAAATAACCGTACACGGATTATGCATGCGTTATTCTATCTTTTTCTACGGGGTTAAATTGGAGTTCACATGAATACAGGTTTAATGAGGTCAAGTTATTCACTTGCAAGTGAATAATTCATTATCAATTTTTATTACCTTAATTTGTCAAATTGAACCATTTCAGCTGCTAACAGTGAATTATTATTTAAATATTTCACTTTCATTAATGATTGAGCAAAAAAAAAATCATACTTGTCTATAGATAACCTCTAGACGTAGTTTGATTTTACTACTGGTGGGTTGATGTCTTAAATATGTACTCCATACAATGGCAACAGATCAACACTTTTTATACGTCATATATTGGTATCACGTTGGCGTCGTCGTCTGGGTCGTCGTTTGAAAACTTTTAGTTTTCGCACTCTAACTTTAGTAAAAGTGGATAGAAATCTATGAAATTTTAACACAAGGTTTATGACCACAAAAGGAAGGTTGGGATTGATTTTGGCAGTTTTGGTCCAAACATTTTTGGAATTGGGGGCCAAAAAGGGCCCAAATAAGCATTTTCTTGGTTTTCGCACTATAACTTTAGTTTAAGTGAATAGAAATCTATGAAATTTTGACACAAGGTTTATGACCACAAAAGGAAGGTTAGGATTGATTTTGGGAGTTTTAGTTCAAACAGTTTAGGAATTAGGGGCCAAAAAAGAGCCCAAATAAGCATTATTCTTGGTTTTCGTACAATAACTTAAGTATAAGTAAATAGAAATCAATGAAATTTAAACACAAGGTTTATGACCACAAAAGGAAGGTTAGGTTGATTTTGGGAGTTGAGGTCTGAACAGTTAAGGAATTGGGGGCCAAAAAGGGGCCCAAGTAAGCATTATTCTTGGTTTTCGCACAATAACTTTAGTATAAGTAAATAGAAATCTATGAAATTTAAACACAAGGTTTTTGACCACTAAAGGAAGGTTGGGTTTGATTTTGGGAGTTTTAATCCCAACAGTTTAGGAATAAGGGGCCCAAAGGGTCCAACATTGAACTTTGTTTGATTTCATCAAAAATTGAATAATTGGGGTTCTTTGATATGCCGAATCTAACTGTGTATGTAGATTTTTAATTTTTGGTCCCGTTTTCCAATTGGTCTACATTCAGGTCCAAAGGATCCAAAATTAATCTTAGTTTGATTTTAACAAAAATTGAATCCTTGGGGTTCTTTGATATGCTAAATCTAAAAATGTACTTAGATTTATGATTATTGGCCCAGTTTTCAAGTTGGTCCAAATCGGGGTCCAAAATTAAACCTTGTTTGATTTCATCAAAAATTGAATAATTGGGGTTCTTTGATATGCCAAATCTAAATGTGTATGTAGATTCTTAATTTTTTGTCCCGTTTTCAAATTGGTCTACATTAAAGTCCAAATTGTCCAAAATTAAACTAAGTTTGATTTTAACAAAAATTGAATTCTTGGGCTTTTTTGATATGCTGAATCTAAACATGTACTTAAATTTTTGATTATGGGCCCAATTTTCAAGTTGGTTCAAATCAGGATCCAAAATTATTATATTAAGTATTGTGCAATAGCAAGAAATTTTCATTTGCACAGTATTCAGCAATAGCAAGAAATCTTCAATTGCACAGTATTGTGCAATAGCAAGAAATTTTCAATTGCACAGTATTGCGCAATAGCAAGAAATCTTCAATTGCACAGTATTGTGCAATAGCAAATATTTTCAATTGCACAGTATTGCGCAATAGCAAGAAATAACTAATTGCACAATATTGTGCAATAGCAAGAAATTTTCAATTGTTTGGAGTTATCTTTCTTTGTCCAGAATAGTAGTTGAATCAACTTAAATCATTGTTTTATACAATATACAATGTATATTCACTTTTACTACCAACTGATAAATTAAAACAATCTTTACCATTCAGAGATAACAAATTTTTCTCATTTCAGATTTCATAAATAAAAAGAAAATTTCTTCAAACATTTTTTTGAGAAGTTTTATATTCAACAGCATAGTGAATTGCTCAAAGGCAAAAAAAATATTTTAAGTTTATTAGACCACATTCATTCTGTGTCCGAAACCTATGCTGTGTCAACTATTTAATCACAATCCAAATTTAGAGCTGAAGCCAGCTTGAATGTTGTGTCCATACTTGCCCCATTCGTTCAGGTTTCAACCTCTGTGGTTGTATAAAGCTGCGCCCTGCGGAGCATCTGGTTATTCATATAAAATGTAACTTTAAACCCATTTTTGATAGTTTAAGGGACAAAAACATGATTGATATCTATTTTTGTTAGAAAAGAAAGTACAAGTTTTCAACAATAGGGTTGATAGGACAATGAGAAAGGCATGTGGATCAAGAACTGAAATAGAAAATTCAAATAGCTAGTTAGTTTCAGTGACATTCTGGAGACATTTGTAAAAGTTTCTTTATAATTCAATTAATTGGATAACTAAGTTTGTTTCTGCAGCTGGTGGTATAGTAAATTCATCAATTTGATGTTATTTGTATCATAAGCCTAACCAAATTAACTAAGATAGGAATATATAATTGTATTTCCTTTGTCTGTGGAGAGTGATGGATTATTTTGTTAGAACACTTCTTGATAGTATATTAGATTTTGATACCTTTCAATTGTATTGCTCTTATTAGTGGGTTTTGTCCTTTCATAAAAATGTTCTCATTGAAGGAAAAAGTAAATTTGATAACAGTATGTATATCAATTTCTGTTGAGATAATTAAGGACTTCCAGCTGACTTTGTCATTTCTTTTTGTCTTGTACATCTAGAAATTTTAAATTTTAATACAAAAGCAGTGTGAAATTTTCTTTAATCACACATTTCGATGTTGGCTGACTCAGGCTGTTGTCATAATATATATACTGTGATTAAAACTTGAGGCTAGCAATAAACTGTTTCAATGCTGTAATTAGTCAGATTGTACAAATATTGGCTCATTTTATCAAAGTAAAAACAAGTGATTCCTTTAGGCAAGTTAGAAAATCTGACGACTTGAAAGCAATCTAATATGTACACCTTGGTGCTCGGCTGTCATATATAATATGACGTTTGCTAATAAGAGTTCCAATGATCTTGTTTGCTTTGCCGATTTTTAATATGAGAATGTAAGTTTGTAAGATTAAAGTGAAGACGATGTTGTTAAAACAAATTGGTTTAGGATGTTAGTAGATGGCAAATCAGTAATAATGTGTGGAGAGAATGGATTGATTAGATTTCTTACATGTCTCAATACCTCCATAGATATCCGAGAAGGTCAGAACAAACTTGATTGGTTGTCATTGCCGTAATTAATCCTACCAGATTTGTAGGATATTCTAAGCTGGTCGGAGGAGGAAAAAGGATTTTTCTTTGATCCTTAAATCCCAAGAGATAATGAACAGTCATAAATTTTATGTATTGAGTAGCTTTAGAATTCATGATCGCATCTTAGAAACGTGTTGAGGAATAAAGCTGATAAAATTATAAGTTCCTGAAGGAATTCTTCCATTTACAGTTTCCTTGATTGCAAATCATTTTCCTGATGTACTTTCTAAAGTTAAAAACAATAAATAGTCATAAAATATGGCCAAGATACTTAGGTATTGGTGAACAAAGAATTTTAAAGACTTGAACAAAATTACTGTGGGCATGGATGTATAATTTTGTTAAAGCTTTGAAATGAAATATCCATGAAAAAAGTTTAATCCCTAATCTACAACTATGTGTAGTTGTTCCCTCAAAGTGTTATATGTATATCAGTTCCCTTGAAGTGTTTTGAGCATTACTGTTGCTTCTGTTGTGTATAGCTGTTCCCTCAAAGTGTTATATGTAATCAGTTCCCTCAAGTTTTTAGAACTGTTGTGTTGTGTATATGTTCCCTCAAGTTTATATGTAAAATGTTCCCTCAAAGTTTTTTTTATGTACATCTGTTCCCTCTGAGTGTTTGATGTATTATAATAGCTACTCCCTCCAATTGTTTTATGTATAGCTGTTTCCTAAAAATATAGTATGTGTGTTCCCTCAAAGTTTTTAATGAATATATGTTCTTTCAAGTGTTTTATGTATAGCTGTTTCCTCAAATAGATATTTCATCAAAGTGTTTTATGTATAGCTGTTTCCTCAAATAGCTATTTCATTAAAGTGTTTTATGGCTAGCTGTTCCCTCAAATATCTATTTCATCAAAGTGTTTTATGATAGCTGTTCCCTCAAATATCTATTTCATCAAAGTGTTTTATGGATAGCTGTTTCCTCAAATATCTATTTCATTTAAAGTGTTTTTTAGCTGTTCCCTCAAATCTATTTCATCAAAGTGTTTTATGTAGCTGTTCCCTCAAATATCTTTTCATCAAAGTGTTTTATGTAAAGCTGTTCCCTCAAATATCTATTTCATCAAAGTGTTTTATGTATAGCTGTTCCCTCAAATATCTATTTCATCAAAGTGTTTTATGGATAAGCTGTTCCCTCAAATATCTATTTCATCAAAGTGTTTTATGTATAGCTGTTCCTCAAATATCTATTTCATCAAAGTGTTTTATGTATAGCTGTTCCCTCAAATATCTATTTCATCAAAGTGTTTATGTATAGCTGTTCCTCAAAATTTTCATCAAAGTGTTTTATGTAAGCTGTTCCTCAAATATCTATTTCATCAAAGTGTTTTATGTATAGCTGTTCCTCAAATATCTATTTCATCAAAGTGTTTTATGTATAGCTGTTCCCTCAAATATCTATTTCATCAAAGTTGTTTTATGTAAAGCTGTTCCCTCAAATATCTATTTCATCAAAGTGTTTTATGTATAACTGTTCCCTCAAATATCTATTTTCAAAGTGTTTTATGTATAGCTGTTCCTCAAATATCTATTTCATCAAAGTGTTTTATGTATAACTGTTCCCTCAAATATCTATTTCATCAAAGTGTTTTATGTATAAGCTTGTTTTCTTCTAAATATCTATTTCATCAAAGTGTTTTATGTAAATGTTCTCAATAGTATTTTAAGTTTTTATGATAACTGTTCCCTCAATATCTATTTCATCAAATGTTTTATGTAAAGCTGTTCCCTCAAATATCTATTTCATCAAAGTGTTTTATGTATAACTGTTCCCTCTTATAGCTATTTTTTCAAAGTGTTTATGTATAACTGTTCCCTCAAATATCTATTTATCAAAGTTTTTATGTAAAGCTGTTCCCTCAAATATTATTTCATCAAAGTGTTTTATGTATAACGTTCCCTCTTATAGCTATTTTTTCAAATGTTTATGTAAAGCTGTTCCCTCAAATATCTATTTCATCAAAGTGTTTTATGTATAATGTTTCCTCTTATAGCTATTTTTCAAAGTGTTTTATGTATAACTGTTCCCCTCTTATAGCTATTTTTTCAAAGTGTTTTATGTAAAGCTGTTCCCTCAAATATCTATTTCATCAAAGCAGGGATGATTCCATTATATAGTTTAGGGCCGCTTAAGGGCCAGCGGCCCCAACAATATGTACATGAAAATGAATTCCCAATTCAGGAAAATAAAATAAAAACCGATATTTCTGGAAAAGTTTCTGTCACCGATTAAGGCAACTATAATTTTTCATAGTTTGTTGTCAAAACGTTTTAAAATCCGGATAAGAATGCTGTTTACGATCGCTTTTTATTAACAACAATTTAATTATGTCAACATGTGGCAAACAATTTTAGCAGCCGAATTCAATTGCTTAATATGTTATGGGAGTAAGCAGGCTGATAAAAATGGGTGTCAAAGCAGACCTCGACAGAGAACAAATTCAAATTTTGATATAACATTGATGGATAAAGTTTAATGGGCGCCGATCTCGTAAAAGCAGATCGCCCAGCAGAGCTGGTTATATAATATGATGAAAACTTGTTTTGTAAAAGAAATTATTTCCTCAAAAGACAAAAGTTTGAGCGTTTTTTGAAAAGTTCCCTCAAATATCTTTTCATCAAATTGTTTTATGTAAAGCTGTTCCCTCAAATATCTATTTCATCAAAGTGTTTTATGTATAAACTGTTTCCTCTTATAGCTATTTTTTCAAAGTGTTTTATGTATAGCTGTTCCCTCAAATATCTATTTCATCAAAGTGTTTTATGTAAAGCTGTTCCCTCAAATATCTATTTCATGAAAGTGTTTTATGTATAATTGTTCCCTCTTATAGCTATTTTTTCAAAGTGTTTTATGTATAACTGTTCCCTCAAATATCTATTTCATCAAAGTGTTTTGTGTATAGCTGTTCCCTCAAATATCTATTTCATCAAAGTGTTTTATGTATAACTGTTCCCTCTTATAGCTATTTTTCAAAGTGTTTTATGTATAACTGTTCCCTCAAATATCTATTTCATCAAAGTGTTTTGTGTATAGCTGTTCCCTCAAATCATTGTAGATCAAGATTATTGATTTAAGGACACAGATATAGTACATTGACTTAGAATATACTTTGTTATGGATTAACAGTTGAGTGTATATTTGTAACAGACCTTTGTTATGGATTAACAGTTGAGTGTATATTTGTAACAGACCTTTGTTATGGATTAACAGTTGAGTGTATATTTGTAACAGACCTTTGTTATGGATTAACAGTTGAGTGTATATTTGTAACAGACCTTTGTTATGGATTAACAGTTGAGTGTATATTTGTAACAGACCTTTGTTATGGATTAACAGTTGAGTGTATATTTGTAACAGACCTTTGTTATGGATTAACAGTTGAGTGTATATTTGTAACAGACTTTTGTTATGGATTAACAGTTGAGTGTATATTTGTAACAGACCTTTGTGCCTACATTAACAGTTGAGTGTATATTTGTAACAGACCTTTGTGCCTACATTAACAGTTGAGTGTATATTTGTAACAGACCTTTGTGCCTACATTGATTGATTGATTGTTGGTGTTTAAAGCCACTTTTTGGTTTTTTCTTGGCGGTTATTTTGATGGGTTGAGGAAGCCAGAGTGGCCAGAGAAAACCACAGACTTTGATAGGGAAACTGACACTCCTAGTCGACTAAGATTGAAGTTGAGTGCACCTGCACAAGCAGGGTCGAACTCACAACCTCAGTGTTGACTGGGTAGTGATGACAGTAGTTAAACTATTTAGACAACTTGGCCCTCTGAAGCCCCCCGCCTGCAATAGAAGGAGGCATTATATTTCTGGCAGCACAAGAGGGATGTCTTATAGACATTTGATAAACTTTATAATGAATGATAAGATATGTAGGACTAACTTTATGATTTCTGGATGTTATGTAATATAGAAGTAGATGTCAGTGATATGCTCATTTTCCATCCTGTTTTTTTTACATGTCAGAACTAGTCATGTAAAATTACTGATAACTGTTATGCTATCTTTCATTTAATTGTTCTAGAACCTTGGTTCTGTGTTTATTTTAAGTATCTTCTTGGATCGCTGGCTATATTGATCATATACAAAATGAATCTTTGCTTTTCTCATAAAATCTGTAAAGAAAATTGATTATAGATAAAAGAGGTTTTATACGGTTTTTAAACAAATTCTGATACATTCAATATTTGTTATTGCCTTAGGGACAAACTACATGTATATAGATATTCTTAGTTGAAGTATAATAATAGAAGTTAGTAGCTTTTGTATTGCTTTTGATCAAATTAAAGGAGTAGATCACTTATCATTCTATTGAGGGAATAAGATTTTCACTTCCAATGTTCAGTAGCTCACTACTGTTGCATAAATATTCATGTATTCAATTTTACCGAAAAAATAAAAAAGGCAACAAAAATTAAAAAAAAAAAAATTGAAAGTTTTTAAACATTTACTAAAGATCAGTGGGAAACCAACAGAAAAATGATATACCCTGATTGTAACATTTAACACTAATAACCTTGTTGTAGACAAAGTTTGTTCATATTTTAGTTTTTACCAGAGTCCTCGTTCATAAAAATTAACTCAGTACTCGGAGTAAACAATATGTGCTGGAAACATCAAATTAAGTATTTTGATTGGGTGATTTCTGAGTCTTGAGTACAATAGCCATGCTCCAAAGTTTTATGACTGGTCAACTTATTACAAGAAGGAATTCACCAGATTGTAATTAAAAAACTAATAAACTCATTTCAACAGGGAATTAACCAGATTGTGACAAGTAAAAAACACTAGTAAGCTTATTATACAACAGGGAATTAACTACAGATTGTAATAATGAACTTGTCAAATTATTGCAACACAGATTTGGCAAAACAAATGAAATCATCACAACATGAAATTTACCAGATTAGTCAACTATTACAACAAGGAATTTACCAAATTGTGTAATACAAAACAACTCAATTATTACAACATGGAATTTACCCCATTGTAATAATGAACTAGTAAAACTATTACACCATGGAATTTACCCCATTGTAATAATGAACTAGTAAAACTAGTACAACATGGAATTTACCCCATTGTAATAATGAAGTAGTAAAACTATTACACCATGGAATTTACCCCATTGTAATAATGAACTAGTAAAACTATTACAACATGGAATTTACCTGATTGTAATAATGAACTAGTAAAACTAATACACCATGGAATTTACCCCATTGTAATAATGAACTAGTAAAACTATTACACCATGGAATTTACCCCATTGTAATAATGAACAACTCAAATTATTACTACATGTACAGGATTTTTTACAAATTGTCTTTACAAAAACTTTCAATGAAATCCAAAGAATTTCCTATCATTGATTGTTTTTAACCGGATTTTTGTGACAAAAATGTCGGTTATTGATTTGGGGATGTACGGCGGGCGGGCGGCAATCAAATGTTGTCCGTGCATTAACTCATGAACTGTTCAACCAAAGCTTTTAAAATTTTAATATGTTATTCCTGACAACTATACGAAGGTCAAGTTCAATAATGGCGATTTTGACTTTTACCGTTCAGGAGTTATGGTTCTTGAAAGATTGAAAAATGGAGTTGTCCGTGCATTTACGCATGAACTGTTCTACCAAAGCTTCCCAAATTTTAATATGTTGTTACTAATGAAAGAATGGAGGTCAAGTTCAATAATGACGAATTTGACTTTTACCGTTCAGGAGTTATGGTTCTTGAAAGATTGAAAAATGGAGTTTCCAGTCGTGTCCGTGCATTTATGCATGAACTGTTCTACCAAAGCTTCTGAAATTTTAATATGCTGTTACTGATGACAAAATGGAGGTCAAGTTCAATAATGACGATTTTGACTTTTACCGTTCAGGAGTTATGGTTCTTGAAAGATTGAAAAATGGTTTTTCCCGTCGTGTCCGTGCATTTTCTCATGAACCATTCAACCAAAGCTTTTGAAATTTTAATATGTTGTTACTGATGACAAAATGGAGGTCAAGTTCAATAATGACGATTTTGACTTTTACTGTTCAGGAGTTATGGTTCTTGAAAGATCGTAAAATGGCGTTTCCATTCAGGTTGTTGCATTTACTCATGAACCATTCAATCTAAGCTTTTCAAATTTTAATATGTTGATACTGATGACAAAATGGAGGTCAAATTTGATATTGACGATTTTCACTTTCACCATTCATCAGTAATGGTTCTTGTGATATTGCCAGGACACAAATAAATGTTAATAAATCCGGTTTGCTGTCATTGTGACAGCCTCTTGTTTAATTGTTGAATGTTTTTTCACTTATTTTTACCAAGGAGGTTTTTACTTATAATTTTCATTATATTTTAAGACGTCATATGTTTCTATGAAGAAGAATCTAAAAAAAAACTTTTGTGGATAATGAATGTAGAAACAATATAGTTACTTTTCTTGAAATTTAACAATAGTGTCTGTTTCATTGTATTAAATTGGATGCATATATCTGTATGTCCAATATTGCTGACGCTTAGAGAAAATGTGACTGGCATGTATTGTAAAAACTTGACGTTAGTTAGCTCTCTTTCAAGCATTATTGTGATTGGAACTATCGAAGCATCAATAACGAAAACCTATTGAATCATTCTCAATTAAATCAACGTTGGTCCGGTGCAAACAATATTGTTATTGAACCCAATCACCAGAATTAAATCTCCTCCGTAAAGTTATGTTTTTTTTTACCGTGAAACAATGCTGTTGTAATACCTTTAGGAGAATATGATTATGAAAGAACCCTTTGGGAATTATATTGTCTGATAAAAATAATCTTATTGTGGAGAAAAATCTTCGAGTATTGTTGAATTGGAGATGATAATTGATTTTGGTAACATATGATCAATCTTAATACAGGCATACAGAAAATGTTAGAAAGGATATATACAGAATCTATTGTATTACAATTACATCAGTACTCAGGTGTCTTTTTTATTTAAGTAAATATATGTCAAAAAAATTAAGTTGTTATAGTTTCTTAAGAAATAAGAGAAAAATTAGATTTATATTGTATTACATATTATTTTATGTTTATTTCTAAATTATATTTAAGTTGTATTAGTTTCTTTCATACTAGGAGAAAATAAGATAATATTGTATTACAGATTATTTTATATTTATTTCTAGATTATAATGTTGGAGACATGATAGTAAACTTAATAGAACATGTCACATTACAAGTAAGTCAGTTAGTAACTTGTATCTTTAATTAGACAAATCAAAATATGTCATATCAATGATTTCTCTATACTTATATATTTAAAGAATTTATTTTATGAAACTGTATTTTTAGTACAACTATATTAAAAGATGAGTCAAAGGTTACTGAAATTGTTGAAGAAAACTTCAGTAAAAACGTGTATAAAAAAAATATGAAAAGCAGTGATCATTCATCTTTTTAATTATCTCATTAGGAGGAAATACCTGAAACCTTTGATTAACAGGTGTAGAAAAAATTATCTCTTAGTCAATCTTTGAATTATATATGAGGAGCACTGATCTTCATCAATAAGATGGAGATTTAGAGAGAGACGAAGGGTTTGTATCAACTAAAATTATAATTTCTGGACTTTAAAAACATTAAAAAAATAAAAACCTCCATCTGCTCGAAGAAATTAGGATTAGGCCTATCTTTTGATTAAGATTAAAGATGCTTGATCAAGTGGATAGTTAACATGAGGAAGTAAATTCCTTGAAATTGAATCTTTCACTTAGAAATTTTCTTGTTTTTCAATACTTGCCTCAGTAACATGAATTTAATTTAAAACCTGGTTTAGATTTAAATTTTAGATACATGTACTAAATGACTGAAACATTTTTTCATGTGAGTCCTTAACCTTCAATTAAGAATGTTTACCATTTAAGTAATATATTTCTGCTTGTTACCTTGGAAACTGATAGAAAGACAGCAACCATAGGCAAAAAATCAAGAGGGAGTGGGGTCACATTAACATCAGTAAAGCATAATCTTTGAAGGTGAACAATACTGTAGGGCTTTTAGTTGTTTTTTTGTCATTATGTTTAGCATTGAACAGATTTTGAAAATTTTGTATCATTTAAATGTTGTAGCACGTTCTGTAACAAAACATTCTATAAATTTCTTTATGATGAGACTAACCTCAACATTAAAATATTTATAGCTTTGTTAAAATTGATTTTCCTCAAAAGTGCATATTAGCCTTGTATTTTATGTCTTTTCGCTTTTATGTTGTTGCTACGTAAGGATGTTTCACATTTAATGTTCATTGAAAATAAACATAAAAATAACATTTGCACTGTAAACCTTTGTAATATGTTTCTAATTCATATTTCAGTAATTATGGTAAATATTAGGTATGAGAACCAGATATTTTGTGAAAGATTCATATGCAAAATGTAGGAAAGATAATTTCTATGAGCCACTAGACTGAATGTAAAAGAGTTACTATTTTATAAGTTAAAGATAAAAAAAATTATTTCTTTGCACACAGAATCAGTCAACAAAAGATTTTTCACTGCGACATCATTGTTTTACTTTCCAATTTTGACATTCTTTTCTATTTAATAACCAAACATACTGAACTTGTCCAACTCCAGGGTCAAATTAAAGGTTGCATTCAAAAGAACAAAGGTCAAATTACTGTCTTGCAAGAATAATACTACGTCAGCAAATGAACCAAACTGGTTGTAATACTAAATTATTATTTCAATATTCCATAATCAGATGAATAATTTTTAAAACAAAAAAAAATCATACTTAAAATGTTTCGCCTTAATCTTTTAAATAGCTATATATGCCTGTTTAACTTTTCATTCACAAAATCAAATATTTCATTCACAGATTTTCTCTGAGATATTACAAATTCCTATAAAACCATTAAATAATCAAATTTAAAATTGTGGAAATTGAAAAGAAATAGCTTTTGTCAGAAATGTTATTGACATGAAGCATGTGTCCTCCATTATTCTTTTTAACAACAATTTAGTGGATTGGTTGCATTATCTCAGATGAAAAAGAGGTTAAATATCAAATCAATTTTATAAGGAATCAATCAATTACAATTGATTTTGAAGATAACTAAACCGTTTTCGAATTATGATATTATTTATGAACGAATAATAGAAATTGAATGAAACTTTCCTTTCATGTTTAAATTAATGGAACACTATCAATTTACCTAATTCCAGAATTTATCAAAGTTTGATCAAGATGTCTTTGAGTGATCCCATTGTTTCTATAGACATAAAATACTTTTCAATTTGATTAAAATGGTGATAATTCGGAAGCCAAATGATAAATTGTCCCCAAGTTGGGATCAATTTTATTGGCTATTAGTTTGTTTTGTTTGGCAAAGCAGATCCATTTCTACGATTTTCCATCAACGTTTTATTTATGATAGTGCAAAGATATGTCACGTTAAATTGTTTTTGATGAAATGAGAAGTGAAAAATATAGTCTGTCAACAAAGAGATTGGATAGCATATTTATGAAGATTTGAAATATTTTACTGAAGATAAAAATGAAATAGTTTTGTAATTTCTGTTATACCCAGTTATAGCTGTCAGACTGATCTATTGATATTTTATAAAGTTCTGAGGGTTCTTATTGCAGGATTCTACTGAGATAAGTTTTACCACAGACATAAATATTCCAATACTTTATAAGTTATTAAATATTGAAGAAATATTATTAAACTGTAAAGGTCACAGACATTAAAGCATATGGACAAAGGGTTATGAGCTTATCTTTTATATTACGGTATATAGGTCTATTACCTTGTCCATTTTGCAAAGACTTTTAGTTGCAACAAGGATGATAATAATGAGTACACTTAAGGCTTTCTATCATTTGCCAAACCCAGACCTTATTGTAATCCATAAAAGGCCTGGAGAAATCAAAATGTGAAAAAAATCATAATCAACAGCCTGATTGAAGCTAATAATGTTATAACGTACAATTAGTTTGCCTATATTATATAATTGTCTTAAATCATTATATAGAAACATACTCTTTGAATATGATATTTTTATGCACTCTTGACATTAATACACTGTTAATTCAGAAATCAATACATGCATTTATTATTGCAACTCGATGATTACTGGTAAAAAAATATTATTGGGATTGCAAAAAGTTTTGTGAAGGAAAATTTTAATCACTAGTAACAGTTTTTATTATTGCACACTTGATACTTTTACATTTTTAACATTTATAAAAGCATCGCATTAAATTTTGATTTTACGATATTAGCTTCATAAACCCTGTGCATAAGTGATGTTTTTGAACATAATGGCTGACTCTGTTTAGTTATAGAACCTGCAGTTAAGTGCTGGCGCAGTTATTCCTTTTTAATATTTTAATTTAATCAGTAATCAATTAGATTATGGAAATTGTGACATTTTATTGTATAAGAGGTAACATCTTGCATTTTGTTTTAGAGTAATCCAGTATTAAAATTCATAATAGCCTTTATAAATACCTTACCAATGAAGGGAGAAATGAGTGAACAATATCCTGCATCACCTAACGTCTCTATAATCACTGCATCACCTTACGTCTCTATAATCACAGCAGATTTTTCTTACAGATTTTAGGCCAAAAGAAAAAATAATTAGACAAGTATATTTGGTGTGCATCAGAAAAAACATGCATACATAGTTCTCATTCTTAACCACAAGACCACTAGTCAATGCCTGTGAATTTTTTCTCTACAAGCCAACAGAACCCAACTAAAATGTTTGTAAAATTAAGCTTCAGGCTTGTGGATTCAAATGTTTATCATGAAGACTGTATACATTCAACAAAAAGATGGAGCAGAGTACTGTAACTTCAGAAATTATTTTGAGGTTTTTATTATTAATACAAATGATGCAACAGGGTGTATATTGCAATAATAAGATACATCTGATACATATACCTGTATGCAGATTTTCCTAAAATTGCAATAAACAATCATGCATTTTTATCCATTTAAAAAAATCGCAATAATAAATGCATGCAATAATTTCTGAATTTACATTGTTATAACTGCTGACTTCATCTGATTGTTGTAAGTCCAAAGAAATCAGTAAAAGTTTGGTTCAAATCCTCTGTCAGAAGAAACTATGTATCGTGCTGTACCTATACAACTAACTTTGTGACCCCAGTAAGATTTAAAGGAAAACGTCATCCAAATGGATCTTTATCATGGATTTGACATGCTTTAAAGGAAGACGACTTTTTATAAACATCCTCCCTAAATTGATAGTGGCAGGAAATCGTTTCACTTGTATCAGTTCATCATCCGTGCATGAGAGATCATTTGTCGTAATTAGTGATGTTTGTTCAAAAATACCTGGAGTAAAACCAAATTCAAAAGTCTTAAGTGTAGAATTCAATAATTTTGTCAAGCCACTAAGAAGATAATTGCCCGTATTGACGCCTTTAGAAACACATCTTAATGAAATTGATTATAGATTCAACTTGTATAATTCTAACTTACGCCAAAATAAGATTTTCTAATGATGTTAAATGATAGGTTTTCTGAGCCGATGTTATCCGTAGGTAGAAATGATATGATGCTTCATTATACAAATTTACCAAAGCGTGCAGTCCTACCACTTGGGAAGTCTATACAAAGTTCTATTTACAGAAACTGGAAAAATTATCGTCATTAGTTATTAAATGATTTTACAATTAGAAAAATTAATGGTCATGTTAGAAAAAGCATTAGAGGAATTTTGTTTCATGATAAATGATTTCCTGTCTATATTGAATTGATGACTACTTTTTAGCTCACCTGGCCCGAAGCGAAGGGCCAGGTGAGCTTTTCTCATCACTTGGCGTCCGGCGTCGTTAACTTTTACAAAAATCTTCTCCTCGGAAACTATTGGGCCAAATTTAACCAAACATAGCCAAAATCATTATAAGGGTATCTAGTTTAAAAATGTGTCCGGTGACCCGGCCAAACAACCAAGATGGCCACCATGGCTAAAAATAGAACATAGGGGTAAAATGTAGTTTTTGGCTTATAACTCAAAAACCAAAGCATTTAGAGCAAACTTGACGAGTTGAAATTGTTTATTAGGTGAAAATCTATCTGCCCTGAAATTTTCAGATGAATCAGACAATCCTTTGTTGGGTTGCTGCCCCTAAATTGGTAATTTTAAGGAAATTTAGCTGTTTTTGGTTATTATCTTGAATATTATTATAGATAGAGATAAACTGTAAACAGCAATAATGTTCAGCAAAGTAAGACCTAAAAATAAGTCAACATGACCAAAATGGTCAATTGACCCCCTAAGGAGTTATGGTCCTTTATAGTCAATTTTTAACAATTTTCATAAAATTTGTGAATTTTTACTAACATTTGCCACTGAAACTACTGGGCCAAAATCATTATAGATAGAGATAATTGTAAGCAGCAAAATGTTCAGTAAAGTAAGATGTACAAACACACCACCATCACCAAAACACAATTTTGTCATGAATCTATCTGCGTCCTTAGTTTAATATTCACATAGACCAAGGTGAGCGACACAGGCTCTTTAGAGCCTCTAGTTTAATTGAGCCTGTATTCAGCCATCTTATTTACCATTTAAAAGCTATAGTCACTAGTGTGGTTTGAAATTGATTCCAAAATATTAAATACATTCATCTTTTCAAGTTTTCAGTATTTTTGTCCCCGGTTTCAGTAGTGAGTCATTGTGTTCCTGATAGTAAACTTTCCTTTTCATGCAACCTCAAACTGAATAAATGTTATTTTTTTCAATCAATAGATTTTATGTGTTTTCAAGGCACAAGTGTGTTAGATACCAATACAAAAAATGTAATAAAGTCATAATGTAATGAATAGTCTTGATAAAAATAAAGGAGATTTGGTTTAATTTACAAGTAGTGTAAGCTGGTTCAAAGCCCCATATCAAGTAATGAATAAAGCATGTTCTCAAAAGACTAAACAATAAATCAGCAACCTCCAATGGATTTAGTGTAAAGAGTTCATAAACTGTTTGAAAAAACATGGCCTTGTGCAATGCCAAAATATAAGTTCCAACTGAACCATAAGTGTAAAAAATCTGGATAACTGTACATGTTCTAGTTTATGTTAATACTAACAAAGACATTTATTCAAAGATCTAACAACAATATTAAATTGACGACCTTTGGGAATAATTTTATTTAAAGGACCGATATTTTTATATAGATTGCCATGCATATATTGTTTAAACGTTCTGTAAGATACAATTAAAAAAAGATGAAAAAAAATATTTTGAGATCGTTCCATCAATATTTAATGTTAGTTTCAATAAAGACATTTATTCATTAGTGACCTTTATGAATCATTTTATTTAAAGGACCAATACATCTTTATAGATCGTCATGCATATTTTGTTTAAACTTTGTTGCAATAAAAACAACCTTTTAAAGATGGCAAAAAATTGGCCTCATTTTGAGATTTTGAAATGAGAAGCATTTTAATCCAACTTGATATTGATATTGGTCACAAGCTGTGAAATACAAAGATGTTGATTTAATTTTTTTTAAGTATTTAATGGGTTAAGGTAGTAGCTTAAATCTAGTGTTCAATCCTTCACTTGCCTAGTATGTGGTGTAATGTCTGGGCAAACTGTATAAAATAATTGTGTTCTCTCCAGAAACTGGTAATTTTTTAAAACTAAAATATAATTCTATATAACGTTCATGTGTAGTTGAGAACAACAAAAGACAAACTGACCAAAAGTATTACAGACTATTTTGTTTTAGCTAAAAAAAAAAATAGAATGAGCTTTTATAAACACAGTTGAAAAACACAAAATAGTTTTTTCTATTCTTTTTTAGCTCACCTGTCCCGAAGGGACAAGTGAGCTTATGCCATCACTTGGCGTCCGTCGTCGTCCGTCGTCGTAAACTATTTCAAGAATCTTCTCCTCTGAAACTACTGGGCCAAATACTTTCAAACTTTAACTGAATGTTCCTTAGGGTATCTAATTTATAAATTGTATCCGAAGTTTTGATCTATCAACAAACATGGTCGCCATTGCTAAAAATAGAACATAGGGGTCAAATGCAGTTTTTGGCTTATAACTCAAAAACCAAAGCATTTAGAGCAAATCTGACATGGGGTTATATTGTTATTAGGTCAAGATCTATCTGCCCTGAAATTTTCAGATGAATCAGACAACCTGTTGTTGGGTTGCTGCCCCTGAATTGGTAATTTTAAGGAAATTTTGCTGTTTTTGGTTATTATCTTGAATATTATTATAGATAGAGATAAACTGTAAACAGGAATAATGTTCAGCAAAGTAAGATTTACAAATAAGTCAACATGACGGAAATGGTCAGTTGACCCCTTTAGGAGTTATTGCCCTTTATAGTCAATTTTTAACCATTTTTCGTAAATCTTCGTAATCTTTTACAAAAATCTTCTCCTCTGAAACTACTGGGCCAAATACTTCCAAACTTTAACTGAATGTTCCTTAGGGTATCTAGTTTGTAAATTGTATCCGAAGTTATGATCTATCAACAAACATGGTCGCCATTGCTAAAAATAGAACATAGGGGTCAAATGCAGTTTTTGGCTTATAACTCAAAAACCAAAGCATTTAGAGCAAATCTGACATTTGGTAATATTGTTTATCAGGTCAATTTCTATCTGCCCTGAAATTTTCAGATGAATCAGACAACCTGTTGTTGGGTTGCTGCCCCTGAATTGATAATTTTAAGGAAATTTTGCTGTTTTTGTTTATTATCTTGAATATAATTATAGATAGAAATAAACTGTAAACAGCAATAATGTTCAGCAAAGTATGATCTTCAATTAAGTCAATTTGACCAAAATTGTCAATTGACCCCTTAAGGAGTTATTGCCCTTTAAAGACTTTTTTCACAATTTGTTCATCATGTTGACTTACTTTAAAAAATCTTCTCCTTTGAAACTGCTGTATCAATTTCAGCCAAACTTAGGCTAAATGAGTTTCAGAGTATCTAGTATAAATTTTATATTTTATTTCCTTGTATGTCAAGAAACATAGCTCCTATGGCTAAAATAGAACATAGGAGAAAATGATTATTTTTTTTGGCTTTTGAAGAAAATAGGACGATCCAAAAAACATTTAAATAAATTGAAAAGCCAAAATAATCAATGATGAGAGATTTAACCAAAAGAATTAAGGTGAGCGATTCGGGCTCTTGAGAGCCTCTTGTTTCATTAATTATCCGTAGGTAGAAATGACGATAACTTTTCCAGTTTCTGTATATAGAACCTTGTATAGACTTCCCAAGTGGTAGGACTGCACACTTTAGAAAATCTGTATAATGAACCATCATATCATTTCTACCTATGGATGATAAATGGAAAAAAAAAGAAAAAACTATTGTGTTTTTCAACTGTGTTTGTAAAAATTCAACCACAAACACCTCAAAAACTATTAAACATGTTATTTTATGATTTATAAAGGAAAAAATGTAAGTAATAATAAAATATGTTTTTCCCCAAAAAAATCCCACAGAAATTGACATTGAGGAACCGTAATACCTTGACAATACTTGATATTTATATACTAAGGTTTATGCCTATAAGACATTCATAAATTGATGTCTAATTATGACAGATTACTTCCTATAGACATAAAAACATAAATAATTAATATGATTTTATTGTTTCAGGGCTTTAAGATATGTCTTCTGGACCGAAAGATAATGGAGACTTAAAGACACAAGGCAAGTTTTTCTCCGTACTGCACGTCCAAGTGGAATTAAGGTGCCATAATTGATAGTTGAATTCCGTGAGTTTCTTCAATTCTTCACGCCATTTCAGGTCCTTTAAAAGCCTCTGATAAGTTCATTAGCAACATTTATAGGCTAATACGATTATTTTTCTCTTTGACTAGTGTATTGATTAGTAATCATTAGGAGAAAAGTGAAAATGCATTTTTGATACCTTTTTCCGACCATCATTTATCATGGAGGTTTACCCCTTTAATGGAACTTCAGTAACACCTCTTAATTTGAGGAAAATATTTCATAAGATGATAAGATAAGATAGAGACATGAAGGCTGTATCATTTGACTTTTCTTATTGGGAATAAAAGTCAATGTTATGCTATCAATGTCAACAGTGTAACAAACAAATATCTTCTAAAGAATAGAAAAGTATCTATGTCAGATGTCAAAGTCAAACTCCTCAAGGTGAATAAATTTAACAATAATAAAAATCAGTCTTTAACATAAACTTCCTAAATGAGGAGAAAATTATTGAACAACAACCATTGCCATCAAACAAGGTTCTTGACTTTGAAAAAAAAATAATTTTTAAGTGATTTAACAGTCAAATTTCTCGTTTCCATTCTAAATTCTAATAGTCAAATTTGAGTGAAAAAACATTCTATAATTTAAATTTAACTAGATTGAAAATCTTTAATCAGATGAAATTTAGTATTTTTATGTTTCATTTAACAACCTTTCTTTGGTTTCTTACTACAATGACTGAAAAATCTTCTTATTTAAATAGTTAAGTGCAGTAAGTTTGGTTTTAAACAGTTTTAACTTAGTTGAGTTACTTTGAACCAATCCTTTTCAACATGTTGATTCTAATGACAAAGTGTGGATACATTAGGTTGTTGATGGTCTTCACTCAATCAATATAATTGATTGATAAACTGCACTTTCTGCCTGACATTCATTCCATTTTAAAGTCCATTCTTGCATGTAGCAATTTCTGCAAGAATGGACTTTAAAAATGATGTGATACAATACATCTGTTTGTAAATATATTGATGATTAAAAGTGAAAACATGCATATGCTGTTTTCTTATTTAAATCTATTCCCATTTTTAGCGTTCCATTTGGAACTGTGAGCTTTTGCCATCACTTGGCGTCTGTCGTCGTGTGTTTTTGTCCGTCCAGTGTAAACTTTTTCAAACATCTTCTCCTCTAAAACCAATTCCTACCAAACTTAAGGTTGCACTTTGTAAATACAGCTGATTCTCAAAACACGCCTCTTTTGGGGAGTAATTGAATATTCATAGAAAATTGATTTTGTTTACATACTGGTTCCCAGTTATGCTCTCTGTGTTCCATATCGCAGAGACAGAACTTGGGAATGTTACCAGTAAATAAACACGTGCATATTGTTTACATTGAAATCTGTGGTAACCTTTCATTCGAGGTAGGGGTAGTTAAGAAAATTAGTGTAAGTTTAAACTCTGAGAAGTTCAGGGCATATAAACGTTGAAAATATGCCGCACAGCCCTATATTTTGACCTTTGAAAAAAAATGTGGTGCATATGAACTTTCAATTCTAGGATAAGATTTTTTTCAAAACTTCATAGTAAAAGTGGTACAGTTTTAGCCGTAAAAGGAGTTCCTATGGGAAATTGCATTGTCAATATTTACAGAAATGCAACCTATATAGGGTGAAAAAGGGGAACATTCAAAATTTAACCAAATATGCTTTATTTCACAGATTTTAAAGAAATTAACTCAAATAAGAAGTTTTATAAATATTTAATGAAGATTGATAGAATCCTGGGCCTTAAATATGATGACTCAGCATAAATTCACAGTTTACAGTATGCAAAGTTTACTCAAAGTCCTGGATACAAAATTAAATCATGATATTTGCATATTTGTAAGTTAAATTGTTAAGAAGTGCTTATATTAACTCTTCGCAGTCATTGAAACTCATAGATCCTTCCTGAATATTATTTATGTGGTATTTGTGTCCTTTAGATAACCCAAAAGTAAGCCGCAACACCTAAATCTGCTTTTTTGTCACCACGGCATAATAAATACAAGCTAGAAAAACAAAAATATCTCAAGAAAACTTACAATAGTGTGTTCTATCCTGAATATGTACTAAATATTCCAAATTGCTAGAAACAGCAGAATGATTTAGGAAATTTGAGGCCCCAGGGGCAAAAAACATAGAAAATTGCCTACCCCCTGTGTCATAAAACAAATAATGTAACTTGTAAATGCTATGATTTTATGATTTTAAAGTTCTTGATATAGAAAACAATAACTATGCTTGGAAGTTATGCAAAATTCAGATGTTAGCAGTCATCTCTTCAACATTTTAAGTGAATTTATATCTCAGACTGGTATCTGCATACATACAACTATTGCAAATATGGCTTTGTTTGAACACTTCTAGTATATATAGTAGCTAAATTGTGTCAGATATATGGTTACAGATGATACTGTTGTGACAAGAATTCTAAATTGACCATTTGAGGCAGAAAATGTGTCCTTCAATTGACAAATAGGCATACAGTAAGATGTGGACTGGAGATAGAGGCTGGATTGGATACTTTATATAATCTTGAATGTTGTAATGATTGACTGCTAAACATTACATTTATGATATTCTGATATGCTTTCAATATGTTATCAAAACAGTTTTTAACAGGTTCTAGGCATTTTTTATCAGAAAATATGCAAATAGGGTAAGCTGGCAATAATTAAAGTTTTGATTTCAAATTCTTTAAAAAATTGAAACAGGGGAGGGGGTATAAAATGTATAGTAAAGAAAAAAATAGTGTATACACAGTGATTTCTTTAAGATTTTAATTCTGATAAATGAGTATTAATGTGAGAAAAACTGATTTTAGAGAGTTTTCTATTTGAATAAATGTCTGTATAGGTTGCACTTTGTAAATACAGCTGATTCTCAAAACACGCCTCTTTTGGGGAGTAATTGAATATTCATAGAAAATTGATTTTGTTTACATACTGGTTCCCAGTTATGCTCTCTGTGTTCCATATCGCAGAGACAGAACTTGGGAATGTTACCAGTAAATAAACACGTGCATATTGTTTACATTGAAATCTGTGGTAACCTTTCATTCGAGGTAGGGGTAGTTAAGAAAATTAGTGTAAGTTTAAACTCTGAGAAGTTCAGGGCATATAAACGTTGAAAATATGCCGCACAGCCCTATATTTTGACCTTTGAAAAAAAATGTGGTGCATATGAACTTTCAATTCTAGGATAAGATTTTTTTCAAAACTTCATAGTAAAAGTGGTACAGTTTTAGCCGTAAAAGGAGTTCCTATGGGAAATTGCATTGTCAATATTTACAGAAATGCAACCTTAAGCTGAATCATACTTAGGGTATCTAAAATAAAGTGTGTTTTATTATGTTTCTTCAGGGAAAAAAAGGCCGCTATGACTACTAATAGAACATAGGGGTAAAATGCAATTTTTTTTGCTTTTATCTCAAAACCAAAACATTTAGAGCAAATCTGACTGGATTAAAATTGTTCATTAGGTGATGTTCTATCAGCCATGAAATTTTCAGATGAATCTAATAACCCATTGTTGGGTTGCTGCCACTAAATTGGTAATTTTAAGGACATTTTGCAGTTTTTGGTTATTATCTTTAATATTATTAATGATAGATATAAACTGTAAACAGCAAAAATGATCAACAAAGTAAGATTTACAAATAAGTTGAATGATCAAAATTGTCAAATGACCCCCTAAATAAGGAGTTATTGCCCTTTAAAGACAATTTTTCACAATTTGTTCATCTAGTTTGCTTACTTTAAAAAATCTTTTCCTTTGAAACTGCTGAATTAATTTCAGCCAATCTTGGGCTGAATAATTTTCAGTGTGTCTTGTATAAATTTTGTATTTTATTTCCTTGTATGTCCAGAAACAAAGCCACTATAGCTAAAACGGAACAAGGGGGTAAAAAGGATTTTTTTTGCTTTTGAAGAAAATATGAGAGATCAACATGATCAAAGAACATGTAAATGGAATTTTTATTTGATATATACTAGAAAGCAAAACTAATCATTGATGAAAAATTTAAGCAAAAAAATACAGGTGAGCAATTCAGGCTCTTGATAGCATCTTGTTTCATGTCTGGGTCTTTTATAGCTGGCTATATGGTTTTGCTCATTGTTGAAGGATGTACAGTTATCTGTAGTTACTTAAACCTGCTACATTTGTACTCTGTTATAATCCTTATTAATAAGTTAGAAGTTATCGAGATAATTTCTCATCAGTACTGTTGATATGTACTAATAGTTCAAAATCATTGTGATACAGATATTATTTTCTGATTGAACGGAAAATTTTTAAATCTATACTTTACATATTTATGATACTTTATTGTACAAAGTGACATTAACCCTTTCAACGCTATACACGGCATATGCCGCGATGACGTACGCCGTTCGCCACTGCTATTCGCGGCATATGCCGCGATGAAAAAGGATTTTTCATAAGGACTCTTAAACCATTCGGTTTTCATTCGGGTTCTTTCTAATTTTTCCTCGTTTGAATCTACGATATGCAAGGTCTCATTTGCGCTTGAAATCCCGACAATTTTTATAGTAAAATCATGCAGTAGAAGGAAAATAGAAGGAAAATAAAAACAAATATTTTGACAAATGCAAATGGCGGAAATCGGAAACGAAGCTGTAAATATGGAAAAATTTCAGCATTTCCTTGGCGAAACTAACAACGAGGATTAGTTAAAAGGTTTCTTGTTATCTCAATGTGTTTATTACATTAAATTCGTGTGGGAAATATGATTTGATCGATCATTACGAGACGTAGAAAAAGGGGGGAAAACGGAGGTTGACTGAATTTTTTTTAGGACGGAGCTATTTATTTGTGCCACGATTACATAAAACGTTATATATGGTACAATACGCTACGGAATCGGGCAACTGGTGTCTTCTTTACAATATGGCAGATAAAACAACAAAATAAATGAAGACTAAAAGTAGTTTTTATTCAAAATTCAACACAAATGTAATAAATTACACCTTTTACCTGTTAATTACCTGAAAACGCAGGTAACCTGATAAAAATTTCAGTAAAATCATTGCCTAACATTACAGTTCATGCTCTCCTGAGCATTTTTCATGCAATAACTTTCTCTGTATCTCATATAATAAAAAAGATACAGCAGTCTGAAAAGGAAAATACTGTTCTAATGAATGAACTAAAAAAAAATGCAGCAGCAGCAGCCATTTTTCTATTTTTTTGTGTAGCGTTGAAAGGGTTAAGAGGAATCCTCACAATAATCAATAAAAAAAACCATTTTGTAGTCTGACTACTAAGCATTCTTTATGTTTTTAACCGGATTTTTGTGACAAAAATGTAGGTTATTGATTTGGGGATGTACGGCGGTCGGTCGGTCGGGCAGGCGGCAACCAAATGTTGTCCGTGCATTTACTCATGAACTGTTCATCCAAAGCTTTTAAGATTTTAATATGTTGTTACTGACAACAAAATGAAGGTCAAGTTCAAGAATGACGATTTTGACTTTTACCGTTCAGGAGTTATGGTTCTTGAAAGATTGAAAAATGGCGTTTCCAGTCGTGTCTGTGCATTTACACACAAACTGTTCAACCTAAGCTTCCCAAATTTTAATATGTTGTTACTGATGAAAAAATGGAGGTCAAGTTCAAGAATGACGATTTTGACTTATACCGTTCAGGAGTTATGGTTCTTGATAGATTGAAAAATGGTGTTTCCAGTCGTGTCTGTGCATTTACGCATGAACTGTTCAATCAAAGCTTTCCAAATTTTAATATGTTGTTACTGATGACAAAATGGAGGTCAAGTTCAAGAGTGACGATTTTGACTTTTACCGTTCAGGAGTTATGGTTCTTGAAAGAAAAAAAAAATGACGTTTCCATTCATGTTGTTGCATTTACTCATGAACCATTCAACCTAAGCTCTTTCAAATTTTAATATGTTGATACTGATGACAAAATGCAGGTTAAATTTGATATTGACGATTTTCACTTTCACCGTTCATCAGTTATGGTTCTTGTGATATTGCCAGGACACAAATACTAAAATGTTAATAAATCCGGTTTGCTGTCGTTGTGACAGCCTCTTGTTAAAAAATATTTGAGTGAAGATTAGTACTAAAATGATTTTATATATGAAATAATTGATATCATATTTAGAATTATAAAAAGTCATGAATTCAAGAATGATTTACTTACATATAAAGCTGGTTACATAATTTATATAATTTTTTAGAAAACATTGAGTTGCCCAGTCTCTGCAAAGTAAGAAAAAAAAAAAAAAAATCTGAAGAGAAAAAAATCCCTTCTTAAATTCAAAAACAAATAGTTAGAAATGAGCCACATTTCATCAGGTTAAAAAAAAATTAGAAGGGTATTTAAAGGACAGTTATAAACATTGTTTGTTTGTTAATGTGTTTAGCTTATAAAAGGTTTAGTGTTAGGTAAGTAGAGAAAGTATGTGTCAGTTCTACAGATACTCAAGGGAGATAATAAATCTGCGGAAGTGACCTTAGTGGAAAATCATTGTAGAGATGGTATTGATGCTGCCTTGTTATCTTACATCGGTTTTATTATTGACCGTTTTATGTGAAGTTAAGTGGACAGTTCAATACCTAGTTAAAGGTTTTCTATAATGATACCATACAAGTAGCTGTAAGATTAATATTGATAGTTTATAGGGCTTCAGAAAAAGTGCTTCTCAAGTGTAACCTAGAGACAGGAGTAAATCTAAAGTATTGGTGTATATTAAGTTATTCCAGGATGATATTATTCTGTTTATTTGACACTGGGTAGCATGCAATTTTGGCAATTTATAGTCTCAAAAAAAAGGTATAAATAAACAAAAATGTAGGTAAAGTAGTTACCCTTAGTCTGAGGTTTTGGTGCCCATCTATAATTTTAGGGAAATAGAAATATGGCAAAACTAATGTTACCTAACCTTTAATTCTCAGAGAGTTATAAGGTATGAGTGTGCAGAAACTAAAGATTATAAAGTTGATTACCTTGTTTTATTCAGAAAGAAAGTGTTCTATTTTTATAACTGCAACTTCATATCTTTTCAAAAAAGTTTCTTGTGGAGCAAGTAGCAACATATTGTTTGAACAATTAGGAGACGTGGGCAGGATACAAGTATTCATTGTAAAAGAACAAACATGTGAATACCTGCACAGCAGTTCACATATAATCTTCGACACTAAGCAAAACCCACCCAAGCTATAAAAGGCCTCACAATGACAGTATGTAAAGCAATTCAAAAGTGAAAACCAACTTGGATCTAAGCAAGAATCACCATTAATGAAAACAAATATGGCCTAGCTGAACAGGCAGTAAATTATGTGACAGGATTTATAATATTATGAGCATTTAACCTCTGTCCCTCTTATCTGGGACAGTTGTGTACAGACACAGAATAAGAAGAAACTTTTAAAAGCACTAGAAAAGGACTTGAATCATCATATCTTTCCTAAACACAAAATCATGTAAACAAAATGACTAAACACTAGTTTAGCAGTGATGAAAAAATTCTGCAGGCAAAATTAATGTTTTAATAGTACAAATTTTTAAATGCATTTGTTAATTATAAATTTGATACCTAAATGCATTTCCATCATCATACCTGTAAATGTTTGTTGCTTCAGCATATCCAAAACAGAATATAGCTTGTATAAAGGAATGTATAAAGAAATGTGTTAATGATATAATCAATATAAATAAAAAGGAGATGTAAGATATATAACAATGAGATGGCAACCCATCAACAAAAATAACCAATATCCAATGTTGCACTGGTGTTACACAAAAGCTTTAAAACATATCCATGTGCAGGTCCAGGAGGGTCTTTGATCTTCAAATCAATGGTTTGATTCTCAATGAGGCAGCTACCCACCGGAGCTTAAAGGATGTCACAGATATAGTGTTTGGGAAATTAACTTAAAGAGCAAAAACTATGCTGACTATACTGAATATACAAGTCAGCTGCAAAAAACCTGAGCAAAAAAAACAGCATCATCATGAAATACAAAAGAAATTAAAAGAACGAAAACTAACAGCTCGATAAAAGCCTAAAACAATTATATAAAAAAAATATTTAACAGACTGCAACCATCTGAACCACTGAGTTGGCACCTGACTAGCTAATTTGTAAATAAATCAGACATTTGTCCATAAACTTTGAATTGGGCTGTGATTATATTCAGAAGTGATTTTTGTTATCTGATGAGTTCCTGTGTATTGATAATGATTGTATGTAAATATATTTTTAAAGAAAAATGCAAGTAAGAATTTATTTCTGAAAATTCTGTACTGTTTGATTTTTCTATCATGTTAGATATTTTTTATAACATGCTCTTTGAATATCTTCCAACTGCAATTAATTTCAATCTTGGTAGCAGAAGAAGGGAGTTTTATTTTAGGCTGTTGAGCATGAAATTTTCACTAAAAAATTAAAATTTCTGATGTAACTAAATATTCTGTACTCATAGAACCTAATTAAAACTCATCCATGTACAAAATAATACAACATTCAAATGTTTAAACTTTAAGTTATTTCACTGTTTTAATTTGCCTCATTAATTCGGTAAATTAAGTATCATTAATTGAATGATTCATCTCATCACAAAATCAATGAAACAAGAGAAAATTAAGTTCCATGTAATAGCTTATTTACACCTCATTTCAGTTCTGATGGCTCATTTTAAATTTTTTCAGAACACATTTAAATTTGACAATAGATATTTTCAGGTACAAATGATTTTTGATGTTGTTTCCTACTCTCCCTAATGTGAAGTAAGACAGCCCATTAACTGTGTTATATTGTGATCTAATTGATTTGTTTTTCCATATGGATCAGTCTGCTGAAGGGGAAATCAGGTCGCAATTTGTCTCCAGCTTTTTGATCAATCAATCAAGCATCTTTTTGTTGTCCTGTAACTTTCATGACAAGATATAAAAACAATTGTTCGATTTTAATGGATATCAATTTAATTTTCTACAGAGATAAACAGAGGTGGTTCTATATTTAAGAAGCTGACGCACAAGTAAAAAATTGTAAGTATACATTTTAGAAGTTAAAATTTAGTCTTGGAGAGATTTATTGATCTCACTTTATTCTATTGACATGAAGTTTTGAAGCTGTAATGTTGAATTGTCTCTATGATTGGTAAAGATGAATATAACAAGATTTAAGGATGAATGACAGGCAAATGACATCGTAACTTGTTCGAGAGGAAATAGTTATATATGACTGAGGTCTCATCTAGTATTGATCAGTGTATAGAATTACTTACTTTAGTTAAAATGATAACAATTAAAATGTTATAAATTGGGGAATAAATAATTAACTGATGCTTTCATTGTATACTGTTTTCAACCTTTACATACGAAGACACATTGTATACGTTTATGAACTCACATCTCATGAGTACATCTAAAATTTAACTATCTCATAACTTTTTGTATTAAATTTTTAAAATTAAAAATCATTTAGCAATATCCTAGTATACCTAAAACTCAACAGATTTGTAGCTGGTATAAGATAATGAAAAGGATAAGTGCATGAATGAATGAGAATTAAGCGGTCATGATGAACCAAAAAATAAGAAAATAAGATAAACATTAGTTTTTTTTACAAACGGCACGTAATATGGTGTCATAAATGAACTTATAGCACGAGACACGAAACACATGAAATATGAATTGTAAACAAGGTACACAAAATGACACCTTACCACCCACATGTACGGTCAAAAGATTACATAATTGTTTCAGCTATAAAAACAAACTTGTCAAGCAGATTTCAAAAATAATTATTTTAATTGAGATAAGAAACAGGAAATGTTTGAAATTGAAAAGACATTATAAACAGCAATTATAAATAATCTTGAAAACATACAAAAAGTGGTAGATTAGCAGATTTCTACTGTTGATTAATGTTCAACTGCACTTTCTGTGAAATCCCATTCTTTTTTCTACACTGTAGGATTATTTACGTAATCTTCCAGACAAATCCTACATTTGTTTTCATAAAGAGGGTGAAAGTACAGGATTATGTAATTTCAGAAAATGTTAAATGCTCTTTCTTCAAGTGTTCCTTTATGTTTACATTTGTTAAGTGTCAGCTTCTTGGAACCACCCTACACAGGTATTTTAATGAGGAATGACTAGGATTCTGTGAATATCTACAGTAAATCTCTGTCATTTCTGTCTTAATCTTTATTTGGCCTTTTGACTTTATTTGATTCAAGTGTCACTGAAGAGTCTTTTGAATAAGCACACTTGGGGTACAAACTTATAACCTGGTAGTTTATGTGGGGTCTTTGTCCCTAGAGCAAAGTGATGATTTTGCTCAAACTTGAAAACAAAATGAAAATGTTTTCTTGAACCCTATTTAAGAAAGATAATGGTATTGAAACCCTGCTATAATGGTAGTTGGTCATAATTTTGTTTTAGTTTTCTTTATATTTTATAAGTATGAGATGAAAATAAAAATCTGCATTAAAACAAACTAATGTTTATAGATAACTAAACATCTGTTATCCATTTTTTCCTTGATTCAGGATTAAATCTGTAAGTAAAAAAATTCACAGTCCATTGACGTATTGGAAAAAATAATTAAGATGAATTTCTGGCCCGCTGGGCTGGACTCTTGCTCCATGAAATAGGAGTAATTACAATGTAACATGATCCTAATGAAAATCAATTGACTTTGAAATCATCAATGTTTATGGTTTTATTGTGTAGTAATTGATCATCATATTCACTGTGTTACTGTTAACTTATGCGTTAACTCCCGTGGGATTCAGGACGAGATGTAGGTAGATAGAAATAGATGGCTTGTTGTTATCTATTACAACTTCCTGTTGAGATGTTGACAACCATTTCCAGTACTTGAGATTGTTGTCCATTATTCTGTTCCTGTGATAAACCTATTGTTCATTACTGTCTCCAAGCGATAAGCTTTTGTCCATGACTGTCTCCAAGTGATAAAGCAGGTACCAAACTTTTAATGTGATCAAATTTGATGTAGTTTAAGGGAAAAAGTACAATTATTTGAAATTAACATATGTTAATACTATGGAAAAGACCAAGAACCTTTTACAGATATGTCCTACCAAGCATGGATAATAATCAAATCAATTCAATTAGTTTTATTGAAACAATCAATAATGTGTACTTTGTTATTACTTTTAAAATAACTCTTCTTAACACAGTTTCAGTGTACAGATAGTTTTTACCTGGAATATTACCCTTGTAAAAAGAAACCCTTTAGAAAACCAAGCATATGTTTAACACTTTGCATGGGAATGACACTTAGTTTTGCAAATGGCAAACTGAGGAATACAACATACATGTACATGAAAACACAAAATTTACACAAAACATAATATGTTAAGAAAACACATTTGAATTTTCCTAGAATCTTCTTCTTGCTTCAGATGCAAAAACTATTAAAACTGAGACTGGCTAAGTATTGTTTGCTTTTAGGTCTGAGGATTTTTATTTATTCTCCCATCGTAGCGGAGGGGCATTAAGTTTTACCCTTGTACGTCTGTACGTCCTGATATTGTTTCCATTCTCTAACTTTAGTTTGCCTCAACCAAATGTTATGAAACTTATACACAATGCTTTTAACAACAAAATAGAGATCAAGTTTTATTTTGTGGTGTCACTTTAACCATTCTAGAGTTATGCCCCTTTACAAATGGAAAAATTGTTGAAATTTTCATTTTTTGTCAGGCCTACAACTTTTGATGCAGAAAGCTCTACATAGGGATAGTGATCCGGTGGCGGTGGGGGCATTAGCTAACTTCTTAAAAGCTTTATATTTTAGAAATTGAAATACGTTGTATATAGAAGCCTCATGTTACAAAGTTTCTGTCAGTCACATGTCCAATGTCCTTGACCTCATTTTCATGGTTCAGTGACCACTTGAAAAAAAAGTTCAGATATTTTGTAATGTTAAATTCACTCTTATTATAAGTAATAGGATAACTATTTGGTATGTTGGTACCTTGCAAGGTCCTCATGCCCGTCAGACAGTTTTCACTTGACCTCGACCTCATTTCATGGATCAGTGAACAAGGTTAGGTTTTGGTGGTCAAGTCCATATCTCAGATACTATAAGCAATAGGTCTTATATATTTGATGTGTGGAAGGACTGTAAGGTGTACATGTCCAACTGGCAGGTGTCATCTGACCTTGACCTCATTTTCATGGTTTATTGGTCAAAGTTAAGTTTTTGAGTTTTGGTCTTTTTATCTAATACTATATGCCGTAGGTCAACTATATTTGGTGTATTTAAATATTTCATGAACTATATGTAAGTTGTGCAGGTTTTATTTGACCTTGACCTCATTTTCACAGTTCATTGCTCAGGTTTAAGTTTTTGTGTTTTGGTCTATTTGTCTTAAAACTATAAGCTATAGGTCAACTATATTTGCTTTATGGATGCATTGTTAGCTGTACATGTCTGCCAGCATGGTTCATCTGACCTTGACCTCATTTTTATGGTTCATTGGTCTTTGTTTAGTTATCTTGGTTAATGTTAAGTTTATGTGACAGTTGTAATAAAGCTTTATATTAAGGACTATCAACATAATATCAATGACTAGTAAAGAAGGTGAGACATTTCAGCGTGTGCACTCTTGTTCTACCTTCATTATGCTTTAGCCGAATGTTATTGAATTTATACACAATGTTTACCACAAAACTTAGATCAAGTATTAACTTGGGTAGTGTCACTTTTACACTTCTTAAATTTCGTCCCTTTATTACATTGTATGCAAGAGGGTGCATCATGCATCATTTGCATCCCATGGACACATTCAACATTTATTTTATTCTAATTGCAACATGTAACTTGAACTATTTTACATATTTCAAACTTGCATTTACTCAATAGCATAAAAAGTAATGCCATGGTTAAAAGAGTTATGCTCGAAGATGTCTTTTCCAGTTGCTATGCTGTTTATTGGGCTCATAAAATACTTTTTTTTCTTCAGATTCATCATCTAAATTTTACAAATATGTTTTATGATTATAAGTGACCTACTTTACTGGTGTTACATTAACTTAATGTGGAATTTCACTTATGTTTACTTTGGGAGATAATAAAAAAAAAATAAGTGTTTGAAATTTTTCTTTTGAACAGACATTTTAAGAAGATACTAATTAATGAGCTGATATTAATTTTACACATCAGCTTTATTTAGATGATTTAATGAGAGATGTAACCATTAGAAGAACATTATGAATGTAGTTGTTCCTGTTTCCACAAGGTCTCCATCACAAACCTGACAGATACAGAGGTCTTGGAAATGATTGTGTACTGATTGACATGTAAATCTGTCGTTTGACACTTGTAACCTCATTATAAGAGAACAAGATTATTTGACAATTTACCTATGTTTCACCTGCTGTAGGTAATAACTTTGATGATGTAATTAGTTACCTGATTTATAGGTATGACATGATGACAGAATTATGTGTAATCCATGAGAAAATGTTCATTTGATCATCTTTTCTTACTTTTCTTGAAAAAATGGTTCTGGTTTTCTATATGTTCACTTTTGGTTGCTTGGTGGCCGCATGATTCTGGGTTTCTATATGTTCTCTGTTGGGTGCTTGGTGGCCCCATGATTCTGGGTTTCTATATGTTCACTTTTGGTTGCTTGGTTGCCGCATGTTTCTGGGTTTCTATATGTTCACTTTTGGTTGCTTGGTGGCCCCATGATTCTGGGTTTCTATATGTTCACTTTTGGTTGCTTGGTGGCCGCATGATTCTGGGTTTCTATATGTTCACTTTTGGTTGCTTGGTGGCCGCATGATTCTGGGTTTCTATATGTTCACTTTTGGTTGCTTGGTTGCCGCATGATTCTGGGTTTCTATATGTTCTCTGTTGGTTGCTTGGTGGCCGCATGATTCTGGGTTTCTATATGTTCTCTGTTGGTTGCTTGGTGGCCACATGATTCTGGGTTTCTATATGTTCACTTTTGGTTGCTTGGTGGCCGCATGATTCTGGGTTTCTATATGTTCACTTTTGGTTGCTTGGTGGCCGCATGATTCTGGGTTTCTATATGTTCACTTTTGGTTGCTTGGTGGCCGCATGATTCTGGGTTTCTATATGTTCACTTTTGGTTGCTTGGTGGCCGCATGATTCTGGGTTTCTATATGTTCACTTTTGGTTGCTTGGTGGCCGCATGATTCTGGGTTTCTATATGTTCACTTTTGGTTGCTTGGTGGCCGCATGATTCTGGGTTTCTATATGTTCACTTTTGGTTGCTTGGTTGCCGCATGATTCTGGGTTTCTATATGTTATCTGTTGGTTGCTTGGTGGCCGCATGATTCTGGGTTTCCATATGTTCACTTTTGGTTGCTTGGTGGCCGCATGATTCTGGGTTTCCATATGTTCACTTTTGGTTGCTTGGTTGCCGCATGATTCTGGGTTTCCATATGTTCACTTTTGGTTGCTTGGTTGCTGCATGATTCTGGGTTTCTATATGTTCTCTGTTGGTTGCTTGGTGGCCACATGATTCTGGGTTTCTATATGTTCACTTTTGGTTGCTTGGTGGCCACATGATTCTGGGTTTCTATATGTTCACTTTTGGTTGCTTGGTGGCCACATGATTCTGGGTTTCTATATGTTCACTTTTGGTTGCTTGGTGGCTGCATGATTCTGGGTTTCTATATGTTCACTTTTGGTTGCTTGGTTGCCGCATGATTCTGGGTTTCTATATGTTCTCTGTTGGTTGCTTGGTTGCCGCATGATTCTGGGTTTCTATATGTTCACTTTTGGTTGCTTGGTGGCCACATGATTCTGGGTTTCTATATGTTCACTTTTGGTTGCTTGGTGGCCGCATGATTCTGGGTTTCTTTATGTTCACTTTTGGGTGCTTGGTGGCCGCATGATTCTGGGTTTCTATATAAAATTTAGAATGGAAATGGGGAATGTGTCAAAGAGACAACAACCCGACCAAAATAAAAAACAACAGCAGAGGGTCACCAACTTGTCTTCAATGTAGCGAGAAATTCCCGCACTTGGAGGCGTCCTTCAGCTGACCCCTAAACAAATATATACTAGTCCAGTGATAATGAACGCCATACTAATTTCCAAATTGTACACAAGAAACTAAAATTAAAATAATACAAGACTAATAAAGGCCAGAGGCTCCTGACTTGGGACAGGCGCAAAAATGCGGCGGGGTTAAACATGTTTGTGAGATCTCAACCCTCCCCCTATACCTCTAACCAATGTAGAAAAGTAAACGCATAACAATACGCACATTAAAATTCAGTTCAAGATCACTTTTGGTTGCTTTGTGGCCACATGATTCTGGGTTTCTGTATGTTCTCTGTTGGTTGCTTGATTGTCAAGTTAACCTGTTATACTCTGCAAACTCTAACGTATATTGATATGAATGCACATTAGTGAGCACAATCAACAAAACTTAGGTTTGAAGGACCGAAGAATCGTACTGTAAAGTTCAAAGGGTCCAACCAGATTGTATGAAAATATATATATTGTCACATTGATTAATACTGGCTCTCTACCAAAGACAAGGGCTGCAGAGAACAAGAACTAAAAAAACCAGAGACTGTTGGAGAGGATGGCTACCATTAACGATTCACTGGGCTATTATGACTGTAGCAAACATCTTTTGGACCACTGTGCCCACAAACTAAAGACTTCTAATAGGTTGTTGATTGTACCACATAACTAACTTCACCACACACTTTATGAGACAGCTGTTGTCACTGTTGTCCATTATTTTCAATAAACATCATTCTTCTAATCGGATAACTTCAAATAAATGGGCTTTTATAATAACATGTTTAATAACTATAAATTACTGCATCAGCTCTCAATAGCTTTATGTAATGGTGAATGGGAGGGTCTAACTACTGATCCTCTATTAATTAAGGACCTTAATACTAATGGACATAAATCTTATTAGATTCTAATTCAAGGTTTATTACTGTGACAGCGGCAGAGTTATGACAACTGCCATATGTGACCAAGATTTTTAATTAGTCATATTTGCATGGAAAATCAAATTGGACATGCTGTCACAAAAAAAACACAAATACACAGTTTTATTTGAAGGTCTGTTCAGTCTAGGACTCATTGTGTTAAGGTCAGTATTTACACTTTTAGATATTAATAAAATGGGGTTGGATGATATGTCATTGAGACAGCAACCAATCAACACAAAAAAAGACCTTCAAAAGATTTTTGTCTAGGTCATGGTTAAGGTTTGATTATGACTCTTAGTTTAGGCAAGTTTTGTGGCAGACTGAATTGTTTTAAGAGGAACAAAATGAATCAATGTTCATATTTCACCTGATTTTAATTTTTGTAAGCTAGAAGGATCTTGAGAAATGATATACAGGTATACAGTCTCTCTTTATGACAAATCTTACATTTTTTTCTCCCCCCATGGTTATTGATAAAACCCATGTGACTTCACTCAGTCACTAAAAATCTTTTATGTAAACTAAATTAATATTGATAGCTGTGAAGTTGTAACAAATCTTTAGTTTTTGTCATTATAAAGGATCACATATTGATTAGGTATACTTGATATTTTGAAATTGTCATGTGGGACATGATAAAATCATAAGTAATACTTTTTTGACATGTTGATCATGATTTCAAATGCAAATTATTCTGATAAAGATCATTATAGATTCAGTTCTACATACAATTGATATGTTTATCGATAGATAGTATTCATTGTAAACAGACTCGACTTATTATTCCTTGTCTAATTTGAAGATATACATAGTAAGATTTCTACTGGAAGTTTACATGCATGAAGAATGGGATGATCCAATTATTTTTCTTTCAAATTTCTCCTGTAAACATGTTTAATCATTTTCTTTAAAGGATAAAAGAGGGACGAAAGATACCAAAGGGACATTCAAACTCATAAATCTAAAACAAACTGACAACGCCATGGCTAAAAATGAAAAAGACAAACAGAAAAACAATAGTACACATGACACAACATAGAAAACTAAAGAATAAACAACACGAACCCCACCAAAAACTAGGGGTGATCTCAGGTGTTCCGGAAGGGTAAGCAGATCCTGCTCCACATGCGGCAACCGTCGTGTTGCTTATGTAAGACGTTTATTAGTTGTTCCAAAATAGGCATTGTATACAGTGACTTGTAGTTGTTCTGTGTCATTTGGTCTCAGGTGAAAATTGTCTCATTGGCAGTCATGCCACATCTTATTTTCATAGTTCATATCTCTGTTTTCCTAGTTATATTAATTCAACCTCTGCAAATTCTTTAAAATGATAGAATCAAGTACTGTAGAATCATTATTACTTGTTAGACATAATTTTTTGGGGATTTCATGGGTAAAGCGGAAAGAATTAAATGTTCAACAAATGACAAATTTTCCATGAGCATGCATGCAGACTATCGCAAAACCATAAAATAAAATATCCATGAACATATAAGTTTTCCTTAATCCACGAAA
Source organism: Mytilus edulis (assembly GCA_019925275.1). Classification (NCBI taxonomy): domain Eukaryota; kingdom Metazoa; phylum Mollusca; class Bivalvia; order Mytilida; family Mytilidae; genus Mytilus; species Mytilus edulis. The sequence continues at coordinate 2,712,782 of CM034353.1, read as the reverse complement.
ATTGGTACCAACAAAAATAAATGAAACACAGTATATGTATTTGTTTTATAAAGGTTAACATAAATAAGATAGATGTTTTTCAGATTTTTTAAAACAAGATTGTCAATTTATCATCATTTACACTTTTTAACCTGTGTTTTTGAAACGTCCCTTGAGATGACCATTTATAGACTGGGTGACATTAACATAGCCTATAACCTAAACATCTCTTGAGATGACCATTTACAGACTGGGTGACATTAACATAGCCTATGACCTAAACGTCTCTTGAGATGACCATTTACAGACTGAGTGACATTAACATAGCCTATAACCTAAACATCAAAGTTTATGACCACCCAGTTTGTAAATGTCAAAGTAATCCATTCAAAATAACAGGAACTTTAAAACCCTGGGAACCACTCTAACATAGACTGAAGAAAGTTCTGACCATACTATAACAGGAACAGAAAAAATATCTGGACCACTGACAATAATAGAAACAAAAAATGTTTGGATTTCCCTATAACAGAAACAGAAAGAAGTATGGACCACAATATAAATAGAAAATGAAAAAAAATATCTGGACCCCTCTGTAACAAAAACAGAAAAAAGTTTGGACCTCTCTTTATCAGAAATTGAAAAAAAAATATTTAGATTTCTCTATAACAGAAAATTCTAAGTTAGGTAGGTCTCAATTTATAATTGTAGAAGACTGCTTTACTCCAAATTCCTGCTGACAAGTGCCCCACATGATTCAGGAATCAAATATGTTTCGTTTTATGGAGCAGTTTGCTTCAAGCTCTGGTTTTGGTTACTGTGACATTTTTGTATTGCCTGACTTGTTTACATATGTTGAGGTTTTAATTTTTTCAGTGATTTTGTTATAATTTGAAACTGATATAGATATAAAGTAAAGAAGAAAGTTTGCAGAATCTTGGAGTTGTCTCCCCCTGAATTTTGTTGTTTATTTTAAAAAAATTAATTGGAATTTTAATTGCTGGTGTGAATATCTCCTTTCCACATAATCATAGGACAAAAAGAATACATTAGGAATTAATTTTGTGGTCTGGGTGAAATCCTCACACTAAAAGACTGATTACTTTGCTAATTTTGTGGTCTGGGTTTACTGTGAAATCCTCACATCAAAAGACCAGATAATTTTGCTACATAAAAGTGATTCGAGTGAGATAAAAATGATGAATGTTAAATTGTGACAACTCTTTTTATTCCTCTGAGGAATAGCTTATTGATATTTTGAAGAATTTTGGTTTTTCATCACTTTCTGCATTATGGTCCAAACTAATAAATAATTTAAATTGATGGTGTAAAACAGCACCACTACAAAGTATGTATCATATTTACATTTGATTGTCAATACTGTATCATATAGAATATCAGATGAGCATCCGGTGTAATGTTACACAAATTTGAATCCTATATTGCATTACAAAATAATTTTTATTTCAGTTAATTTCCTTTATATTTGTAAAGTGTAATGGTGGTACGAGTTGTTTCTAAGTAAATATTTTTCAGACAAAGTAAACAAGAATTATCTGTGGCTCTGCTATTAAAATTTATTAGTGAATCAATTCCATAACATATCTAAATTTGAATTTACATTATTGTTAGAATACATGTCTTAAAACTTTCGAGCATGATTTTTGTACTCAGACTCGAAAATCAACTAATCAAATTGCTGGATTTCATGTTTCGAGCATGATTTTTGTGCTCCGAGCACTGAGCAAAGTTTTATGCCTTCAAGGCCTGGATTAAGTCAGAAAAAACTGTCTTATCATTAAATACAAATTCTCTGGTTCAACAAACATAAATACACAGAAATAGTACATGCATATACAACTGATGTTCAAGTTTTCTCTTATGATGAAGGCCACTTTTGGTTTTCTTCACTCTTTTCTGTAACAATTTTATATATATTGATTAGATATTTGATATGTATATAGTTGTATCATGATGCTGATGAGGTTAGTTCTGGTTTAGCAACTTTAGCAGAAAGTACAGCCAGTCCTTTGACAAAGAATTCTGCTTCTTTGAAAGTATCAGTTTTCAGATGGAAAAGCCTTGATATTGTAGGGGAAGGCTGGGGCACTGAGTTGTTTTAAATGATTCTTTTAATAAGTATTTTGTCTTTATTAATGATGGTAATTAATGGAAATTGAAACCCTCATTGATTCCTCATTCACAGTAAAGTTCACCAGACCTTCCTCACAACAAAACTCTTTGTTACTCATTGATGTGTCTGGTGGACATTGTATTATGGAGTTGTCTATGAATACTGTGACGTCAAGAAGGAGGACTAACCCGTCAACTGCTAGAATGCATATACCGTAACTAGTTTATAGGATAATGTCAAATAGGAATTATTTTGTTTAGTATTGAAATTTAATGGTTCAGTTGATTATAAAAATTCCTCTTGTTAGTATGAGATTTTGATTTTGCCATTTTATTACGGACTTTCCTTTTTGAATTTTCCTCTGAGTTCGGTATTTTTGTGATTTTACTTATTAAGGTGGCTCGTGGGTACAAAAATTTCAGCAAAAAATTAAACATTTATTTTTTCATTACAAATTTTATCAATTACACTTGTTATTACTTTATGATATGGTACAAAAATCAACCCAAACAATTGATTCGGTTTGGCCCTAAATGACTTTTAAAATGTTAATATCATTGAAAAAGCTCCAAATTATCTCCCTTTGGTGCAAAAACGCCATTTTTTGGCATTAAATTTGAAATATTTTTTTTAACTCATCGGTGACCTATGTACATAAACTAAATAATTGTGAAATTTAAGCTATTTCTGTAATTAGGTTATTTTTTTTATTTCGATATTACCTCTATTTCTCCTATTAGTTCAACAGAAAAAAAGGACATTAACAAAAATGAATGCTTCTTCCGGAGCCAGATTGTGAGCTTAAATGAACGGTGACCCCATTTTTTTATTTCATTTTTGGAAAATGACGCAGTCATTGTTCCATAACTGCCGACCTGATTTCTCTGCCTACCGCGCTTGGTTTCGTATTTACTAATTTCAATACAAACTGGAGGAATGTGCTTGTGTTATCATTATGAATGAGCATTGTGTAGTAATCAGCCAGGAACCAGTTTACAAACTAACTGGTTTCTGTTTGTATTCCACTACAGTCGAAGAAAGTGTTGTAGTTTGACAGGAACCAGTCAAGAATTTTGTAAACTACAAAACGTAATCGGTTATTATCATTCCGTTTTGGTGTTTCATACCGACTTATATGGTTTGAATAAGCTTAAGACCCTTCAAACATTAATGTGATAGGTATATTAAAGACTGTTTTACAAAAGGATGAAACTGTTTTGCTTTAAAAGTCGTACTATAGTGATATATGTTATGTACGGATTTCCACTCTCACCGGTTAATTTCTTCTTTTACACGTGCTTTTGAAACTTCCTGTTTAAACATCGCAAGTTTTAAAATTGTTTTTTGAGTGAATTAAACTTATTTTAACAATCACGAAGCGTTCGGGAATCATTTCATGCAGTTTCTTCTTCTCTTTGATGATGGAAAATAGGTTTTCTCAAGAAAATACCGCAAACGATCGCAGAGGAATTGAAACGTACAAGTCAAGTCGGCACCTGGTTAAATTGGCATCTAGTCAAATCGGCACCTATTTGACGTCAATTCGGCTTCCAATAATATTTATTATAATATTTTCTATTCAATTAATTAACAACTGTTACCAAGTACATAGTGAATATTAGGTAAACAACGAGACCAAAGTGAATATGTTGTTGTGTATAAAAGTAAACAACGAAGCTATTGTTTTAACCATTAGACAATTATTAAAATTAAATGGAAAACTATGAGTCCCTTTCAATAAATCAAACTTTCATGCCAAATAATTAGCAAATTTAAGGTGGTTTTTTTTTCCAGTAATGTTTAAACAGCATTAAACAAACAATCCTGTAAAAGACTCAACTGGTTAAATAATGCATAAAAATATCCAATAAGGCTATTTTATTTTTTTCTGGGACGCCTTCCTAAGACGTTCGTAGGAAGGCTTCCTAAGAAGGCGTCCCAGAAAAAAATTAACATAGCCTTGTGGTCATAGGAAGGTGTCCCAGAATAAAATTTAAAAAGCCTTGCCAGACTTAATAATTATTTGGACTACTCATATATATCATTAAAAATACACCAAAAAATTCATGTAGTTGAGAAAAATAAATACATTCAAAATGTACATGAACATCCAAAAAAGTGAAAGTTAGTATTAACTCTTTTTGCTTTAAAAATTTACAACTGCATATAAGTATTGAATGCTTTTTTTTGTAAATTCATTGAGGTGTAAAAGCGTTGACCGAAGTACTTTTTGTATGAAGCGCATAAGCGCTTCATTCTAAAAATGTGCACACGGTCAACGCTTTTGCAACCCTATGAGGTTACAAAAAGAAACATTCAATACTTATAATTACTTTTTTTAGCTAGGATCATGAAAACACGAATTTTATAACTTTTTTATTCAATTCATCTGTGCACTTTATTGTGGGACCACGTGTTATCATGAATGAAAAGTTTTATTGAGTGATGCAATTGCTTGAGGAATAACATGTGATGTGCAGTTAGCCAATCAGAATAAAGTATTATAATGAAACATATATCAAATGTAATTATAACAAAATACATTACGTTGTAAGAGTTATCTCCCCAAACACTGTTTTTCTTGTGGCCACCTCTCCTTCGTAACCGTAAAAGATTTTATTTTACCAAATTGCTCGTTACATATTTAGGATAAGAATATTCGTTTGAACCATAGCTCTATGGGGACTCCATATGAGAGTTATTCCCCCTTTTTCATTTGATTCAAGCGATATGCATTTTCAACTGGTAAACCATAACTGATAGAGACCTAGGGTCTTCATGAGGTCATTGGTACTAAAAATGAAAATGAGGTCAATGTCAAAGGTCAAGGTCATATTATAAATTTTTTGATTTTGGCTTATTTTCACTTCTTTTCAAATACTGTATGACATTTTGACAAATAATTTTTCATAAATTATTAGTTGCGACATGTCCTTACTTGTATATTTTGGTTGAAAGGCTGCGCATACAATAAAAGGGAGTTTTTGTCCATCTTACATTTAAAATTACGCGTCAAGTGGTAGTTCTCATTAACCAAACATATTAAAGACCTAGGATATTTTGATTCAAGGTCCATGGTTTGTGACCTTGAAATTGAGGTCAAGGTCATAGGTTAATAGGACGTCATAAAGCCATAGGAACTAACATTTTAAACTGATTTTTCATATTTCAATATAAAAATAGATCTTTTCTAGTGGAAAGACTTCAATTATTCTCTGAACAATTTGTTTTTAATTTACATCATATTTTGTGGGAGAAGGGGTTCAGACTATGTGGTATCAGGTCTGTTTGCGCCCAATACACTTTCGCACCTCGCACGTTCACACCCAAGGTCCATTCGCACTCTACTCATTCGCGCCCAATTTTAATTCAAATTCAAGTTGAATAATTGGAAAATCATGATTGTTGTTTTAAATTGCTTTGGTGTAAATACTGAATGTATTTTTAGCTTGGTATGAGTAAAACATTGAAGATTTTAAAGGAAAAACACAAAAGATAATTGTTTTTAAGCCCTTTGATCTGAAACAACGAAACAATAAAATATAGGAACCAAAATATAGCAATCCACTATCATAACCAAAACATGATAAAATTTATTCAACACACAGAAAAAAAATAGTCAGAATCTCACTTCATTATGAAAGAGGTCAATGAAACAAAGTATAGCAATACACTAACCAAAACATGATTAAGAGTTATTCAACGCTAAATAAAACGTTGACAAAATACCACTTTATTTAGAAAGGATTATTATTATCTTTAACAATACGCTATCCAAAACATGATTAAGATTTATTCAACACAAAAAAAAAATGCTGTCTCACTTTATTTTGAGACAATGACAACAATTATACTTATAAGAAAACACTTGCTTACAGAGTTATTAAACACAAAACCAATTAAGATTAGTTGCGAACATGTAGGGTGTGAAAGTGAAAGGGGGCGAACATGAGTTGGTGCAAACGTGAATGGGCGCGAACGGACCCGGATTCAGCCTATGTACCAGTGAGAAATATAGAAGCCTTTCTACGGTATTTATTTGTACAATTCAGGTAGTCTTGACCTATTCATTTGTCTTAAAAAAAAAACCCAGCCAGTTGGCACCTTCACTTCACACACACACATATATGAATATCAATTATATGCTTACGAGACATGTTGCATTGTTAAACTAATTACGGTATGTGAAAATCAAGACTTGCATAAAAACTATCCCAATATTAGAGACAGTGGCGTCATTTTTCTTCAGAGCTTTCAGCTCTTTGATTCTTTTAAGTATTTGATAAAGTTCATTTATAAAAAAATATAGCGAAATCCTATATTAGAAAAAAGACTTGATTTATACCCAGGAGCCCCCTTAATGGTTTGTTGTTGGTATAATAGTATTATTAGACAGACCCTGCAGTAACAAATGCACTTCCTGGATGTATTATAAAATGAAACAAAATATTACTGTAATCTTTAAAGACACTTACAAAATCTGAAATTGAAGCAGTAAGTTTTAACCAGTAGAATGGATATATAGCTTTGAGAATCTGAATAAATACATAATTTGCAATACTGCTCGGAGTAATTTATTTAATTTGCTACCAAAAGCGGTTGACCTTTTAACTAATAAGGGTCTTGACCACATAGAGTATTATAAAAGCTTATTAATGATCAGATTTGTGTAAATGAATGGGTCAGTTGACATCTACTTATTGTAGTGCAACATTATCCCTCTTCCATAATGATGTGTGTCCTCAGGGAACGGGAGATAAATGGTAGAAGGTGAGATATAACTATTAATTATATGGCTATCTTCCTAATAATGAGAGCTGTTATTGATTATTTGCTGAGAAGTACAATTAATTTACTTTAGTAGGAGGAAAGACAAATGTTTTCAGCAAATTAAATTTCTACAAACTGTTTAGAAAATTGTCTGCATTACCGGTATGTTAAGAAGAAATTTCCAGTCAATAAGGTATTATGTTCTAAAATGTAATATCTTATGTAATTCTTTAGATAAAACTGATGTTCTTTAAATTTGTAACTTGAGAAAAATTTAAACACTCTTAAATTAAATTAAAGCTCTTTAATTAAAAAAAAGCCTACACTATCAAAAACATTAATTCTAACTGAAATTGCTTAAGCTTCCTGTAGTTGAACCATGAACCAGCCCACTATACAATTCTGTCTGTTTACCCAACTAGTATGGTAGAATCTCTAATGTGTTATAACCTTCCTGTAGATCTCCTACTATGGAACCTCTTATTAGCCTGGTTATATAATCTGCATTGTTTTTTCACCAATATTGATCTGTTTTATAAATACTTTCATATGATTGGAATAATGTGGTAAAATTATATCTTACCAATTAAGTGATAGAATTAACCCATTATCATATTCACAAATGGAACCTGACATTGTCCTTTATACATGCTTTGATGTTACTTTTGATTTGAACACCATTTTGAATGGACTTTTATGTTCCCTTCTCTTATTCTGTTTGATGGCTCTCCTACGAGACTGATCTTATTAGATGATTTGGCTGTTCATAGATTACATTAATTACATGATTAACAACTAGTTTTCAGCATCCTTATATATTAGTGTTCTTTTGTTCTGTTTTATCACATAATTCAACTTTAAATTTCCACCATGTTTTTCATTTGCATAAGCAGCACAATAGGTGCCCCCTGTTGAGCAGGAATTGCTTACTCTTTTGAACATGTGACATCAACCAAACTGTTTTTGGTTTTAGCATTATATTTTGTTTTAGATATTTTCCAGTATAGATTTCGTTAGGTCATGGTCTTGTCTAGTAGACTGGTATAAACTTTTATCTGCGAGATCCACCAATCTTTTATAGAAGATCAAGTTTTGAGGCAACCAAAAGTCATTTACAGGAATATTTAAAAAATATATTGTATAAAAGATAATCGGCCAATTTTTCATGGAGCCAATGTTATTTGTTTGTATGTAATCCTAGGTCTTTTCTCCATGTCATTTTATAACTGATGAATTTTTTATTTAAATATTATTTTTCAATGACATTTTTTTTCTTTCTGTTTTGATAATAGAACTTAAGTAGTATTAAACAAGATATTGTCAATTATCTTACTGTGTAAAATAATTGAAACAGTGTGGTATTACATCGTGTAAGGTAGATATTCAGAGGGGAATAATGTTTTTGTTCAATGTCAGGTGGGCAGGTCTCAACCAATCACATATTTATTTAGCTCTCAGTATTTACTTAGTGGAATAATGTTTATCAGATAGCTGCTTTAAGTTATATTTTCCATCTCCAATTTTCACAAGCTGATAATCCACAAAGTAATAGTCTAAAATACTGATAAAAAAGCAGGAAAAATGAAATAAATGTTTGTAAAGGCAGCCAAATATATTTTGTAGCATTAGTCATGTCATTTTAAGTAGGTGTCTTTTATTAGCTCTTTTGAGAAAATAGGATGCCAACAAGTTTGTATAGAATATAAACTGAAGTCTAAAGCCGAGAAATGTCCATTTTACGACATTTATTTTTTTCTGGTAGACCAGTTTGATATTTGATTCCATTGTAATGGTGCTTTCAGGCATAACTTGACTATTTTAATGAGGCTGCATTGAGTATTGTAAAGTTTGTGTATTGATTGATGAGTGCCTGATTTCATCCTTAATAGGCCTTTTTACTTTGTTCTTCAATTAATGACGCAGCACACATTATTATACAGTCTAGAGAAAAATTCAGGTGAACATCAAGGAAATTATGGTAATGTTTTATTTTTTTTTAGCAGCAGAAAAAGAGTTCGACAAATTAAAAGTTAGACTTGCTGGATAATGGTAGTAAAAGGTCAATTTATGGGACCCTTTATAACTTGCAATTTGGTGTGAGCCATTAGGGTCTTTGACCGATAATAGTTTAATTCTATAAATTGTGACTTAGTTGGAGAGTTGTCTCATTGACACTCATATCACATTTGCTTATATCTATTTGGTACTATATTAACTGTAAAATGCATGTATTTGTACAGAAGCATCTATATATAGGCTTACTTTTCTTAGAAAATTTCCATTTATATACATGTATATAGTATTGATTGAAGACAGTGCCACTGTGGATGTCTTCTGACTTTATTTATTGTCATTTGAGTTTTGTTTTGGATAGCTGTCCAGTAATTACTAAAGTTGTACTTTTTTTACCCTGTGGTTTGCTATTGGCTGAGTTACTGTAACATTATGTCTCAGCCAATCTCCTAGGTTAGAGGGTGCACACAAACTTTTTGGAAACTATCTGAACTTTACCATGTGAGAAAAAGGATTAAGAATGCAGGTAATCTCAGATCCCCAGATTCCCCACAGGTAAAGTTTCACCTGGCTCGGACAATTCTTGGGACTGACACTGATTAATGCCTTTAATTATAGGTCTTGTAGTAGTTGTGCTGACTTCAGTATTTAGATCTATCTAATATAGGTTATATTTGTTTGAATATAATGAATCTAATAGCTTATTGACACAAGTATCAAATAGAATATAAATCCTCTTGGTTCATATTCTCGTTAATATAATGACCATGATTATATGAGTCCACGTTAAACCTGCATTATAGATATTATATCCAGTACATGTACAAAGGAAGTATACCTTGTTTAGTTAAGCCTCCTATTCTATCAATTGTTTCTGTGTAAATATTGACTTTAAGTTTTACCAGTAAAACTAAACCAACAGTTTACCATTGTTAATAGCACTAGTTCTAAGCTTAATTTATTGTTCAAAGGATGAAATGGAAATTAATGGTTGATTGATACCTTGAGCACAGAAGTAAACAGAAGGGGAATATAGTTAATTTGTCTTAATAATTATACAGTTAATGTAAATTGTATGGAAAACTGATGTTCTGTGTTTGTATACACTGGTGCTACCAGTCTGAAATCAGGTAAATAGGTAGAAATGTTCACGTTTTACATTTCACTAGACTTCTCGTATGGTGAAACTTAATCAAGAGTAAAGATACAGATCTTAGATGGATGTAATATGAATGGGTAGATCAATGGCAGGATGATGACACACTGGGTTGGATTTAATGTTGCAATTTTATTCATTTAAGACCCTTGCCAACAGTAATCAAGTTTGATTTGTGTTTACAGACTAGCATGTTTTATGTCACTGTACAATGGTCTATATTTGTGGAGTTTTTTTTCAATTTCTAGGACAAAACTCATTTTGTGAGTGGTATCAGTGAGGTTTGCAATACAATTTTTACTCTATTCAGATCTTCCTTTTAAAATCAAAATTACGAGAGAGAGAGCTTATAAGTTTTCTTATGAAAATTAGAGAGAGAAAAAACAAATGTTAAAATTTTAAGATATTGAGACAGGAAGCAGCTGTTAACTCATGACACTTTACTTTTCAGGCCACTTTGTTTTCAGTAGTTTTCCCTTTTCCCCATATTTGCTAGTGAAGGATTACAATCCAGTCCCCTCCCCTCAAGCTTTTACCTTTGGCATTTTTAAAGGCAGTGCTTTAAGGCCTGACTTTCAAGTCATGAGGTTAATCTTTTCATACGCAATCTATGCAGGGGGTCTTTTGGCCAGAAAAAGATCCGGAAATGTTCGAATTTCTCCTCTTCTTTTTATGGTATGATATGGTTTTTGTTTCTTTCATTTACATTGGGGACTAAAGAAACGATCAGTGTGTATTGTTCGTTTTATAGAACTTGTTATTAATGTGTATTTTGCATTATAAGCAGTCAACCTGACTACAAACTATCATTATTTGTATTCCGTGTGGAAAGAGGTCGGGTCAATTTCGAGTGTTATCTGAGATCTAAAGATTTTTTAATTAGTTCAGACGTTGATATAACAATGAAAAGTCGACTGAACATGATTAATATTGCATCTTCTATAATTCAAAGCGGAATTCAGTTTATAAACGAGAAACCGTAAAGCGTTTTCAATTTCGGTATTAGTTATGTATGTTGTCTACGTATTATCCTGGTTCCCGGTACTACGTTCCGGGTATTAGCTATTTGATATATCTGATGTGTAACATTACGATCAGGTACCAGCCAATCTACGTGTGTATGTGTACATGATTTCCCGCCAAAATGACCGACTTACAGCTATGGAAAAATAGTCCATAAACGTTCCGTATAATGATATGCAAATTCATAATTAATCGTAACTTTTTTTATCTTTATATAATAAATATAACAAAATAGATTCCACAAAATTGAAAATAGCATTATTTTACGAGGATTTCTAATATTTTTTTCACTTCCGGGCGCAGTATTACGTATGTTTTGAAGGAGCTCGAAGAAATTGACAAAGTGAATTGAGAAGGAAACGGATAGATATACGTCCTTGCTATCAGGTAAAACAATTTAAATGTACAGAAAAAACACATTTACTTCACACAAATAGTACAGGCTTAAGCATTTTATTGTCTTATACACGACTGTAGTCTAGTGTTTAAACGACGGCGGTGACCTACAAGGTACGGGTCATACTGGGTCAAGTCTAAATATGTAAACATATCCACGTGCTATTAGGTAGAAAGCATCGTAATGCAATATCTGCATTTTTTTCCTCCTTTATACATCGTTTAACCAGATATATTTCTCTTTCAAATACACTTAAACACGGGTTGTATGTACGTATCTTTTCTAGTGTGTTCTTGTCCTTTAATATTAAAGTTCATTTGTTGATGTTTAAATATTTTTGAACGACTGAACACAGGAGTGAATGAATGCAACAATGATATAAACTGAAGACTTGGGCTGTACAATGATAGTGTACGTATATCATACTGATAATTATTCTAGCAGTAATTATGTTAATTTAGGATGTAATGACAGGAATTCATGAGCTATGCCTCAGGCTTTCTGAAAAAATATCAATGACAATGTAAACAGGAACAAAACATTGACACGAATGATGCTCTCTTCTATGTTATAGTTATTTAGGTATGTGTGTTGCACAAGTTTCAAAAAAACTTAAGTTATAAAACTTTTTTTCAGGGCACAAACCCACTTTAAAGAGACTTGTCTACTGCCATACCAATCCTATTTTCATGCACCATTTGCAAGCAAGAGACTGAATGGTTTGCAAAATTAAAAATCAGGACGGTGTCCAATTAAACCAAAAGAACTAAACTGGATGAATATTGTAGGAGAAATCTAGAGGAAAGTTTTGATTTGTGAAATTGGTTTTCCTGAAAAGTCATTCATCCTAGCCTGCAGAAAGGAACTATAACTGTCCACCACCAACTGACGAGCTAATGTTGAGCTTCACATATGGAATTACTCAAATACCATCAATGTCTATGTTTTCAGCACAGATTTCACAAGTTATGACACAGCTGTGCTTTTTTTTTTATACCTGTTAAAGAGTTGTATACTAAATTTTATTTTTTTAATCAATAAATATATCTTGTGTCATTTAAGAACTTGTATTTTGCCAAAAGATGCATACTAGTGAATGAAAGTGGTGCAGTTCATTTTGCTTTGGTATATAGAATTGAATTACAATTGTTCATGTTATTGGAATGCATATAAAAATAAGGAGATGTGGTACAATGTATATACATGATATTTAGTGAGTTTATCAAGCAAAAGTGAATAAGAAATAGGTATAAGCAGTTACAGGTACTACTGTACAATCTCAAACAATGAGAAAAACTCATACCGTAAAGAGAATTTCATATTTACAAGTAAGTTTTGTTTTTGCGTTGAATAATTTTCTTCTATTGTTTTAATTGCAAATATGGGAAGTGGTTAAAATGCTAATGAGACAGCTGTTATGGCCACAGAGCCTTAATTGAAAACTTCTTTTTCATTCATACCGGTAGATTTTGCCTGGAGTTAGAAACATATCTGCCAACTTTTCAAAATGCACAAAACCTTCAAGGGGGCCTTCAAATGGAAGCAGGACAAGTCGCCCCACTGGCTAATCGCCCACTTTTAAAAAAACCGCCACAAACTGATTTATCAAATCGCCCCACATGTGAAATTGGTTAAATCATGTTAAATATTACTCCTGCCAACCCGCCCTACTTATAAAAAAACGGTAATATTTAGATTAATATATATTATATTATTAAAAATAAAAACTTGCACCACTTTAATGAAAACTAATCTACACAGAATACAAACAAACCAAAAATTTATTTAATTACTATTAATGATATACTGAAATTATGAATCTAAAAAAAAAATGTATTGTTGAAGAATAACTAAGTTTTGAAGCTTAGTAATTTGCATAACAATTGAAAAGAAACCTGTTAATTGTATCATAATGCAATATAAGGAATTTAACTTATATTCAACGGGATAACATCTTTTTCCATAAGTGGGGAGAGTGGCAAGACCTTTTCAGCTTTTGGTCTTCGGTGCTGTGCGGCTTTGTGCCTTTTTCACTTTCGATCTTTTATATCTGGGCGTTATGTATTCGGGTTTAGTTTTCTGTAATTAGTTAATACTTCAGTTTCTTTATGTATATCTCTTTCATATTCATTTGATAAAATTTACTGTTTGCAATAGCATGAATTGTTCTATATAATAAGAATGTTCTTATCCCGGGCATAAAAACAATGCCGTATTTGGCGAAACCTTTTCAACTTTTTATCTCCAGTGCTGTACAACTTTGTACTTTTTTCTCTTTCGATCTTTTATATCTGGGCGTCACTTGTAAGTCCTGTGTGGACAAGGCGCGTTTTTGGCGTATTGAATTTTAAACCTGATGCTTTTTGTTATCTATTAATCATGTTTTTCTTTGTCTAATATGTTCTCCTGTATTTATTTGTATTGTAGTCCTGTAATATGTTGTCATTTCAATGTTATATTTAACTTTGCCATTAAAGTGCGAGGTTTGGCATGCCACAAAACCAGGTTCAACCCACCACTTTTATTCCCTTTAAAAGTGTCCTGTACCAAGTCAGGGAGATGGCCATTGTTATATTATTGTTCGTTTCTGTGTGTGTTGCATTTTAACGTTGAGTCGTTTGTGTTTTCTCTTATTTTTGAGATATTGAGATCAGACGTGGCACGGTACTTGTCTATCCCTAATTCATGTATTTGGTTTTCATGTTATATTTGTTATTCTCGTGGTGTTTTGTCTGATGCCTGGTCCGTTTCTGTGTGTGTTACGTTTCGGTGTTATGTCATTGTTCTCTTATATTTAATGCGTTTCCCTCGGTTTTAGTTTGTTACCCCGATTTTTGGTTTTTTGTCCCTGGATACATGAGTTTTGAACAGCGGTATACTACTGTTGCCTTTATTTGGCATTACTAAATTCATCCTGGTTAATAATATATTTATCTAGATTTCACTGATTTCCATTAGGTGGGACCAGTTGGCAGGAGTAATATTAACGGAATTTAACTTATATACAACGGGATAACATCTTTTTACATGAGTGGGGCGAGTTGGCATTAGTAAATTCTTCCTGGTTAATAATATATTTATCTAGATATTATCGTTTTCTATAAGTTGGGGCAAGTTGGCAGGAGTAATATTAAGGGATATAACACATTTCACAAGTGGGGCGATTTGGTTATCCAGGTTGGGGCAGTTTTTTTAAAAGTGGGGCGAGTTAGTGAAAAAGTGGGGCTATTTGCTAATGGGGCGATTTGTCATGGATTCCCTTCAAATATATTCTAATGTGGTTTTTGGCTTCTTCGTGCATAAACAAGCTCATTGCCATTGTTGAATTAATTGTTTTCTTTAAAATAGTCGACAAAATTGCTCTTACAAAATTTCCATTTGGGAGCCTCGAGCTCGATGGGGGAAATACTCTGCAAATACTGACAGTTGGCAGGTATGGTCATCAAAAAAGTTGATGTGTTACTATGTACATTTACCATTATGTTACTTGATGTTCTTGCTATACACACAGTACAGAGACTAGTCAATCTTTGTGAACTTCTTTTTATGGGAGTCATAGAATATGCATATACAATCAATAATTAAAAATAGTCTATTTATATTGAAAAGGAAAAGTTCTTATATGTCTAAAGAAGAGGGACGAAAGACACATAAGGGACAGTCAAACTCATAAATTTAAAGCAAACTGACAAGGCCATGGCTAAAAATGCATTTCATGGCGAGGCACAGAAAATATACTGTAAACAGTAGACTATAGATATAGGTGAACTAGGTACAAAAGAACTCTAAATCTTAAATTCTACAAACCACCTCTGTTCTATGGAAGATAATGATATAACTGGACTAGAAATACACACAACCTGTAATTAACTGCCTTTACAGCGCTTTCGCGCTTTGATTTTTTAAACTGTCACAAACACAGACAACAGGAATTGTAACTAAATATTCAAAGTGTTAACTTGAAAAAAACAAACATCATCTTGAAAAACATATAAAAAGTAGTCAAAAGTTTTCAAAAAGAAGGTGTATGCATCAACAAATTGAACTTGTATAGAATGAAATAATTGAGTAGTGTTTACTACAGCCAGACTCTGTGATGATTGATAGTCGATATCTGTTGATTGACAGCCGACATAGATACCATTGTACCTTTCTTCCTCTGTGTATTGAGGAGGAAATATGCTTGTTATCATTCTTTATTAAATAAACTATCTGTGTATTAAATAAGGTTATCAGGAACCATTCAGATTGATCAGGCTTGATCTAATTTATACTTTTCTCTCCCCAAAGGTTTTATTAGTTACAGCAGTAAAGCCTGATGTAACTTTGGTTTCTCAGAGTTAATTTAATTTGTTGTAAGATCAGTTCTTTACAATTTTCTCAGACAATAATCATTGTGTAACCATTTTCAAAGAAATTGTAAATTTAGAAGTTTTGTTTCTCTTTTTATTTGTTAATTTCTTATTTAGAGATTCACTTTTGAAAAACTAATTTGAGTATGCAAATTTTAGTCAAATAGTTTTCACAGAACAAGGAAAAAGTTGAGATTTACTAAATGTTTGCCCAAGGAGGGCATATAACACAAAAACGATATGATGGGAACTGTTTGCAGAAAAGTACCAGTATTATATAATATATTTAAGGTTCCACTAAAGTCAAAATATAGGACACTTTATAAACATCTAAACTTTGCCTGTATTTTTCAACTTATAATGAATAAAGTCATAAACTATGAGAACATATGCTCATTTATACATACTTTACATATGCACACTGTGTAAATTGTAAATAAACTTGAAATTGTTATGTTGTGGCCAAACCGGTTCTTGGAGCGAACACTAAGTTTTCAAAAAAATCTGGAGGCCTGCAAGACGACTTAATTTGCTTAAAATTGGTATGGACGAATACTGTTACATGTAATGCAGGGCAAGCTCATGCTGATTTGTCACATACATATGTTTTAATGGCATATTTGTCCAATTTCTGTATTGTACCTTCGATATTCGTTCACTTAGATACATGAAATTAACTGAAACTCAAAAATCAATACATTTTATAAAATTTCAACATGAGCTTGCCCTGCATTACATGTAACAGTATTCGTCCATACCAATTTTAAGCAAATTAAGTCGTCTTGCAGGCCTCCAGATTTTTTTGAAAATTTAGTGTTCACCCCAAGAACCGGTTTGGCCACAACATAACAATTTCAAGTTTATTTACAATTTACACAGTGTGTTTATGTAAAGTATGTTAAAATGAACATATGTTCTCATAGTTTATGACTTTATTCATTATAGGTTGAATGATACAGGCAAAGTTTAGATGTTTATGAAGTGTCCTATATTTTGACTTTAGTGGAACCTTAATCTTTAGATCATTGGGATTCTGATATCTACATTTCATAATGTTACAGTAAATTGTAGCTATAGCTGTAACACCTGGCTGAGGTTCAATCCACCATTTTCCACAAAAGAAAATGCCTGTTATCTTTCGTTTGATGTGTTTGATCTTTTGATTTTGCCATTTGATTAGGGACTTTCTGTTTTGAATTTTCTGTGGAGTTTTAGTATTTTTGTGATTTACTTTTTTGTAAACTTAGTTTAAGTTAAATTTATACAGAAGTTATATAATGATATAAAAACAGTAGGTTTTAGATAAGATAGAGGGAAGTACAATAGTTTTAGATAAGAAAGGGGGAATTCCAGTATTTTTAATTAAAATTGGGGGAACCACAGTACTCAGTTTTGTACAGGATTGATGGGGCTTTCAGTATATTGTAACATACTTTCACTTTAAACATGACTTAAAGAATAGTTATTCTGAAGTAGACATTTAAAAATGATGTCAGTACTTGCACTAAAGCTGTTTTTGAGAGCCAGGGAATTTTTAAGTTACTTACTTATTCAAACATGATTTCTGCATTTGATTGTGAAAGTGATTTATTGCTTATATCTTTTTTAAGAATCATTAATTAAACATTTTTTAATTTCAACAGACAGATGAAAATTGTCTCGCTATGATTTGTTAGTAGATTTTCACACAAAAAAACAATAGTGTTCTCATAATAATTTGTGACCAACAAATAATTCACTCAATGACAGAAATAAAGACAATAAGTTAGTCTTGCCAAAAAGTTGAAACTACAAAAACCTGAAAAACAAGTGTAAAGAAATTATTTTTGTGTTTTAGCTATTCAACTATAGTTTCTGTTCTGTTGTATTTTACAATTGTCCAGAACACTTACATTAAAATTAAAAAAGATATTGTTTGCTTAATATATCTCCTTTATTTAATTCTATGCCACTAACAAGTTGCTGTTGTCTAACAATTCTGTGTATATAGGCCATTGACCACATATAGCTGTTGATGTACCTCTGATCATTGTTTATCTGTAACATCAATTATCAGGGGAGATAACCATATGATTGGCACATTTACAAATACACAACAACTTTAGGTGCTATTTAACATCATGACCTGAAACCAGGTCACGTAAGGTCAGCACCCTGATTATTCTAAGCTGATGACCTTCTGGTGTAGGCTCAACTGATGCAATTCCAATTTTCTGCTATTTCAGAAATCAGTAAATTGTATATTATTTCAAATAAAAGAGGAGCCTAAAAGTATAGGTTATATAATATATAGTTATCAAGAGGAGCCTTAAAGTATAGGTTATATAATATATAGTAATTGAGATCCAAAGCAAACTATTTCATGCAGGGAGTTAATTCCTTGTACAAATCTTTCATTTGAATGTTTGTAAAAGTTGACACCAATTGTTTCAATGTTTTTTGTAATGTTTTACTGATTTGGTAGGTGCAAACAGTAACATAATATACTGTTTTTTTGTGTTTGCAGTTTTATCAGTTTTTGGCTTATTGATCTGAATTACCTGCATGACTTCACTTTTTGGAGATAAACCATTTTATTTTACCTCCAGAGAAGCTTTTGGAATAACAATAATTTTGTCTGTCTGTAAAACCTGGATTGGTTGGCTCAAAACTTTTGAATGCCTTGAAGGATCAGTTGAACTTATTTTCTTAACTCAGGATTTTTTTCACATCTACCTTTTTTTCAATGCAAATTTTGGGGTCAATGTTATCAAATTATCAATTATATTGCTGCACACTTATACCAGAAACCTTGAAGGTCAAGGTCACAACCTTTCATTGTATTAGGAGAGAGGAATTTATTACTTGGAGCTTTATCTTTTATACAGTATTTTGTAGGTTCCAGTAATATTAATATTTTGTTGTTTATTGTAATCTGATAATATTATGAGTTAATGAATAAAATTAATTTCAAGGTCACAAATTGTCAATTTTTCTCTTAATATTACTCTCATTTCCTTTGAAGACACTGAAGAAATTTTGGAGAATCATGGTCCAAGTCAATGACTTACAAATTTCAGGGTATTTAAAAAAATAGTAACAGCTCTTAAAAATCAAAAGTTCAAGGACACACATGCAGCTTTGATTTTGAATCAAAATACTTAAAAGGATAATCCTGGATATAGTAGTACATTAATGTCCCTGTAATTCCCATATTGACCTATACCAATACAATAATTAATGACAATCATTGGTGATGATGATTTAATCCTAATTTCCCTGGTGGTATTTCATACATAGTAATGACGTTGTCTGTATCTGAGTCTAGATGTATTTAATTTGTACATGGTTACTATTCCCACTGGCAGTACTCTCTTGTTACAGGACTGATGACTACAGTATAAGGTTCCCATGTTTAATGATGTGATAAATATTATCCATTACTCCAGATCAGGATTGCTGCATTATTTCAATAAGCTGTCAAGCATGTAATTAATATTTCTTAAAAGTCTTATAAGGTTAATTCTGAAAAAGGTCAATAGAAATAAAGGCGACACATTTTAAAAGTTCTTCCTCATATCAGTAAATCGCCGCGATATAGCCTTTTTGTGCTAATGCGGCGTAAAGCAACCAACAATCAATCAATCATATCAGTAAATTAACTTTGAAAAGTTCTAATAGTTATATGGCAGATAAAATGTGTATTGTCAAAATTTTTGTTATGTTCAGTCAGATGAGATATTATACGAGTTCATGAAAACTGTAATGTGCTGGCTACCTTATTCGTTGCAACTATAATGTACTGGGTTCCTTATTCGTTGCGTCATCTGTTCTGGGACTTAAAAGTGCATTAGATTTAGCATGAAATCAATTATCCATGGAAATTTAGAAAAGAGATTATGATTTTTAATTACTGGCAGACTCCAGATGTTGATTTAATATCGGAAAATATATTTACATCACAAAATATAGTCATTTTTATACAGAAATATAAACGTAGTATTTTAAACCCAGTTTATTTAATTTGGCGGTCTTCCTTTTGGCATTACACGACTCCCACTAAAACGTTGGATTAGTACTACATAATTGATGAAAACAGCTTCATTCTTGTCCATTTATAAATTGATTTGTTTGCAATGTGTGAGAATAACACTGAATTTGTAAAGATTTTCTAAGGAGACTCAGTTGATTAGTGATGGCTGTTCACAGTGTGGTTTATCTTGTTAGATAATACCATGTTGAATAAATAAAATTGAAATGTCACATTTATAGAAGGAATTCTGCATACAATTGTTAGCACAAACCATATGTATAACATTGAGGATTACAGATATTGTTTCATTTATCTTACCCACAATTCTGTCACCATTACTGGGACTTATCCCAGATTTTTACTTAAAAGATTTTTGTTAATTATGGAGCAGGAACTGCTCACCTTTCCTATGGTTTATTGGGAAGCTCAATCTTCAGTTTATTGACCTTTACTTAAGGCCACCACCCTTTTTGAAAATCTGAAATCCACTACTAAAAATGTTACATGTACTACAAGACATTTCTATAATCTTAAATCCACTACTAAAAGGGTAACATGTACTACAAGATATTTCTATAATCTTGATAACTACAAAGGATCAACATGATTAAAGCAATAGTTATAGAATTATCATATTTGCAGCTGCTTTTTGTTTTTTTTCTGGTTATAACTGTGTTCTGCAATTTACCACAAAGATACTTCTGCCTGTGAAAACAATAAAGATGATTGAAGATTTCTTTACATTGTGAGATTAAATTAAAGAGATAACTTTGATTTACTATGTTTTTGAACTTTTGTAAGGTTTTTATAGTCAATATTTTTGTTGGTGAGGTTTCATCATACAGATAGAGGCTTGGGTTGTGAAAAGTAATAACAACAGTACCAGACTCTGAAGACAATTCATAATAGAAAGTCCATGATCAAATGTGATGTTCCCAAAAGTTTGCAATTACTGTCATACAAGTGAGAGGTTTAGCTAGCTATAAAACCAGGTTCAATCCACCATTTTCTACATTTGAAAATGCCTGTACCAAGTCAGGAATATGGCAGTTCTTGTCCATTCGTTTTTGATGCGTTTTGTTATTTGATTTTGCCATGTGATTATGGACTTTCCGAATTGATTTTCCTCTGAGTTCAGTATTTTTGTGATTTTACTTTTTGCAGAGAACTAAATGAAAGAGTGACATGATACTTTAATTAACAGTTTACAAATAACAATATTTTATCATTTCAAAAAAGATATTTTCAATCTCCTAAGTCGTAGACAAACTGACAACGCTGTGGCAAAAATTAGAATAAACCCATCAAAACACCAGTCTACAAAACAAAGAGACTTTAAGAGCTAGCAAATTAAACCTTACTCAGAAACCAAGAGATGATCCTGCTCCACATGTGGATTTTTATCATTAAATCTTGTCTTAGAGTTTCATTGATTCTCACTATACATCTAATATATCAATTGATTAATTGATTGTTGGTTGCTTAACATCCAGTGGCAAATATTTCATGCATGTTCAGGACTAGAACAAGTTAACAATAAATGCAATAGGTAGGTCTTGTCATAATAGAAGCCATAGGGATGATGGTATAATGGATAGGGACAGAAATGTTGCATTGCAACAGGCCACCTACAAATCCCTCAAAGAGGTGTTGCAAGGGTTCTGAACGTGTGGCACTCTCTTTACACAAGGCATCAGATTTAATGTCCCCATTCTGACAAGATGTGACTGCAAACTTGACGGTCAAACGAACAAATGCCCCACATCGTCAAGTGTTTTACTGCCGGTCGGGACAAGACGAAGTGACCATATTTCATTTCCTCAGTCATGTCAGTCGCCCTTTAAATCTATCAATTATATTTGTTTTGTTTACAAACTTGAAATCCCATAACTTAGCATTTCTAATACCTTTGATAAAGTGTTCAAAGTAGGAAAAAATGTTGTATCATGCTTACTTAACCACTTTAAATATTCCTCCACAAATTTGAATATTTATTCTGGTTTATGGTCAACCCACCTGTTACAAGACACATACTCTTCGGATCTACACAATCAAGCATTAACGTTAAGTAATAATGTCTGAGTTAACTAACACACAAACTTACCAGTGTATACATTTCGCATCACAGCTGATTATGTGCTTTACAGTTATTGACATTCTCAAGGGATCTTCTATTGTAGTAAACCAAGGCAGATCTTTCTTATTACACAGATTCAGTCTGCAGGGACTATTCATTGTCGTGTATAAGGGATATATCATTGCATTTATTTATCAAGTGATGAGTTTTTCTTGTTTGTAGATCTTTGAAGTGGTGAAAGAAGGATGGATGTGTTTAAAGTCTGGACTTGATTATTCTTTATAAAGGTGAGTAAATTACTAATTACTTAGAGTTAGACATCTGCTAGTTTTTTGTCTGTCACAACAGAAGGTGACAAAGATGAACTAGAAACCAGTAAAACAATGGGAACAGTCTAATGACAACTGTATTGATCTTCAGGGTATTTTATTCTTTCCAAATCAGTACCAGTTTTGCTTATTTTACTACCCAATTGAAATCACTGTTGTGACTTATGGTAGGAATCCCACTAATTAGATATGATAAAGCATGTACCATTCCTTGTTGACCATCACATTTTGTGTAAATTACATCATCTGTATTTGAATACCATAAATTTATGCCTTCCCAAAATATCTGATGGATATAATTTTCTCCAGTCTGTGAATCAATCTTCCATCTCTGTGGTCTTGTCCGTTGATCTGTTCATCTCTCAATCTCTTGTTGTCTGATGAATTCAATAATTAGAAAATTCAGAAATGAGAATCCATAGTTTAACGAGGAAAGGACTTTATATTTCTTCTAATCAAAATATGGATAAGTTTGAAATGCAGTTAGATCTTAAATTTGATGAGCTTTAGGGAGTAAAAAAAAACATCCATTTGAAATATTTTGGAGGCATCTGCAGGTGTTGGAGCTTACTCACTTAACATTCTTTAATTTTTAACTAGAATAAATGATTTGAAAATGTTGTTCAGTAAGGTGTTACTGCATTAATTATATTAGGTAGAACAAATTGTAAGAAAAAACAGAATAGTCTTACAAATCAGATTCACACTGCCTGTGTCTTGTTATAGATAACATTAGGTGATAGAAGTTATATACATTTAGTATGTTTGGTAATGGGTTGAATAAATGCAACTTGTTTGTATAAATATCTAACATTCAAATGAAATGGCAGAAATTTATGGGAAATGTCAAGAAATTACTATTTTTTGTGTGTTCTGAGTTACTGAATACTTGATTTTCTGCTGGTTTATTTTATTAACAGTTTATAATAGACATTATCCTGAAAGTGAACATGACAAGAAGAACAATAGAGAATTGCATGTTATATTCTACCATGCCCATTTAGCAGATTGACGTCCTTTGAGTTTATGCAGACATGTGCAGTTGTACCACTTAATTTGATATCCTAAAATTGGAGAAAAAAGTAAACAACTTCTTATTGATTTGAGATTTCTTGTGTTAACTTTTCTATAATTGTTCTGTCAATGGTTGTTACAGCTATCAGTTTTATTTCCCGTTTTTAATTTGAATTTAATTTGAAACCAAATCATGAAACTACAATTATCTCTGCTTTTCCACTTTTGTTCAGAACAATTGCAAACTTGATAAAGCTATCTATTTAATGCATCATTACACTTTGAATTTTATTGCTTTTGATTTTAAAGACCTTTGCCTCTTGGCCAAAGGAAAAAACTTTCAATTAACTCTATGATAGTTATTGTAGCAAGAAATTTCTCTGTTATTAAATGGCACCAAATTTTACTGAAAATCGTAATCATTTTGTGTAGAAAATCAAATGAAAAAATTGTCTTTCAAAATGTGGGAAAATATAAATTCATTTTGTTAATACAGGGTGATAATGTGATAGAATTCAATCTATTTGTATGTATCTAAGTGGGTAAATTGTCGCTGTTATTCTGTGTTTAGCTCTGATTGATTTAGTTATTGTGATGTCAACATCAATTTACATCAAATAAGAACTCCAGCAGCCTGACGATTGCACATGTAAGACATCCATGGTAGTGTATTATGGCATTTTTATTGCTTTACTTTGAGAAAGCCTTTGTTATTCTATTCCCAGTAAAATACCTTTGGAAAAACTCCAGATTATTTCTGTGGTCAGAATCCTTATTATAATGATGAAATATTCTAACAAATTCAACCAAGTAATTAAACAAAGCAAATAATTTATTTGTTTATTGCAGAATTCATTTAGACAATCTTATGTAAACATTTACACATGAATTGATTAATCCTGTTTAATTTCCTTTTTCTCCTCATATTAATAATATGAAGCAGAAAAAATCAAACATAGAGAAGATCAGGGTACCTTAAAAGATAAGGCTGAAAAGCATCACATTGATTCCAGTAAACTTATGTTGCAGACCTGTTTAGTTTAAACTTACATTAATACATGTCAAGGACATTACAGTTAACTGGAAGATGTCATAAGTAGAGGTTGAATATAAAACTTAATCATTGTAATAGCACCGATCAAAAGTGTAGATATAAAATGGAAAACTAAAGACCAAACAATGCTATGACATTGATAAAACTATGACACAGCTATGACATCAACTCAATGCCAGCTGGGCAAAGTTGAGGACACATTGACAGAGCCTCTAATGTTTGCAGTTATTTTAAAACACAATGCCTGCTAGGACAAGGTGAAGGACAAAATTGCGGACCCTAAAAATGCATTCATGGTATAAACACTATGTCTGCTAGGACAAGGTGAAGGACACAATGACAGACCCTAAAGATGCATTCATGGTATAAACACTATGTCTGCTAGGACAAGGTGAAGGACACAATGACAGACCCTAAAGATGCATTCATGGTATAAACACTATGTCTGCTAGGACAAGGTGAAGGACACAATGACAGACCCTAAAGATGCATTCATGGCATAAACACTATGTCTGCTAGGACAAGGTGAAGGACACAATGACAGACCCTAAAGATGCATTCATGGTATAAACACTATGTCTGCTAGGACAAGGTGAAGGACACAATAGTCACAGAGACCTTAAAGGTCGCACACATGGTCACAGATGCAATCTAAATAATAAAAAATTGTAGCATATGTCACAAATGATAAAACATGCCATATAGAAAAGGAGATGTTTTGTGATTGCCAATGAGACTGTATCCACCGTGTTCAAAAGTAGTGGATCCAAGGAAGCAATGATAGGCAACCGTACTGCCTTCAACAACACCAAAAAAAAACCCACATTCCTAATAGTTTGCCCCACATGAAAAAAATGAAACAAAGTCTTGGTCTCTGATAGAATTTTTTCTCATTGATTGGTAGCCATACTACATCTACTTAATATATTTTTTGGATTCACAAAATATCAAAACTTTACAAGTAAATAAAAATTGTACCATACTTGGTCTCTGATTGAAAGACCACATCTTCTTTTTTTTTATTGCCTAATTAATCAAAACTGTAACATACTTCACAAATAATTGCAATAGTTCCATGTTATACAAATAATGAGAATAGTTCCATTATACTTATTATATGATAAAAAAAATGGATTAGAAAATGATATAGCAAACAAACTGTTAAACATTCCGAGCCTATAGTAATTTACATCCTTGACCTCTGTTGTTTTATGGATAGTTTTATCATTCGCAATCATACCACATCCTTATTTTATATTGAAAGATAACACAAAATCTTGACAGAAGTCAATTCAGAAATCATAATGGGTAGAACAGTATAGATCCTTCTACAGTAAAAAAAATTGAGTTAAAAGAACTGTGCCGGATACAGGATTTTATATAAAAAAAGGGACCCTGGGGGGAAATAGGGTGGAGAGGAAGCACTAAAAGGACCAAGTTTAAACACCTTAAGGGTGGGAGCTGATGAGTAACTGAAATAAATGGAAAATCAGAAATCTTTTTGTTTAGTAAAGTACAAATTATACTGTTCTATTTGAAATAGAGAAAAGGTGTGATTATAAAAGCTACAAAGTGTTAAAGTAAGAGTCGTCAGACCTGTTGAATTTATTTACAAACAGCTTTTGCCATTAGGGAATTTATTGCTATTATTCAGTTTGATAATTTGTTGAAATCCATCAGAATTGCTTTAGTAATTACTCCAAGGATTAGCATTGTTTAAGTACTCTCTTATTTCATACTCAACACAACTTTATTTGTAAGTGACAACAGAATTGATTTTACTATTTAACTTGATTTTTTTTATGTTTTCCTTATATAATCATGGTTTAGTTTTCTTTGGCTTTTACATTAAATGTCTTTAGTGGTGCCAGGTAAAAACTAGCACAGAAAGTGTTATGTAGACAGACATTTTAGTATCTGTTATATTCCCCAGCAGTGATTGTGTCTGGGCATGAACAACTTTGAATTAATATATTTTCATGGAAGGATTTTTGTTTTGGTTTAATGGTCTTCAATTCCAGGATTCAATACAAGTCTCACAATTGTAGATAGATATTTCAGTGTAATTTATGACCCATTATTGATATTTCAGTGTATTATGACCCATCTAGTTGATATTTCAGGTGTAAAATGACCTGTCTAGTTGATATTTCAGTGTATTATGACCCATCTAGTTGATATTTCAGTGTATTATGACCCATCTAGTTGATATTTCAGGTGTATAATGACCTGTCTAGTTGATATTTCAGTGTATTATGACCCATCTAGTTGATATTTTTGGTGTATTATGACCCATCTATTTGATATATTAGGTGTATTATGACCCATCCTAATTGACCAATTGATATTTCAGTGTATAATGACAAGACTTTGTACATAGTTCCCCGATGTCAATTATATCATGAATTGTTTTACAGTTCCATGAATTTTACTGGACATCTTGATTTTAAGATCTGCATACTATAAGTTTTATAACGCAATAAGGACAAAAGTCACAACTCTATGACCCAATAAATTTACTTTGTCTTCAAACATCAATATCTCTTTACTTTTATAAATGTGAAAAAATTGAATTTTAACACAAATATCCCTAGTGAGAAAAGATGTTACCATGCTGTCTATACTATACAAATGTCACAATATGGCTATTGATTAAAGGTGCAGGGCTATTTATTATGAAACTACAAAAACTATCACTTTGGTAAGATATTCTAATTTAATCAGCTGTAGCTATTTTTTTTATATTATATTTTTATGCATAAACTGGAATTTCCGAGTTTTTTCTTTTACTTTGAATAAATGCTATTTTATGAATAATATTGTAACACATTCAGCTATTCAGTTGAGGTCCCTTTTGATAATAATTCCTTGAGGTATTCAAGAAGTAATAATTCTGACAATGCTTTCAAACTTTTGGGTTTGAGTGTTCCTGATGAAGATAAATCCGGAAAACCTTTTTATGAAATGTCATTTTCATATAAAAAGTATTTTTACCCAAATTATCATCTTCATATAAGACATATTGTAGCAAAATATAATTTTGGAAAATGAAATTGAGAATGGAAATGGGGAATGTGTCAAAGAGACAACAACCTGACCATAGAGCAGACAACAGTCGAAGACCACCAATGGGTCTTCAATACAGCAAGAAAATCCCTCACACGGCCCATACTAAATATTAATGACAAGAACTCAAATTGAGGCTATTTTTGCAGATTTTACAGTTTTTATTGAAACAACAACTTACAGGCCCTTCCTGTAATATTGAAATTGTCTGTGTGTACTCATGTGTCAAACAGCATGATGTTGTGCCTCACTTGTCTAAATGTTGTGCCACACATGCCTAAATAAGTGATATGTTGTGCCTCACATGCCAGAAGAAGCATAATGTTGTACTTTACATACCAAAAAAGCACAATGTTGTACCCTACATGTCAAATAGCACAATGTTGTTTCTACATGTCAAAAAGCACAATGGTGTGTGCTTTAATTTCAAATAGCACATTGTTGTCCCTAAATGCTTTGTGCTTACATGCCAAAAATCACAATGTTTTTTGCTTGCATACCAAAAATCACAACATTTGTATCTTTGAAAATAAAGAGACATGGTATGATTGTTACATGCCAAAATGCACAATGTTGTACCTCAAATGAAATAACGCACAATGCTGTATCTTACATGCCAAAAATCTCAATGTTTTGTCCTTTAGTTACATGCCAAAAAGCACAATATTGTACCTTTGAAAAAAAAGAAGACATGGTATGATTGTTACAGGCCAAAAAGCGCAATGTTGTTATTTATTTATGAGATAGAACTTATGTGGTTTGGTGGTCAAAAACACTTAATTTGTTTGTTCTGTTTCATTGCTTTCTTTAGCATTAAGACTTGCTGACTTCAGCATTAGGACAAATATAAATTATTGCATTACAGAAGGCAGTGAGTGATATGTTATGATGTAGTATTATTATACATCTAACCCTTTCATCATTCACCTGTCCACAGTAATTGGTGTCTATTCCTTAGATACAGAAATGTTTATATACTGTCAGACAGGATTCTGTAAAAACAACCAAATCTACAACAAATAAATAGTCTCACTGATGAAATAAATTAAAATCTTCTAGATTGTTTTCTCAGGAAATATAGGGGCAAAAACCACTAAAATTTGGTAAGTTGATTGAAAATTGCTTGTGAAAGAATAGTAAATAGTCTAATGTAAGATTGTATATAATGTAGATTGTTGTTAGTTGGATTGTCATGAAATGATCTATCAGTTAATAATAATCCCAATAGTCTTGCTGACTATCCAATAGTTTAACACTAAATTCACTACATAAGAAAATGTCTGTTCCAAGTCAGGAATATGACATTTGTTATCCGTTTGATTTGTTTGACCTTTGATTTTGCCATTTGATTAGGGACTTTCCGTTTTGAATTTCCATCGGAGTTCAGTGATTTTACTTTTCGCTAACTTCTTTCAGCATTAGTTTCTGTAATTTCTGCATGTCCTTTAAATCGGTTGAAAATAGATATAATATCTTCTAGTATTTTTCACAGCTTCCAATCACTTGCATTGTTCTAAAAAAGGGAAAAAAAATGTTTGACTGATTTTTAGTTCTAATATTTACACAATGTTTTTGGTACATTCTTAATTCTGATTGATAAAGTGTAATATGTATAATGGACGTCTAGATTGAAAACTTGATTTCGTGTAAAAAGATTAAGCAAAAAAATACAAGAAATCTATGAAAAGAGAAATATTGTACCAAACATGACAGATTACAGATATTGTTTTTTTTTTCTTTCTTTAAAAGCGGTGATATTACTGGGTTTTGATGGATTACAATTTCATGTGAATTAATTTCAGACATGTTTATTACCATTGTAGTATATACCAATAGGTGGCTGTGTTTTAATTAACATTCTATAAACATGTTCAGGTAAATTTATAATAATCAAGATTTATTTATTATATGTCAAGATCTACAATTAAATTTGAACATGTTTGATGCATTGAATGATAGTCATGATAGTTGATGATTCGGAATTCCCCAACAATATATTTTTAATGTAAACAGCTAAATTCATACTGAAGAAAGCTTTGCTTTGAATCCTATCCACTTCACACTTTTGCTAGACATTGGTCAGACCAAACTATTTTTTAGCAGACTTTAAATAGTCATTGGGTTTAATAGAACTGTGTAAATATTAAAATATGAGATATGTTATGGTTGGCAATGAGACAACTATCCTCCGAAGACCAAATTCAGGTTCCATACATTCCTTCATCATTTTGAATATTCAGGTTCCTGGATTCTTTGAATGTGTCTATAACTAAATCAGTTCTATTACAGTCCCAGTGCCTTAGTTAATCAAAGATTGGATTTGTGGGAAAAGTTTTGTTTCTGGAGTCAGTTTAAAAAAAACAGGACTAAGATTGATTGTAAGTCATGAACAATTTAGTATACTTATGATAAATCTTAGTCCAAATTTTTTTTTTGGGTAAAACCTACTCCTGGA
This sequence comes from Mytilus edulis, assembly GCA_019925275.1. NCBI lineage: Eukaryota > Metazoa > Mollusca > Bivalvia > Mytilida > Mytilidae > Mytilus > Mytilus edulis. Next base: position 2,682,951 of record CM034353.1, on the reverse strand, counting down.
GTTTTAAGTAGAAGTTTTCTAATCTTTCGGGTGAATAATGTGCATTTGATGGCAACATATTGCTTTTGATTTTGGGGTCACTTGGTTTGGGACAGATGTCAAAGTCACAGCTGCAATTACTTGTAAAAGATTGAAATACTTCTTTATTCAACACAATTTGTCAGCAGACTTTTAGTCTTCATCACAACCCCCTCTCCCTTCCACTCCACCCCAACCCCCACAATATCATGATATGTAATTTTGTTTCCTAGATTACAGTTAATTCCCTAATCTTTCCTATAATCTGGATTCTAAAGAACCAAAAGAAATTGTTCTTTTGAGAATAATAATCCCCGATTTTATAGTATTATGCTGCACAATATGACACTTTATTTTCTGACAGAGATTAACTATAAATTAAAACACCACCACATATTTGCCTTACACATTTATTTAGTAATGAAATCAGTCACAATCACATTATAGTATAGGAAGAAGATGTTTCTAATCAATTTCATTGCAACACAAACTGATGAATGCTTGGAAGAAGTCATTGATTAAACAGTTACTAATTAATACTTTGACTTCATTAATACACCATTAAAAAGAAGTTTTTTTTACATGTGTGTAGATGTTATTAGATGGGGGAAAATTTCACAGGGAAAAGGTATTTGATGTAAAAATATGACATTCATAACAGTAGTGGGAAGATATAATTAAATTGATTATAAGACCATTGACGAAAATTAATAGAAAGAAGGGTGTTTATCAAAAATAGTTCTGTACCTAATTTTCACTATGTTCTTGGAAGACATTTATCACCAACATTTGCTCTATGCAATATTTTAATGTTATTTTTAAAAGGGAGGAAGAAAAATAAATAGAAAATTAAACTGACAATACCATGGCTTAAAAGAAAAAGACCAACAGACAAACAAAAGTACACAAAACACAACATAGAAAACTAGAGACTGAGCATTACAAAACCTGTTGGTGATCTCAGGTACACCTGAAGGGTAAGTAGATCCTGCTCCACATGTGGCACCCGTCATGTTGCTCAACCCCTGTAATAAGCCTTAATTTACCTAGTAAGTCACATTCAGGTAAACAGTGGATGGGATTGTTGTTATCACATTAGGAACATATCTTCTATCATCTGTGGAACCAACCAACTCCTGATGGTGTCTATAAATTTTTCAAAGGGATGATATCAACTTTACAACTACTTTTTGTAACTCTTGCTATAATAGTTTCCTTATGACCTGCAACCGTTTAAGGAAATCATATAGGAAAAACTAGCCCTGGAAAATTGTATCAACTGTTTGTAGGCTTGATGAAATGTTGCTACATAAAATAGAATGTACATGATTGCAAATCTAAGATCATCTCTTTGTCGTAAAGTTTTGTCTTTCAACCAACCCTTATTGTAAATTTCTAGATGTAAGTCAAGATATGAGGCAGACAAGTGTATCTGTATAAAATGTTGGCAATTTAAGTATTTCTTTGGGATGTCTGCGTGATACGTCTGCGTGATACACATACAGGAGCTCATGTGTTCAAATTCTTCCTGAAATCCCAGCTTAAGAGGTCTTATTGAGAAATGTGTCTAATAACCTTAATGTCAGCATAGAAATTGATAGTCTTTATAAAAATAAGAAGATGTGGTACGATAGTGAATGAGACAACTCTCCACTAGAGACCAAGTGACATAGAAATTAGTAGTCTTTGTCTTTTCTTCCATTAAAAGTTCTAATCTCCAATCAGACAGATAAGCAGTTGTCAAGTAGCATTTCATGGACATAATGACTAATGATATAAATTACATTGTTGATTTCATGAGGCAGGGAATGTTAATTTCAGATTTTACACAAGATACATCTGTATATAGAAACACTTAATGAAGCCTTCACCAAAAATACATTCAAGATCTTAGAATCAAACTTAGTAATTACAGATCCTTATATAGTGTTTATTGGTCACAAATGGTTTCAAATTGTCCAGAAGGGAATCATGGGTAATTAAATTTACATCTGATTAAAGAACAAAACAGAATGATTTCCTTACATCTAAATTAAAAGAATCAACAGGAATGGTACACAATGTGTAGCATTCATTGATTTTTTTTTTAAATCTAAAGACCGCTATTTTAGTAAAGATTTATAAGGCATGGGTTTTCTGTCTGTAGACTCGCTTTGATTTGTTTTTTGGTAATCTTTACAATAACTTACTAAAAATGCTTTTTATGTATGATACTTTTACTTAAAAAGTCATATAAAAAAATCCTACAGACTTTTCAAAGAGTTTATAAATTTATCAATTGATTGACTTTGACATTTCTATGACTAGTTATTGTGAAGAACCCCAATAAAAGTCTGTTTGGATGGTACTCTAGAGATATAAAATGAGAGAAAGTCATTTCTATATTTTTAAAGTTCAAATTGACTTTGACCTCCAATCAGTAATGCAGATCAATCATCATTCATTTGTGACCTCTGTAGTGAGATTTGACCTCTGTGTACTGGGTAGGATGGTATGATAGATGGGGGACTGTGATTATTACTGATGAGTTTCCATATTGGCAATAATTTCCCAATTAATATCTGTGAAGCATGTTTTACATGATTTCTTACATGTCAGAATTTGTAGTTGGTAAGATTGAACAAGATAATCATCAACTGTTTATATCCATTATAGTTACATACTGAGAAAGTGTAATTATTTACATTGGTCATCAAATACAATGTTTGTGTTTAAAATGTTACAGCTGACATATAATGCATGAGACTGAAAACAAGACAAAACTTATCCATCAGACAGCTCTTATTGAATAGAGTAAATTACAAAAAAACAACCTTTCTATAAAATCACAAAAAATATTAATAATTTATACCTGCAATACCCTATCAAGAAATCTCTCAAAGTATTTCTATGCATTTTGTATATTTTTCGTTTGATCTTTTTTGTGATAATTTTTCATATCATTGCATATGCTACTCGGTTGATAATGAATTATCACTAGAAACAGGGTACATGCGATGTTGTCAATGTAAACAACAACAACATCAAAGGCAAAATAACAATAAACAGATTATATGGTGTTTCAAACCCTACTAAGGATGTTTTTGGCCACATTCAGGGCTGACAGTAACCACAATGAATGAGATGATAGCAGAGAAACACCCTTTTGTCTGAAATACAATCAAAAATCTATAAATATTTATACCATAATATCATTAAAAGAAGATCAACCATAGCAACACCACCCCTTTTTCTTGGAATTTGGAAAATTTGCAATATCTTGCTTCCAATTTTTGACTTTCTATCTCCATGAAATTTTCAATTTAAATAATACTATTTCCACACAATCCATTTCAGACCAAGCCTGAATATTGTGTCCAATTTTGCCCTAACTGTTCAGGGTTATACTTCTGCAGTCATCAGCGAAGCATTTTATTCTTTATATTGAGGTTAGTGTCCTTGTTTCCCCTTTGTAAAAGTGTGTTACTGCATGACCCAGTGCCAGAATCGAATTCCTAGAGAAAGATTAAGTTCTGGCAGTAATATGTGTAATGTAAAAAGACATTATGTAAATTTATCTTGTTAAAGAAATGTTTGTTTATCTTTATTTTGTTTTGATAATTCAACATGTTTTTAAATATAAAGTTGTTCAGATTGATAATATTTTCTGCCACCAGATTGGATAATGTAAGTCACAGTTAATCAATACAACTAGATATATACTGACAAGTTCTTATGAGTTATAATTCTTACAACTTCAGCACACATCTGTTTATACTGTAAACTAAATATTTAGGTCTTACAATTTATACTTTGGAATGTATCAAATCTTTTGGAATTTGTTTAATTCACCAGTTCTACAGTAAGTTGACATTTACTTGATGATTTTATTTATTTGTGGAATACTAACCAACAAGATTTTCTATTAAGTAATGTTGATTTTTGCATTCATTCATTAAAATCAAACCTACTACTATGTTGTCATAGAAAGTCCAAAGATATTTGTGTTAATTTTTACTCCAGGTGACGATATATGTTTTGTCCTGAGTCAGTGAATCACAGATTTGTCTAATGATCAGGGGGGGAAGTAATAAGTCAGTGCTGTTACCTTGGAAAACAAACTTTTCACAGTTTTATGTATTTTGTATATATATATATATCAAACCATTTTAAGTACTCCTTTATTCTGATTTTTCAGTTGATTAGATAAAAGGAAAATATTAATCTTTAAATAGCAACCATGAAAAGGATGAACATGATTTGAAAATGACTTTTCTCCTATGGTAACTAATATATCACAACTAATTTGATCACTGTGGTGTATGAAGTATTATGTAAGTTGGAAATTTTCTCTGTACCATGATAGAATGGGGTTTGGGTTTACAGAATAGATGAATATTTTGGATTTTTATTGGAAAATGCTAAGAATTATCGTCTTTTGAACCCATCTTTAGAGTACATTGTATTATAGATAGTTGAAATGTTCATAGTTACCAATTCTGCTGTTAAACACTCAAAGTACCTGTAGTGGTATACTTAAAAAAATAATTCATGGAAGCCATAAATTGTTGGAAATTAACACATGGCCTGGGCCGTGATATTCAAATTTTATCCTGAGCGTTAGCGAGGGATAAAATTAACGAATATCACGGCCCAGGCCATGTGTAAATTTCCAACAATCTATGGCTTCCATGAATTATTTCGATTCTAATAGGACAAATATGGTCGTTAAAGAAAATACTGAAGCCAGGGTTGCTTTGGTGTGTGTGGCTCATCTTTTTCACTCCCCGCTAGATAAAGCTCAAATATCTTACTAAAAGCTTGCATGGGTAATTTCGTGAATAACCGCTAGAAAAAAAACTGTTTAATTCTTTTAATTCTCAAACCCAACATTTGCCATTAAGTAATTTACATGACTTTCTCGTTACAGCTTGAAATGACTTAAATACGCCAAAAAAATTAATAGACTTTTCACGGATTTTTATTTTATTTTTATTTTGTTGATTTCTTGGAGCTCTTGTGCATTACTTCTTTTTATTAAGCACCTGAATAAGAATAACAGTTATTTTGTCCTTTTTTTAATTCACCTTTTAAAACAATAAAATCGGCGAAGGGTCTGCAAATAGGTTCCAATACATGTAGATCTATGTGGCAAGTATATTGTAACAGCCATTATTATGTATATCTCTGAGTCTGTGCTAAGTATAGATATATGGAGAATTTTATCACAGTGTTGTTTACAAAGCAAAGAAGCACATCATATTAGAATCTACATTTTCTTTACTATACTCATCATGTCATTGAAGAAAGTTAACTAATTGTGAACACAAGTATCTCAGTATTTTGCTTTCAGAATAAAATTTATGTTTCTAACCTTTTTATTTGTTTATTCTACTCTGATTTCTGTTATGGAATTTTACATGCAGAACATTTTTATTTGTTTATTTTACTGTGGTTTCTATGATGGAGAGAAAAAGTGAATTCTTACATGCCAAGCTTTATGAATTATAGTGTATTGATAATAGTTTAATGTCTTAGATGTTACTATCAAAGGGTAGAGGCAAAAAAAAAGCATCTGTTTTTATTGTAATTAGTATCTTGTCTATTTTTAAACAGAAGGCAGATAAAACAAACAAATATGATTGCCCCTGATATCTTTTACCTTTCTATTGTTTTGACTTGTAAAAGAAATCTGAAATATACATTAACCATATTTTATTAAGGTCAGTTTGTGTTTGTAACTCTTCTTGATATTTTAGAAATTGTTTTTTGGAGCCATTTTGGCATTCTGTCAGGTTTGCTTAACTTTTGAAATGCAACTACTTAAAATACTTTAAAAGAAAAACTAACATTACATTACTGTTATTTATAATATTTATTATTTACATCCAATGTGATAGTTGTATAAAATCTTCAAATATTATATAATAATAATACTCATGGTTTATTCATATCAAATGGATATTTTTCCATCATTTTGAAGCTGAAAATACTCTCGACTTTTATATCTTTACTATTTCTTTCTTCTGTATAGAGATTTGTACGCTGTTTTTACTACAATTTCGTAATTGATCATTGGGGCATGTGTATATTTGGTCTCTTTTTCCACAGCTGTTTACCAGGTCGAGTCAAGTATTATTATAAACCAACATCATTCTAAATTAAGGATGCTCAAACATTACTAGGCTAAAAGTTAAATAAAGACATTGAGCTGTCAACTAAATAGTTATAAATGGTATAGATTCACAAAATAATACAAAATAAATAAATTTAGATTAAAATTAGGTATAAACGTGTACCAAAGTTTTCTGAAATTGTATGAATAGCCTTTCGTTTTTATGCTACAGACAAAAATAGATATTTTGAGTGGTCAATTAAAAGAAATCCTCTGATTTTCCTTAGCAAAATAAAAATGACCCATGGTGATAATAAACAAATCAAATTTATGTGAGATACAATACAAAATCAATAAAACTTGAAATAATGAAGAATTATGTCAGCTTGTTATAAAAATGTTCAGCTTTACCACAAAAATGTGAGCCTACATTTTGGTAACATTTTAAGATATGAAGTTATGAACAATTTTTTTTTAGATAAGATAATTCTTATTAATTCTTCATTCACATAAATATAGAGTGGGGTGCTCATTTTCGCCGGGGACACAATTTTGCCGTTTAAGGATTTTGAGGTGTAAAAACTTCAAAGGATGGCTGAAATGGAAGAAATGTACCCGTAAATTATATTTTATAACAAATATAATATTTTTTTAAACTGAGACAAAATTGCGGCTCCTACCGAAAATGACCGAAAAACGGACAACGATTTTCGGACAATTTCCTGAAGAAAAAAAACACGATTTCAAAAAATTATTTCTAAGTAAGAAATATTTGACTGAATGCCCTAATTTTGAATTCTTTATACCTTTGAAATGTCTGCTATTCATCTATAATGCAATTGAATTGATAAAAATTGTTAAAAGCTGCGGTTATTTGGTTTTAAATAGATGTGTTAAAACGGCGAATATGTGTCCCCCATTGACAAAACATCCGGAAATTTCAAACACCCTTTAATCTAACTTTTCAGATGATTTTCTTAAAACAAACCGGTTTTCAAGCTTAAGTATATTTTGCATTTGAAGTTATCTTCATATAGAAATATCAGTATACTTCAAAAACATTTAGACCTGAACATAAACTGTAGAAAACATGGAAAGATGTGGCGAAAATGAGCACCCCACTCTACATTCTTCTAAAAAAAAAAAATAACTATCAACTTTCTTGTAAAACACATTCGTAAGTTACTTGTCTCTTTGTTTTTATTACTTTGGAGGATTCGTAAAAATTTATAATTTGACAACGTATACTTTATGATGTATTTTAAATTGTGATCACAGGCTGTAGAATATAAGTGGATTATAATACAATTATCTCTCAAAGAGAAAATGGATACTATGTAATGAGAGGTACACTGAGTCCTGACAATCTGATCCTCACTTAATACAACATGAGCTAAGGCTTCTCGTATTACATATGATTAAACCGATTATCAAGGAAGCTGAAAATTTAATGTAGGTATTTGGTAACAACTGCTTTCTGAGATCTTTTTTACGTCATATTTGAAATATATGCTATAGTTCAAAGAAGTTTGTCGTTAGAAGGTTTAAACTTGATCTGGTAATACAGTTGTAACAAGAAATCAATGAGGTTTTATTCTTTTTATGTGGAAATAAAAAGTTTTGGGAAAAATAGATTTTTTTCAATCAAGAATTATTTGAGGTAAGAATGATATTTGTAATATAAGGACTTTATATATTTTATTCTGTTACGGGGCATGCACAATTAATAATGTTCAATTTTAAAAGAGACCGCTTTTTTCAGAAGAACTAGCTATAGATATTAGGATGGCGATCAGAACTCTTTGATGAAAGTTTAAACAGATACACAGTTATACTAATAACATACGCCCATATTGTTAATTCCTTTAACAGCTTGCAATGTCTTTTACAGAACTTCTTTTACTTGAATTAACTTTAGATTTCTACAGTTGAATGCATTGTAAAACTTCAATTATTTTTATGATAAGATTTCTTTTGTGAGGTGGGTTTGAAATGTTAAGGTTAAATCAGCCATTAGGTTCTAGAATTATGGTATTATGTAAGGTTCATAAGCCAGAAATTCTTTGCAAAGTTTGAAAAGACCCAGTCAGAAAGTAATCGGGTGCTTATATCTTCACATTTTCAATTATCAACAGAATCGCTATTCGGTGGCCAGAAATTGTCATTTAAATTACACCATTCATTGTAAAGATTTTCACTTGAGATGACAGTTTAAGTGTAAATTAAATATAGGGTACAATCTTAGACTTAAAAGTAATTGTGTGATCTGTTTAAAGAAGTTTGTAAGTTATTGAAATACTCATACTGATTTATGAAAACAAAATATGAGAAAATAATAAAACCTGTATTTATGACTATAATCATGTGTTCAAGTCAATATCTAGCAGGTTATGTCTAAACCACAGGTGTACCCTAACCCAGGTAAAAAGTTAAATAACAACACAAGAAAAACAGTGAGACCAGAGTAATCTCCCCTGGGAGTTTTAACTAATTGTATGGCCATGACAATACACAATACTACAGTGATTAATGGATGGTCATAAATAATTTGACAGGTGTACACCCAATACACATGTTCTAACCTGGACATAGATAGTACCAGTGATTACAGGTAAACGCTTTGATGTCAGTAATTACAAGTAGATCAATAGTTTTGGTGTGACCACATGGTGTGGACATGTTTCATTGATATAGGAAGTGCTATCATACTTTGTGTAAAATAGTAGGAAGGAAATATATGTCAGTGATACAGGTTTGTTATAGTCAGATATTTTTATTATTTTGGTTAAAAGTTAAAAATACTTTTTTTTGGTAGAAATTGATTTAATTTTAAAAACTTTGTTTTAACTTTGACTACTAGTAGTCTCATGTTTTAACAACAGGAAGTAATTTAACTGCAGGCACAATAAGCCACTTACGTTTTCATAGATAACTTTATTTTATAATATTTTATAATACACGTTTTCATAGATAACTTTATTTTATAATATTTTATAATACTATTTTAGAACTACTGTTGTATGACTTGAGATGATTTGATGAGATAAGTGCTAAGTATATAAGCTATAACAATCTGAACAAAATAGATAAGAAAATGGAAAAATGGATAAATCTAATAAAATTAAAATATTTTCTGAAGTGCAAATAGTTTGTAAACAGAAATTTGCCAGTCCATTAATGTAATGAAAAAATTGATAAATCTGATATAATTAAATTTTTTTTACAGTGTGCAAATAGTTTAAAACATTTGTAAGTCCTTTCAAAATATAGATGTGCATTTCTTTTATTAATTATGACACACCTATGATAGTAGAGGGGCATTATGTTTTCTGGTCTGTGGCTCCGTTCGTCGGTACGTCTGTGCGTCCGTTCAGGTTAAAGTTTTTGGTCAAGGTAGTTTTTGATGAAGCTGAAGTCCAATCAACTTGAAACTAATAGTACACTTGTTGCTTATGATATGATCTTTTTAATTTTAATGCCAAATTAGATAATTACCCAATTTCACGGTCGATGGAACATGGAAAAGGATAGTGCGAGTGGGGCATCCGTGTACTTTGGACACATTCTTGTTCACTCTGAGTTTACAAAAGTATGCATCAAAAGATTTTTTATATGAGATGAAGGCCGATTTTAAAGGGGTGAACCACACTTTTATTTCAACAAGACAACCTTAACATTCATTCATTAGAGTATAGTTTCACAGAACTTTTTTCGAGAGACCTTTGAGAGTTAATTATGACTGAATTTTGAATGAAGATGAACCATTATACAAACAATTCTTTCTTATCTGATCCAAAAGCTCTCTTTATTAGCCTATCTAATACAATAGAGTTTGATAGGAATGCCTTTTTGATAAATCTCTATATAAATCCACTACTCAAAAAAACTATTTAAAAATCTTTTTTATGTTCAGATCTTATGAAAAGAATAATTTTTATACAGATAGGTAAATTTTAAAATTCAATTTTCTTCAAGGTGAAGTATAAGATAGGGATCATCCTGTATTGATATTCTTCATACCAGACTAATGATGTGGCATAGCAAATGACTTTAGTGCCACACTTAAGGTCAACAATTGAACCCTGTAAGGGACGACATCAAAAGATCAATGTAAGATAAAAAACTTAATTCAAATAGTTTGGGGGTGGGGGGTTGAACTAATGCAAGATTTGGTTCAATCAAGTTTTCCAAAATTAAGTTAAGGGGGGGGGGGGGGGGGGTTCAGTGAAAAAACTATGTGAATTATTTTTGAACTTTTGATGTCATCCCTAAGACTTTTGCCTTTTTAAAAAAAAAAAATCAGTTTGTAAATCTAATTTTTATTAGATGATGCTAACAATGCTATTGATAGAGACAGAGCATGTAGTTTTTTTTTTTATCTAAGATATATAAAAAATGTTCGCTACCTGAAGTTCCCTTTAATGTTGTTAGAAGCTTATAATGTTGTAAATTTTGTTACATAAATAATTAACCTTTTGATTGTGGTCAAACTTATCTAACAACACAATTCTTACCTAACCCTAGGTATGAACTTGTCAGGTCAATTTATAACCTGTTCAAAAGGTCACATAGGGTCAAATATAGACTTGCTAGTTTTATAGTGTGTATCAAACAGAGTGATGGCCAATAAAATAGTTATAAAGTGTACCTGATACCATGAACTGTACATTTTATATTTATTTTAGAGCTGTTTTGTGTCAATCAGAATCCTTTGATATAACTGTAAAATATACAGAATGGATTCGTGGGATTGACTAGGATGAATATTTAGTATTTTCATGTCATTTATTTTTGGATAAATCATAAAAAAGAGAAAAGGTAAAGGATTAATTATACAAGAAATTTTGTATTTTGGATCATATATTTTTTTTTTTTTTTTTTTAAAAGTTGTGTGTTTTGCAATTTAAAACTTTTTAAAGGAGATATTATTTTAGTTGACAAACGTATCAAAATTAAAATATATTTTGATCATTAAAAAAAAAGAAATGTCTTCAGTCTACATTCACATCTTTCTCTCTACTTGTTTAATGTTAGTATTGACCTGAGTGAGTGAGTCTTTTGCTTGTAGTTAAGATGGTAAGACCTAGGAAAATGGAATTTCTTCCTAGACTGACAATTAAGAAATCTTTAGTACCTGCACAATGTGGATACTTATTTAACTGTACTGAATGATCATTAGATAGCTTTCAAATATTATTTTTTTAATGACTGTAATGGCAGCACTTATACTTCAAAAAAACATATCTTCATGTGTTAAATATCCTATAAAATTAGAAATAAATGACAGTTAGATTGGATTATCTAATGGGGAGGAATATAGTACAGGTGTTAAGGGAGATAAGCAGGTGTATAACTGATTATGTAATCAAATTTGTGTGATTTATAGTAATAGAATTATATAAACATCCCCTAAGTACCAGACTCATTAACATTACTAAAAAAAGGGGGGGTCGACTCTTTGTCCTGACATCATGTAGTGGGTCCCATTGGGGTCTAAGCGTGATGCAGGATTACCAAATTTTTGTAAGCGTGACACGTGAAAGTCAAATTATTGTGCCGTGAAAACAGGAAATGAGGTCTAGGGGGACATGGGAAATTACCAAAAAATGAGAATTGCTTATACGTATATAGTGTAAGCGGGATACAGGAATCTGATAAAACAGTAAGCGGGATCCGGTATCCTAACCCCCCAATGAGACCCCCAACATAGGGGTGGACAGACTCATTATCCTTTTAATTGACTATTAAGATCCTGCAGGAGATATTATAGTTATTTACAACAAAACTTTTGATATAATCCTGGTTCAGTTATATCTGTGCTAAATTTCAGATCTATTTTTCTACAAGTCTGACATTTTATGATTGAATGACATTGATTAAAGCCTTACTACAGTAATAGTATATTTGTATGTACTAATATTCCCTGGTCAACACCTGTATATTTCTCAGGTTAAGTGCATTCTGTAAATTGATTTTGGCTCAAACTTTACAAGTTTGATTTTTGCTCAAATTTCAAAATGGAACTATCAGGAAACATTGTTAATTCTATTGATTTAGATTATTGGAGGAATATGTTTTTGAACATGATTTTTGAATTGTGATATTCCCAATTAATCATTAATTATGTTATTTAATATCAGTGACCCATACCCAAGTATACATATTCCTTAAGTTCTTAATCAATATCATCCCTCTATAATTGCAAATCTAATTTACAATATTTAGTTATTTGATAAGTGACAGGGCATTTAATTTACTGCCGATCAATTATTAATCTGAAAATTAACTGTTTTTCAGTAATTATGTTGATCCATTCTACAAAACTGTCAATATTATTACGCTGCTTTAGGCCAGAATTGGTAGAGACTACAAACGAGTGGTGTTTCTTCCATCATGTGACTGTTCTATCATCTGTCTTCTTTCCAGTTAATTGAACTCATTAATTAGGTATTGTTTTAATGTACAGTTTGTTCACTTGCAGGCGATAAAAAGACTAAAGGCTCACAAAGAAATTCATCAGGGAAATAGTGATAAGATAGCTATAAAAAATCTGTTTCCTATCCTATTCATTAAAAATTTATAATGTTGAATCTTCTAATGATGCTAGGAAAAGCATTGAATTGATACTGTTTTTACATTTCAAATTATATAGGCTTAAAAGTACACAGTATAAATGAAAACAAGATGGGTTGGGTTGACATTTATAATCAGAACTATAGGAATTTCCTCTATCAATTCAATTTAAATTTCGACTTTATTTTACAAGATATTGTCTTCTGACCTATTCAATCAAGCTATAAAACTGGTTGTGTATTGTACAATGTTGTAGCGCTGCCTGTTGTCTTCGTTGTATCAGTGAGACAAGGGTAATTTCAGTCCTTTGAATGATATCTTTACAATTAAAGTCGATGCTTTAACTTAAAAGAAAAAAAAATCATTGTTTCTTTTATTACTGCTTTAATTTGATATTTTCAGAACAGAAATTGAGCTCTTAACATGCAAGTCGGAATAAATTCTTTGTAGAAGAAGACTTTATTACTTCGAACCGGAAATAAGCAACCATTTTATGAAACTCTAAACTGTAAAAATCACAAATGGCAAAGCAATTGATGGATAAAAAAAGCCACTCAGTTATGTGACAATTGTGTTAAAAGTTACCATAAAATACAGTGCAATATACACTTTATAAAGCTTGAATTATTTATGTTTCATTTCCCATGAAATTTACACCTGAAAATAAAAAATCTTATTTTAAGTGCCGATCATAAAGACATTCTGTATTGATTTCGCCCGATTTCTTTTCATCCTCAAAACTCTAAAGTGGAAAAAAATAGTTTGTTAATCAATAGCATAGGTTTGTCACTAGGTGCAGACTCCCTAATGAGATCTGGGGAACTAATTACTTGAACCTTTTGTTTATAACCAACCAATACCATTACAAAACGTTGGAATGTCAAATGTTTTTTACATTAGTGTGACATATAAAGTTTCTCTGCTGATTTTACATCCAGGAATTGGCATTTCTTGAGGAAATACTGTGTTCAATTTCAGGAAATGGTTTTAAAAGGATTGCTCTTTAGAAAGTAAGCTGTTTCCGTGTAAAACAAGACAAACTATTGAATTGTTCATTTGTTTTTTATTCTTGAAAAATTTATTGTGCTATTTAACTTCACACTGATTTTTTTCAAGTTTTTATTTGCTAATGGGATCATACAAGAAAAAGAAATTGATTTTTTTTAGTTCAAACTTTTTATGACAGCTTTTTATTTGGACATTTGCAGAGACTTAACAAAAAGAAATAAAAGAGCACAGCCTGATTTTTTTTATTTCCAAAAACAATATTTTATTTATTTTTAATTTTCATCAATTTATTTTCATAATACATTGTCATTGAATCCTTTTCAATTTAAAAATGACTAAACAAAAGATATCTGTTGACATGTAGAACACAGGAATTATATGCAAATTTCAAATTGTTTTGTGGAACTTATGAAGAAAAAGAAATCTGTTTTCGATACATTAACTTTACATACAACCTAATGGGTCTCTAAAAGATTTCTATATGTTATTGTTTGCACATTAAGTTGCACATCTACTTGAATAAACCACTTTAACTAGGATGCTGAATCATCAAGTCATTCTTTGATGTAAGTAAAGTACTTATAAAAGTTTGAATGTCTAACATTAAGGACAATAAAGTTGAAGGTTATTGACATTAATGGTGTAAATTGATGGAAAGATTTTTAAATGTCCAGTAGTAATAAAAGAGGAGAATATTTTACATTGTACATCGAGTGGACCTTCCTTATACTCTCAAAAGCGCTTTAAGAATTGCCTGCAGAGCTTTGTACATTCTTGGCCTACCTTATACTCTAAACCTTTAAGATTCACCTGCAGAGCTTTGTACATTCTGGACCTACCTTATACTCCAAAGCTATTTAAGATTTACCTGCAGAGTTTAGTACATTCTGGGACCTTCCTTATACCCAAAGCTCTAAGATTTACCTGCAGAGCTTTGTACATTCTGGACCTTCCTTATACCCCAAAGCTCTAAGATTTACCTGCAGAGCTTTGTACATTCTGGACCTTCCTTATACCCAAAGCTCTTTAAGATTTACCTGCAGAGTTTAGTACATTCTGGACCTTCCTTATACCCCAAAGCTCTAAGATTTACCTGGAGAGCTTTGTAACATTCTGGACCTTCCTTATACCCCAAAGCTCTAAGATTTACCTGCAGAGCTTTGTACATTCTGGACCTTCCTTATACCCCAAAGCTCTTTAAGATTTACCTGCAGAGTTTAGTACATTCTGGACCCTTCCTTATACCCCAAAGCTCTAAGATTTACCTGCAGAGCTTTGTACATTCTGGGCCTACCTTATACTCCCAAAGCTCTAAGATTTACCTGCAGAGCTTTGTACATTCTGGACCTTCCTTATACCCCAAAGCTCTAAGATTTACCTGCAGAGCTTTGTACATTCTGGACCTTCCTTATACCCAAAGCTCTAAGATTTACCTGCAGAGCTTTGTACATTCTGGGCCTACCTTATACTCCAAAGCTCTAAGATTTACATTCAGAGCTTTGTATTTACCTGCAGAGCTTTGTACAGTCTGGATCTTCCTTATACTCCAAAGCTCTTAAGATTTACCTGCAGAGCTTTGTACATTCTGGACCTTTCTTATACTCCAAAGCTCTTTAAGAATTACCTGCAAGCTTTGTACATTCTAGACTTACCTTATACTTCAAAGCTCTTTAAATTTACCTGCAGAGCTTTGTACATTCTGGACCTACCTTAATACTCCAAAGCTCATTAAGATTTACCTGCAGAGCTTTGTACACTTCTGGGCCTACCTTATACTCCAAAGCTCTTTAATATTTATCTGCAAGCTTTGAACTTTCTGGACCGTCCTTTAATACTCTAAAGCTCTATAATATTTACCTGCAGAGCTTTGAACTTTCTGGACTGTCATTTAATACTCTAAAGCTCTATAATATTTACCTGCAGAGCTTTGGACATTCTGTACCCCTTATACTCCAAAGCTCTTTAATATTTACCTGCAAAGCTTTGAACTTTCTGGACCGTCCTTTAATACTCTCAAGCTCTATAATATTAAACTGCAGAGCTTTGGACATTCTGTACCCCCTTATACTCCAAAGCTCTTTAATATTTACCTGCAAAGCTTTGAACTTTCTGGACCGTCCTTTAATACCCTAAAGCTCTATACTATGTACCTGCAGAGCTTTGACTTTCTGGACCGTCCTTTAATACCCTAAAGCTCTATAATATTTACCTGCAGAGCTTTGACTTTCTGGACCGTCCTTTAATACCTAAAGCTCTATAATATTTACCTGCAGAGCTTTTGACATGTTGGAAAACATTATATATGGTACTGGTTGAGAATGAGAACGCTCAAACTATGTTTTAAAAAAGAGAGGAGAACTAAGGATATTGGAATAAAGATAACTGAAGCAGTGGCTATCCAGGACAGATAGTCTCCTCTAGTTAGTAATGGCTTTTCAGGACAGATGGCTCTTGAGTTGAGCTGGTGAGACATTTCAACCTGTCTAAACTGGTGTTATGCATAGTAATGGTATCTACTGCAGGAATCTACATCTGGAAGGGTTTATTACCTATCTAGATAAAATAGGTGTTGCTGGAACAAGGTCTGACTGATTAAAAGCAATATAGATATAATTCACTTAAACAAAGTATCATCCCTCTGTTCAAGTCAAATATTTTGCCATATATTTTATGAAGCACATGGCCATTGGGAGGAGTAAAACTTGTGCATACCTGATTTAACATTGTGTATCTCATACTGGCTTTTGTATTGAATGAAATAATATCAAAGTGGAGGATGTAGTATAGTTTGAATACAATCCAAAAAATAGCAGGTTTTGATTAAAATTTAATTGAAAGCTTAACTGCAAAGTATAATGTTGCCTTTATGTTGAGATGTGCAGTAGATTAGGCTGTCTTGTATTTTTGTGAATTATGTTCTTTACCTGTACAATAAAGTGTGATGTACTGCTTATAAATATTTACATAGATTCAATCAAATGGCTCATTAATAAAAATGTTGAAGAATTTAAAACTGATAAAGATATATCCATACAAGTAGGTCTGTCACTTTTTATAGAAAATTTGTTTATAGTTAGGAACTTAAAAAACTTTTGTAAAATATTTAAAATATAGAAAGGAGACATATTTCACTTGTTACAAAAAATTATTTGGTCATTAAGGGTGTTGCAGGTTACATCCTGTGTATACTTGTTGATGGTAAATATTTAGAAAATGTGCTATCTGTAAAAAAAAATATGTTATATTCAGAATCTTAGTTCAAAGTTGTATAAGAATTAACTTGAAAGCTGCATTTAATGAAAAAAAAATGGAACAATTTTTTCTTGATCTTGCTACCAGATATACTAAGTGGTCATACAAGAGTGGTTTTTGCCAGACACCTTGTTAGGTAGATTTGCTACCAGATATGCTTGGTGGTCATACAAGAGTGGTTTTTGCCAGACACCTTGTTAGGTAGATTTGCTACCAGATATGCTTGGTGGTCATACAACAGTTGTTTTGGCCAGACACTTTGTTAGGTTCTAGGCTGATTGCACTAAATGGGTTACCATGCAGACATCCTTAATTTGCACCATTTTCTTTGCATGGATTTCCCCCCAAGAGATAAGAAACAAATTAGTGACAAGTTTTTTCTCACATGTCTTTAGCACATGCATTTGATGTAAAAATCAGCTGTAAAGATGATTTTGTAATGACATAACCATATGGTATATGTGTTAGTTTTCTACCTTTAAGTTAACCTGAAAAGTTAATTGTCGCTGTGGGATGTCATACACGGAAGGAGTCTTTACTATTGATACTTGTATTCTATTGTTACAGTAAGTTAGTTCTATTTATTTTTTGCCAGATCTCTTGGAGAGGGGGGGTAGATATTTATTGTTCAGTGGTCTGTGTCTGTAGCCTCTGAGGTTGGAGTATATTCACTTGTTATAAATACATTTATTGTGGGGGCTTTAAACATGGTTTATTTTGGAATCTGCAGATGTTAAGCTTAAATCATGCAATTTTTTTTCTTTTTGTCTTGAAGAAATAGAAAAAGATATAAATTTCATGGAAGAAACAAATTTGAGCTTTCAGCCAGTACAACTTTTGTATATATAAGTTTACAGTGACCTATAGTTAATTTCTATTTCATCTGGTTTACGTGTAACGTTGTCTCATTGGCAATCATATCACATCTTCTTGGTCTCAGGTGTAGAGTTATATATAGAGGGTACCTTAAAAGAAAATTTATAAGAAACCAGTTTATATATTCTAACTTGTTACAACTCACAAAATCAATATTTAACACCTTTTCTGTAGGAGTTTTGTATACTTGAATAATGACATTCATCTTTGAAAAACTTAACATTTAATTCTTCTTAGTTAGAATATTGACATTTATTTTGAACATCAAGTTTCAATTTTGTTGTTGCTATGAAAAAGTTGTCAGCAGATGAGGCATGCTATTATTGTTTTATATAAACACATTTCATGTAGGCGTTATCCACCACTGAGAAAACTCTGTATTCATGGAATTAAATGTAAGAAAGAAGGTTGGTATTACCAGGGAACTTTTATAAAGACGTGTAAATGCTATGGACTATGACATATATATTAAAGTGAAGATGTTATCTAACCGTGATCTGTATTGTTATAGTATGTCATTTCCCCCCAGCTAACATCAGCTAACATCAAAGACATCTCTGATTGTTATAGCATGTGTACAGCTTGTAATTTAGGGGGGTGAGGTAAACACTATCAATATAACATATGCACAATAGCTGGCTTGTCTGAAGTCTTATTCAATTATAATTATTCACTTAAATGCATGACAAGGATTGTATGCATTTTAATGGTCCAATTATTATGTTTAATGTTTGGGAAATAATAAAACAAATCATTGAACAATTGATGTTTCTGTTAATTTTTTAAAATGAGTCTGTAAAGTGTGAAATTTTTCATTTTATGTTTGGGTGGTTTGAATTAAAGCAAATATTTATTTTGCAATTTGCCAAAGATGTATTCAGCATACTGTTCTCTTTTGAAAGAGAATGTCCTGTCTTATTAACAGTCTTGTAAGTATTTGTCAGCCATAGTCTGCAGATTTAAAACATCTCAATTGTTACTTCTCAAAGTTAAGTCACATTAGCATAAATTTGGTATTTTTCTTCATCACAGTAAAAAGGACAAGAATAGTCTTTCAATTCAGACTTATTCTTAACTGTAAACTTTTGAATTGAAATATTTGTTGCATGAATACAATTCTGTCTTTTACCTGGGTTTTCCAGAAGTATGATAAAATGGAGGTTAAGTTTAATATTGACAATTTTCACTTTTTTACCGTTCAAGAGTTATTGTTCTTGGTCTTTTGGAAAATGGCACTTTCTGTCATTTCTGTGCAATTTACTCATGATGATGACCACATGATCAATGCTTTTAAAATTTTGATACTGATGAAAAAATGGAGATGAGATTTGATATTGCTGTATTTGATTTTGCTGTCCTAGAGTTATGGTTCTTGGTGATTGGTACTTTACATTGTTTCCTAGAGTTATGGTTCTTGGTGATTGGTACTTTACATTGTTTCCTAGAGTTATGGTTCTTGGTGATTGGTACTTTACATTGTTTCTGTGCAATAACTTATGAATTGTTCAATCAATGCTCTTAAAAATTTAATAAGATGTTACTGGTGACAAAATGGTTGTCAAATTTTGACATTGTTGATTAACAGATTTTTATTTTCACCAGTCAGGAGTTATGGTCCTTTGTCAAGAATGTGGCAGGTCAAAAAAGCCTGTATGGGTAATGCCCCTACAAGGCAGCACTCGCACCTGCAAAGTGGAAAGGGATTAATACAAGTTGCACAAACTTGTTTCCCAATCCACTATAAATAAATATGTTTAAACTAAATTATGATCTGGTATTGATGTTGAATGCATTGTCATTGTTTCTGACACATAAGTAAAATGGACCAACCTCTGTCGTATGACTGTATAAGTAAAATTGACCAATGTCTGTCATATGACTGTAT
Source organism: Mytilus edulis (assembly GCA_019925275.1). Classification (NCBI taxonomy): domain Eukaryota; kingdom Metazoa; phylum Mollusca; class Bivalvia; order Mytilida; family Mytilidae; genus Mytilus; species Mytilus edulis. Next base: position 2,663,245 of record CM034353.1, on the reverse strand, counting down.
AAGTAAAATTGACCAATGTCTGTCATATGACTGTATAAGTAAAATTGACCAACGTCTGTCATATGACTGTAAAACCAAGAGGTTAAGTGAAGTTTAAGGTTTCTATTGTTATATTTAATACATTTTTACAAAACATCAAATCTGGAAACCTGAAACTATCTGTGTGTTGATATAGGTTGAAGCCTGAAGCCCATAATAATGATGTATGACTGAAATCAAGTAGGGTTAGGTAAAGAAACCTGAACCTTTTTGTAGGCTGATATAGGTTGAAGCCTGAAGCCCATAATTAATGATGGATATGTATGACTAGTATCATTAACCAGTTTGATGAAAAAAAAATCTGTCTATCAAAGGATCTATAATTTGTCAATTTATTAAGTTTGTTTTGCTTAGAGAAGAATTACTGTAGAGTGATGGGGGAAGGGAAATAGCTTGCAGTGTTATGGTTTCTAAGAGACTAAATAGAACCAGTAAAACGTTAAAGTTTGACTCTTTCTTATCAAGTTATTTAATTTAATGAGTACTTTTTAGGGGGGATTGATGAAAAAGCTGCTGTTTTTTTGAGAATTTCAAATATGTGGTGTTATTTAAGTTACCAAAAACATGATATCAGGAATATTTTAGAGTAAGAGAGTATATTATTATCACCCATGCAATCCACAATTAGTATTCTACAAATAAATTCACATATATTTTATTATTCATATATATATATAAACATGTACATCTTATACAATATAGTTATTTTTCATCATTATCTGGCAGACCTATAGTTGTATGTTTAAATGCTTTGCGTACATTTATTGCATTTGCGCAGCATTGCTTCTATTGGGACCGGCGTACATCACACTTATCTGTTTTACTTGCAGATTCAAACAGAGGATGCAGTGATGAGGCCAGCAGTCCGAGCTCTGATATAGCAAAATATTCATCTGTTTATTGACATTGAGCTTTCTCTTAACTTGGGAATATTTCTTTTCTGTGCTTTTGTAAACATTACTAACTTATAATTATGTCTGAAAATAGTGATACAAGCGAGGACAGTCAAAGATATTTAAATGGCAAAGATCAGGATGACATTTGTCGGGATTATTTGCGCAATGTATGCAAGCGTGGAAGAAGGTGTAAATACAGGCATCCTAATCCCGATGAAGCTCGCAATTTAGGTAGAAAACACGACATAACAATATGTCATGACTATCAAAATACTGGTTGTCGAAGACAAAATTGTAAATTTCTTCACATTACACGTGAGGAGGAGGAACATTTCAAACAAACTGGACAGTTGCCTGTACGATTGCAACAGGCTGCAGCTCTCGGCATGGGGGCACCACCAAATGTTGACATTCCACTTTTACGAGGTGAAGTTCCAATATGCAAAGACAATTTAAAAGGAAATTGCAAAAGGGGAAATAAATGCAAATATAGGCATGTAGGTATGGAGGATTATGAGAGAGAGAAACGTCACGATCAAAGAAATAATAAGATGTATGACCCTTATGATGAATCTGATCGGTATGAAGGGTATGAGGGATTTTCAGGTAAGCGGAGACGAACAGATAGAGACTTTGACGGATATAATGGATTTGAAACAAGGTATCCTATACCTGCCCGTCCTTATAGTTATCAGTTACTTGAAGAAGAGAATGGAATGTTACGTAGAAAAGTGGAGGAACTTAAAAAACAAGTTGCAGACTTAACTGCAACTAATGAAGTATTACTAGAACAAAATGCACGTTATCGAGTAAGCCGACCAAATGTTCAACAAGCCGTAAATGGAGTGGCTGCACAACCACCCCAGTCCCTTAATCATCTAGCAACTAGTTTAGCGCAGCAAATAGCACTTAACAGTGAATTAGTTAACCAGCATGCATTGCAGCAGCGATTAGCGAGGGAAATGGCAAATGGTCCTGGAAATTTATCTCTGAATGTTCCGGTCTCTCTTCCACAGAACAACATGTCCATGTCAGCAGTGTCCATGCATCAAGGTGGAGCTGGGCTAGTGTCCTACCCAATAGTATCCCAGGGAATGAGGTCCAAAGGCATCCCTAACAGTCTGGGTCCATTAACTTCCTGAACAGTCAGTCTATGGTGAGTACACTCTTACTTTATCATGTTAAAAGTACCAGTGAGTTAATGTCACACAAGTCTACTAAAATCAAATGAGAATCTCATGAAAAAGATAGAATTAATCTGGTTAACAGAAAAAGATAATCTCACTAATGCTGTGTTGAAAAAAGAATGGCTGTTTGCCAAATTGTTAATTTGTTTGTGTTAAATTAGCAGCATTGTGAACAGTTATGCTTTATTTGTTTTGGTCACAGTGAATTCATCTGATGCTTAGGTTCTTCACAGGAATGTATTAATTAGTAAAAGTATTTGATTTAATCAAAAACATGTGTTTTGTTAATGAAAGGTGTTTTGGGTGTGTCGTAGATAAACCACCACAAACAAAAAAAAAGTTAAATAATTTTTTTTTTCTTTCATAAAATCTTATTTTAACAACAACCAGTAGCAGATTAAAGTTGGGTATAGGAAAGTTATGATAGAAATGTCAGGGATCTGAAACTAAACCTGTACAGTTTAGCCAGAGAGAAAAATCTTCTCATCTCCACCTTCCCCCTTTTTATACGACCATAAAAATAAAAAAAATTCAACATAAGTATTTTTATAGTTTCGAGACAATAACTTGTGTGTAAGTGTATGGATCTTTCTGAAATTGTACCACAAGGTTCCATTTTAAAAAAGGAAGGTTGAGATTGATTTTGGGGGTTATGGCACAAACGTTTTAGGAATTAAGGGCCAAAAAGGGGTCAAGAACAATACTTTTCTATAAATTGTTTATTTCTTGACCAATTTCAATGGGGTTTTATTCTTGAATTCTTGGGGTTTTTAAATCTGCTGGATCTCACTGTGTATTAAGATTTTGGAATTTGGTCCCTGTTTTTAAATAGGTCCACAAGAGGTCCAAAGGGTCCAAACTTAAACTTTGTTTGATTTCATCAAAAATTGAATTATTGAGGTTCTTTGATATGCAGCATCTAACCCTGTATTTAGAATTTTAATTTTGGGTCCGGTTTATAAATTGATCTACATTATGGTCCAGAGGGTCCAAAATAAAATTGAATTCTTGGGGTTCATTGATATGCTGAATCTAAACATGTATTAGATTTTTGATTTATGGGCCCAGTTTTCAAGTTGGTCCAAATTGGGGTCCAAAATTAAACTTTGTTTGATTTCAACAAAAATTGAATGTATTTTTTCATTGGTATGCTAAATCTAACCATGTATTTTGATTTTTGGACCCTGTTATCAAATTGGTCAACATTGAGGTCAAAGGGGTCCAAAATTAAACTTTGTTTGATTTCATCAAAAATTGAATTCTTGTGATTCTTAGATATGCTGAATCAATCCATGGCCAAGTATTTAGATTATGGATATTGGACCATAATAGGTAAATTTATAATTTTTGTCGAGCCTGCAACTTTTGTTGCAGAAAGCTCGACATAGGGATAGTGATCCGGCGGCGGCGGTGTTAGCTCACTTCTTAAAAGCTTTATATTTTAGAAGGTGGAAGACCTGGATGCTTCATACTTTGTATATAGATGCCTCATGTTACGAAGTTTCCGTCAGTCACATGTCCAATGTCCTTGACCTCATTTTCATGGTTCAGTGACCACTTGAAAAAAAAGTTCAGATTTTTTGTAATGTTGAATTCTCTCTTATTATAAGTAATAGGATAACTATATTTGGTATGTGCGTACCTTGCAAGGTCCACATGCCCGTCAGACAGTTTTCACTTGACCTCGACCTCATTTCATGGCTCAGTGAACAAGGTTAAGTTTTGGTGGTCAAGTCCATATCTCAGATACTATAAGCAATAGGGCTAGTATATTCGGTGTATGGAAGGACTGTAAGGTGTACATGTCCAACTGGCAGGTGTCATCTGACCTTGACCTCATTTTCATGGTTCAGTGGTTATAGTTAAGTTTTTGTGTTTTGGTCTGTTTTTCTCATACTTTATGCAATAGGTCTACTATATTTGTTGTATGGAATGATTGTAATGTGAACATGTCTAGCGGACAGATGTCATCTGACCTTGACCTCATTTTCATGGTTCAGTGGTTAAAGTTAAGTTTTTCAGTTTTGGTCTTTTTATCTGATACTATACGCCATAGGTCAACTATATTTAGTGTATGGAAATATTTTATGATTTATATATTAGTCGCGCAGGTTTTATTTGACCTTGACCTCATTTTCACGGTTCATTGCTCAGTGTTAAGTTTTTGTGTTTTTGTCTATTTTTCTTAAACTATAAGTATTAGGTCAACTATATTTGTTTTATGGAAGCATTGTTAGCTGTACATGTCAGCCTGGCATGGTTCATCTGACCTTGACCTCATTTTCATGGTTCATTGGTCTTAGTTATCTTGGTTAATGTAACGTTTATGTGACAGTTGTAATAAAGCTTAGGACTATCAACATAATATCAATGATTAGTAAAGAAGGCGAGACATTTCAGTGTGTGCACTCTTGTTTTAAGTTCCTTAGACCACATTCAGTTTGTGTCAGAAACCTATGCTGTGTCAACTATTTAATCACAATCCAAATTCAGAGCTGTATCAAGCTTGAATGTTGTGTCCATGCTTGCCCCAATTGTTCAGGGTTCGACCTGACTGCGGTTGTATAAAGCTGCGCCTTGCGGAGCATCTGGTTTCCTTATTGAGCCAACAAAGATATGTAGAGCTGCATTCAAAAGATAGATGAATCATAACATTTAGCACAAAATTATCAGCTTGTATTACACAATCAATGTCACTTTTAATTTTACTTCACACAAATATGTCTCAGTTATTATTGAAACTGGAGTCGTAATGTTTCTTAACAGCAACAGTAGTACATGTATACCTCTGTTTAAAAGAAATAAATCAAATGAGAGAAAACAAATCAGGGTTACAAACCAAAACCAAGGGAACAGTACCTATCAGTGGAAAACTAAAGTCATTTGATGTCATATCACCTTTGGTATTTAATTAGGTCTTTTTTAACACACACATACAATAAGACCAAGAAGTGAGGTATTTTTTTTTCAGATTGTTTGATGTTATATTTATTTTATTTTACTTTCAAAAGTGTCAACAAAACTGTGGAACTGAACACAGAAAATTGACTTGTAGTGGGTTTTTAACTGTTTTCAAAAGGGCAAACAAGAATTTAATTAAATTATTTCAGGTTTTTCACAATTTTTTTTAGTGTTTCATCAAAATTTTATGCTGTAAACACATACACATTTCATTGATTAATTTGATATTGTGAAACGTTGAACTAATCCCACAATGGATCAAAATTGAAGTATAAATAATACTTTATGTTCGATGAATATGTTACATGCAATAGGAATGGTTTCTAAATATATTGAACAAATAATATGCGTTCTAAGTGTAATTTATGTGATACTTATGGTGAAACAAAGTTGTGAAGTAAAAAGTATAAGTATAAACATATGAGTAAGTGTATGAAGGGGCAACATAACAAGAAACTACACAATAAATCATGGGTCTGTTTGATGGTTTAATACTTCTAAATATAAAATAATGTAGCACTCTTGATTACAGAACTATAGAACCTTAAGTTTAAGTCTGAGATATATATCAATGGTGTAATGATATTTTAGACATTGATATACTTACACAGAAAAAGCTGTAATAAAATAACTGTTTATACTTTAGCTATTTGTTGTCATAGTGATGTTTTCTGCATAAAAGAGGGAGTTGTATTCTGATGAATTAAGAAGGAGTCTGAAAATAGTGACCACTATCTGCCTGTGTTTCAAAAGACCAATTGGTTTTTAGATGACCTCAATTGTTGGTTTTTGGATGACCTCAATTGTAAATTTGAATTTCTTGGCTACTTTGTTTTAGATTATTGCTCCCCATTAAAAACACTGAGCATTGAATTTAAAAACTGATATGTTTGTTACATTACTTTTTAATGGTAAATCAACATTAAGAATCCATGACTTCTGATTACAGGTGTCTTTGATTTCTTTTACATTGTTTCAGGTTCTAAGGTCATTGCATGAAGCCATTGCATCAACTATTATTGATATTTAAGATCTTCAGTCTTTGTTTATATCATCAACACAGTGGGTGCCCCTTGTGGAGCAGAAGCTACTTAACCCTGGGTGTACTTAAGTTGAGTTATTTGCCAGTTTATTGTAGGTGTTTTGTATATATGTGATAAGGTAGAGGCAGGGGTAACTGTCCCAATTTTTATGGTATAAAATTTAGTTGTTTTATTAGATTTTTATCTTTGAACATTGAATTTTATTGTATATACATAGCTATACAAGATTGTATATAAATAGCTATACAAGATTGTATATACATAGCTATACAAGAAGCTTTTATGTGTGAGATACAAATTTTTATGACTCCTCATTTAGGAACTTATTCCAACGAGAAGGTGTTCCATAATATGTAGGTCATGGGTATAGAAGAAGTAGGTTAGTAGCTGATAAATCTTTAGTTTTCTTGTACTATGTTTGTTAATGGCACAGCCGTGACAGTTTTAATGTTAATACTAACTTGGTCAGTTTTCTTGTACTATGTTTGTTAATGGCACAGCCGTGACAGTTTTAATGTTAATACTAACTTGGTCAACTGTATTTTATCTATAGTTCTTACCATGTTTCAGTAATAAGTAGGTTAAGTGCTATTAGAATAAATTAGTGTAGGGTCAACCATATTTGGTTCATAGGAATAAATTAGTGTAGGGTCAACCATATTTGGTTCATAGGAATAAATTAGTGTAGGGTCAACCATATTTGGTTCATAGGAATAAATTAGTGTAGGGTCAACCATATTTGGTTCATAGAATCAATTTAAGAACTTAAGATTAACATGTCTGGTGTACCAGTCACCTGACCTTGATTACTCTTTCATTGGTCATAAATTAATAAATTAACATTAAATTTTATTGATACTGCCATGGCGGTCGAGTTACATCAAACTTTCTGGTCAGGCTGGGTATTATGAAATCACAGAAAATTCGAAAACAAATAATCCAATAATCTGTAGTCTTGTTGTCAAAGAAATATACAAGTAAATTCACTTATCTATTTATTAGAACTCCATTCCAGGACACAATTTACATTATATACAGTTTACAAAATGTATAGTTCATATATTCATTGGCACATTACTTTCACACATCACAAATGGATTTCATTACAATTCCGCATCAAAATCGGCAACAGTGTCCAATACTGTGCACCCCAAAGAAAAACGCCACAGGCATAGTGTTCTAAACCACGCAACAGTCTGAGCGGACAAAATATCAAAAATGCATACAGTTGAATAGTAATGACACAACTTTCTAAGAATCTATAAATTCTCCCAAAATCGGCTAAAAACTGACCACAATAATAAAATCTTTTTAACGTTTCATAATGTATATATAGTTCCTTTCTCAACTTCAATTTCATTCTACACTAAAAACAGAGGGCTCTTATATACCTATGATCTCCAAATATTCTCCAACTGACCTAAATAATCTCCAAATATTCTCCAACTGACCTAAATTATCTCCAAATATTCTCCAATTCTTTGTTTACAAAAATAAAACATATAAATCAAATAAAAGTATTTACTACGTGACCTTGGAGAACATGCTATGTTAATCTCTTATAGCAGGATAGCCATTTGACTTAATGACTTTAACAGACGATAATCAAAAACTTCCATATGACAAAATTAATTACAGTGGACATAAAATAACACTTGTACAATACATACAATTTCTACGTCATTTAAGACCCTATTTCACAGCCTTAAATAAAGTTTTCTGTGCAATGTAATATTAACTGTTTGTTTTGTCATCTTTTACAATATAGTGTTGTCTTTTATTATGTCTTTTTTGTTTGAACTCTTCTGTCTTTAGTTTCTGCTGGTTTTCAGTTGCTTTGCAGAAGCTTAAGGTAGATACATGGTATACAGCCATCTTGGATTGTACAATCACAGTAAAAAATCTAGTTATTTGCCTTCATCTGCAAATTTGGAGACAGATTTGCAATTTAAAGGATAGACTGTTTAATTATATAAAGAAAACTTGGTAATTTATTGTATAACTCAAAATATTTAAACAAATATCATTTTTTTTGCTTTTAGAATCATTTTTTTCAAATGGGCCATTTAAGGGAAGATAACTCTTTTAATTTAGTAAACAATTTATACTGGACTGATAGGGAAATTTTTTCTTTTTACTTGTAGCAAGAAAACAAGTTCGGTGACACCATTTTTTCTTTTTTTTTTCTTAAAATATATTACAAAAACTATCTTTTCACAATTTATTTCAAAATTCTATCTCATAGATTTTTTTTTATGCACACAAATGTGTTTTTCCATGAACAATCTAACCAAATTTAGGCAATTTTCAACGACTCATAGCAAGAAAAATAGCACGGTGACCCATACTTTTTATTATATTTTTGAAAAGAGCATAGTAAAATCTTCATTTTGGCTAAGTATAAAAAAATTCTGTCTCAAAAAATATTTACTTATGATCTACCTTAAGTAGGCTTGCGGTTACAAAAATTTCAGCAAAAAATTAAACATTTGTTTTTTTCATAACAAATTTTATTTATTACACTATTAGTTATTACTTTATAATATGATACAAAAATTAACAAAAAAAATCAATTCGGTTTGGCCCCAGTTGACTTTTAAAATGTTTATATCATTGAAAAAGGTCCTAATTATCTCTCTTTGGTGCAAAAATGCTATTTTTTTGGCATTAAAATTGAAATATCTTTTTTTACTCATCGGTGACCTATATTTTTTATTAAGCTATACATCTATAATACTAAAATTACGAGGTCCAATTTGTCAGCCGTCATCACGTAAAAACGACGAATCAAAGAATTCAACTTTATATACAGCTAATATAGTACAAAGGTGTAGATTAAAAATTATACCACTCCAGGCCCTTTTGTTTTCCACGTAATTAATATCGCCAATAATTAGGAAGTTCCGGGTCGAGTCTGATACCGATACCAATAGTATAATCACCTGTTACCTATTACCTTATCTGTACGTTCCGCATCTGACAGGCGCACCACCAAACGGTGTATTCAGGATTAATATGCTATATAAATGGGTCATAATCACAGGATTGACACTACTAAATTGTCAAATTGTTACCTATTGTATCATTTTAATCAGTAAGACTTTCTAAGATTACAATACGAATACTAAAAATCTGGACTAAAAATAAGTTTCAATTTGTCAGCGGGTATGACGTAAAACAGCGAATCAAAGAATTCAACTTTATTTATAACTAATATAGGACAATGCTGTTGATTAAAAATACTACATTCCAGGACCTTTTGTTTTCCAAATATTTAATATTACCAATATTTGATAAGTTCCAGTTCGACGGGTTCAAACAGAAAGATTTGAAAGCAGAGAAAATTGTGTATCTTATAATCGGCATGACTTTATCAGATGACAGCACTAATACTAAGATAAGGCTTGCGCATAGTTATATACTTTAATTCAGTCACGGACCCGCGATATCACGGGTGTGTTCTAGTAAACTTAATAATTGTAAAATTTAAGCGATTTCTGTAATTAAGTTCTTTTTTTATTTCGATATTACCTCTTTTTCTCCTATTACCGGTAGTTCAACAGAAAAAAAGTAACTTTACTAAAATGTATGCTTCTTTCGAAGGCAGATTGTGGGCGTAATTGATCGGTGACCCCTCTTTTTCTATTAGGTATAAGATAAAGTTCATTTATAGAAAAAATTAGCGAAATCCTATATTAAATTTAAAAAATGATTTAGACCCACGAGCCCCTTAAGAGAGGGGCAAAAGATACCAAAGGGACATTCAAACTCATAGATTGAAAATAAATTGAAAAAAGACAAAAAAAAGACTAACAGACAAATAATAGTACACAAGACACAACATAGAAAACTAAAGACTTGAAGCAACACGAACCCCACTAAAAAACTGGGGGTGATCTCAGGTGTTTAGGAAGGGTAAGCAGATCCTTCTCCACATGTGGCACCTGTCATGTTGCTCATGTTATTACAAACCCGGTAAATAGTCTTTTTCGATAGGGTTGTCTCTACAATTGTTGCTGAAAATTTTGGGTACACACATGTTGATTTATATGAAATCTTTACATTTTGGATTATTTTGAAACTGTAAATTTTGATAGCATTACTAATGTATGTAGCAATTTCATGAAATCTTATATTTTTGTTGAATGCATGTTCAACTTATCTGTAAATTATACAATTGAAATGTGAGAAACTTTAAAAAAAAAATTGTAGTTATCATTTAGTAAATGTCAAAGTTTATATTATCTATTTCTTCAGAATTTAGTCAGTACAAACTAGATTGTTATTGCACTTCAAGCACTCAATTCCAAAGATGATATGTAGTTAAAATGTAATTATTCTGCAATGAAATGTTATGATTTATGTGTTAAATAAACATTTAAATCATCATTAAACTGTAGGCAAGTATAATCACATTTGGTTTACTTCAGTTATAAAACTTCTATATACTCCAAAATGACTTGTGAATATGATGGATTGACTTAAAACTTATTAAATGAAATGAAAATATACTTTAAAGATGACTTGTGAAAAAGGATTGAATTAAAATTTATTAAATAAAATAAAACTTTACCCTATTGAACTTTAACTTCTTGTTGTGGATTTTGGTAGGTTTTCTAGTTTAAATTTGTTTTTTTTTCATCAATTTGTGCAGTACTTAAAAATTTAACTTTAGAAATATCAGTCAAAAGAATATAACAAGCCACACATTGCAAACACATCCATTTGGATTTTTTTTTTAAATTGAGAATGGAAATGGGGAATGTGTCAAAGAGACAACAACCCGACCATAGAACAGACAACAGCAGAAGGTCACCAACAGTCTTCAATGTAGTGAGAAATTCCTGCACCCGGAGGCGTCCTTCAGCTGGCCCCTAAACAAATATACTAGTTCAGTAGTTTATAGTTTAGCAAGGCTGCAAAACATTCGTCTGACACCATTTTACATTTTTATAAAAGTTAAAACAGTTTAACTAGGAATTAATTTTTTTTAAAAAGAAGGAAATAACTCCTGCTGATAAAAGTTGGGTTTTCAAAGAATAAATATAGTTGAGAGTGAAAGTGACTTGAAAGTATCTCTTTTTAGTGTATTATAGTCTTAGATTTTTGACAAAAAGACTAAAGATGCAACATGTTTTTGAAAGACAAGCTACTTGTTTTTATTTTACAATACCAATACATGTACACGTGTACAGACAAATGAAGGGAAACATATGTATAGTTAAGGCATGTTGTCTCTTATGTCATGTTTCAATATGTCAATTTACATATTTTGTATTTTTCAGCCTTTTTTCTTACATTGTCTGATTGTAAATATATATATTTGGTCAGAACACATGAAATAGATACAAGACAAATTCAGACTACTTGTAATACATAAATGACAAAATCGTGGCTTTAAGGAATCAAAATTAATGACTTTTTAAAGAAAAATGAAATAAAAACCTCGAACAATTCCACTGTGATGTAATTAATAAGAAAAAATTCCCTTGTTGATTAGATCAAGGAAGCTAGTCAATCATGATTGGATTACTTTTCCTTTTGTAGAAAACTAACCAAATATATCATAATAACGGAGAGTTTGACTTTGGCGTGTTGGAATTAATATGCTGGAGTTTACCTGACATGATTAGTTTTGCTGTAATTTACAAAGAAAATCTTAAATACTGCATGACGCATCATATATAACTGTAATTGATCAAAGTTTGATGGGATTTGATTTACCTGATTTTGAGTTAATTATGTATGGCTATCTTGGTAGGATATTAACGCAGGTGTTTTATAATTAACTACAATCAGGCGATGCCCTGTAGTCAGTGCTAAGTTTTCTAATTAGTTATAATCAGGTTATTTGTTCATTGATTGGAAGCGAACTGTTTTGTACTGTTTCCAACCTTTATGACCAGTAATTAATAGATTGTTATAATAGTAATTCTATGTGGAGACCGTGGAGTATGATTTTATTACATTGTTAGCCTGTTTAAGACCCTGTGATGTTACACAGCTTAAAGATAAGTCAATATTAACTGCAAAAGCTCCAATTTAATGAAGAAAATATATTGTGAAAATTGTATAGATATGAACCTTTTTAAATTGTAAATCTTATAATATTCAAATAATTTCATAGAAAAAATACTATTCTAAAGAAGTTAACAAATTTATGGATCAATTTAGAAATGGTGTTGCATTATGGGAACTTTAATGTTTGAGATGTTTTGATTGGTCCAGACTATAGGAACTTCAATGTTTTGGATGTTCTGATTGGTCAAGAAATATAGAAACTTCAATGTTTAGGATGTTCTGATTGGTCAAGAAATACAGAAACTTCAATGTTTAGGATGGTCTGATTGGTCAAGAAATATAGAAACTTCAATGTTCTGGATGTTCTGATTGGTCAAGAAATATAGGAACTTCAATGTTTAGGATGTTCTAAATGGTCCTGAGGTATGGGAACCTCACTGTTTTGGGATGTTCTGGTTGGTCCTGAGATATGGGAACCTCAATGTTTTGGGATTTTCTGGTTGGGCACGAGATATGGGAACCTCAATGTTTTGGGATGTTCTAATTGGTCCTGAGATATGGGAACCTCAATGTTTTGGGATGTTCTTATTGGTCCTGAGATATGGAAACCTCAATGTTTTGGGATGTTCTAATTGGTCCTGAGATATTGGAACCTCAATGTTTTGGGATGTTCTGATTGGTCCTGAGATATGGGAACCTCAATGTTTTGGGATGTTCTGATTGGTCCTGAGATATTGGAACCTCAATGTTTTGGGATGTTCTAATTGGTCCTGAGATATTGGAACCTCAATGTTTTGGGATGTTCTGATTGGTCCTGAGATATGGGAACCTCAATGTTTTGGGATGTTCTGATTGGTCCTGAGATATTGGAACCTCAATGTTTTGGGATGTTCTGATTGGTCCTGAGATGGGGAAACCTCACTGCAAAGTTTGTTTACATTCTTAAAGGGGTGGTCAAGGTGGTATAATATAAGAACAAATAAGCTCCTAACTAAGTGCTTATAAGTTTAATAGTCAAATTGTCAAGAAATACCTGATGAAGGAGTCACATGACCAAAAATACTTTCTTAGTTTTGTTTGTTATACTTGTATCATGCATAGACTTAAATTAGTGAAGTCAAACAAAAACAGTAATGTTACCAGAGACATATTGTATTATATGTCTCTAATGTTACCAATGCAAGTGCTGCTGATTTTTATGCCCCACCTACAATAGAAGAGGGGCATTATGTTTTCTGGTCTGTGCGTCCGTTCGTCTGTCCGTTCGTTCGTCTGTCCGTCCATTCGTTCGTCCGTCTGTCCCGCTTCAGGTTAAAGTTTTTGATCAAGGTAGTTTTTGATGAAGCTGAAGTCCAATCAACTTGAAACTTAGTACATATGTTAATTCCTTATGATATGATCTTTCTAATTTTACAGACAAATTAAACTTTTGACCCCTATTTCACGGTCCACTGAACATAGAAAATGAAAGTGCGAGTTTCAGGTTAAAGTTTTTGGTCAAGGTAGTTTTTGATGAAGTTAAAGTCCAATCAACATGAAAATTAGTACAAATGTTCCTTATGATATGATCTTTTTAATTTTAATGCCTAATTATATTTTTTACCCATTTTCACGGTCCATTGAACATGGAAAATGATAGTGCGAGTGGGGCATCTGTGTACTTTGGACACATTCTTGTTCAAAGTAACTTTTGTTAGAGGTAATTTATCATATTAAAAAGACATTAGTACTTCTCTGGATACAAACACTGCAGTGAATATCAATTTATTTTAGATTTAAAGCTTCATTAAAATATTTATCTAAGTTGCCCTGGTGCCAATGGGAATCTAACGGAGGTAGATGTATAGATGAGATGAACATTTACCCTCATTCTGATAAAACTGTGTTAAAGAGAAGGTAGGCTGGTATATATTGGAGCTAATCTGGTCATTGGATTAAAGAAAATGTATCCAAATAAATTTTGTTTTAAAGAGGGGGTACCCTGGTACATTTTTAGACTTTAATACAAGGGGGGCTTTTTTTATTTTCTATTTTGGATGACACCCCCTCCTATTGCCCCTTATGGTGCTGTAGACTTACTTTATGTAACCTTTCATATTTCATACATACTACAAAAATATTACCAGATCAAGTTCCTGTAAAACAATACATGATATTCTACAAAACATTGTCCGACAGTATAAACTGGTGGAGACCAGACTAGAACTTCTTAGATTACGTATAATAGGTCATTTCTGGAATCATGTCTTTCACCGGAAAAGATCATCAATTTCGCACGCCTTTATGACGTCATTTACCAGATAGAAGGCGTGCCTATATCCCTGCGCTATTGAAAGTTTCCAGCACTTTCATAAACGTCATTAAGTAGGGTAGTATAAAAATAATTAATGTCCCGTAAGTACATAATCGTGATTGTCGTATGACTGACGGAGGGTGACCATCCTTTTAGATTTTAATTTCCCAAATATTTAGATAAAACTTTTACCCGTTTGCTCAACATGTGTAGGAATTTTCTATGCATACATTTTTGTCACGTGGTGATGGAAGTCACATGACAGATTCGTCTGAAAACCATATCCAGGAACTGGCTTTAAAGGAAATTGTATCATTACAGTTTAAAGTGTTAATTTATAAAAGTCTTTATTTGCCTATTCAATACAAATTCAGTTAAAAATACAGATATATATGGAATTATTGGCTACTTAGAATACATTACTGTATATTGGGTCGGTCTAACTATTATGTACTCTTCTGATTACCCAGACTGTGTAATGGTCTTACTATAAGTATTATACTGTGACAAATCTTAAACGATATTAAGTTGCATAATAATCATAATAATGGAAACTTATTGAGATTGTAAAGAGGATTATAACAGAGTGTATGCAAAGCTATATTTATTTAGATATATGCTTGTAGTGGGAGATAGATCAATGTTCATTATTTAGAGGGTTTTGTTATTAGGTTTTCAATATCATTTAGGAATAAGTAATATAAAGTTGTGTTTTACTACCAACAGACTGGTCTCTATAAAAGTTTGTATAAATGAGTGAGTTTCCACATTTTTTGAATAGTGAAAAATTGGAATGGCATGGTTGATACAAGAAGTTGTTTGGAATGGCATGGTTGATACAAGAAGTTGTTTGGAATGGCATGGTTGATACAAGAAGTTGTTTTGTGGGGTTTTCTTTACTGTCAACAGTCTTGTTTAAAGGGTCATAACTGAGTAATATCCTCATCTAGCTGTTATTCAAGACGGAACTGACAAATTTTTATAAACCTTTATATTTTGTGTAAATGTGGTCACTGTCTTGTTGATCTGTGCCCTACGACAACTTTTGTTCTTGATGAAGATTTTAAGTTAGGATTGGAAGAAGCGAAGTTGTTTTATATTGTTTGGAGTACATGGTACACAACAAAAAGATAATTTCCCAACTGATATTTAGGAGATTACTGTATTGAATTTTAAGCTACAACGGAATCAATTGGTGATTTGATGGTCGCAAAATATGTTTACTGGTGACGAGTTACTGGAGACGGTAAAAGGGGTTTTGTTACCATCAAATCACCTATTGATGCTGTTGGAGCTTAAAATACAGTATTAATATTGATCCATTCTAATAAAACTGATAAAAACAATGTTAAAACATACAATAAAAATCTGTCATTCGTTGTCTGTGCTTGTGTGTATGTTTTCATAGCATCAATTGTGAATGGATGCCATGAAAATTTAGTGATGTTATCCAAACAAAATGAACATTAGAATTAACTTTATGATCTGGATATTTGCAACCTACAAGATCAACAGAGCTGTATATTCATACTTTCAAGGCATCACTATATTGGTTAATTATTATAATTTTTCCAGTGACCTTACTGTTTAGGGAATCAGCCATGTCCTTAATTTGGAACTCTTGATTTCATTAGGAAATTGACAGTCTAATTATCTCCCAACAGGGGCCTCATTAAAGCTAGAATTTTCACAACAGAAATTTGTGCATTTCCTGGTAAACAATGTTAAAGGAAATTCTATTTCATCTTTCCTAATAAGATGGTTTAATAAATGCAACTGTCAACAAGAGTTATTTAATCTTCAGGACATATATGATATGATTCTGAATAAGCACAGCCATTTCTTATGTTTGGTGTCTTACAAGTTTCATTTCACCTTTTGTAGCTGAATCTTGGTAGCTTACAAAAATAAACTTAAAAGAAATGCAGTAGCCCTTTTCACAAAAAATCTTAAGTGTAAAATTTATCATAAGATTAAAGTGTAAAATTTATCGTAAGATTAATTTTACACCTAAGATTTTGGGGGGGATTATATCAGAAAGGGGGCATTAATAATTCTAAAGTGTATAAAAAACGGGCAACATCTTGACTATAAACTAAAAGACAAATAACTATACCCCAATAAAAGACCTTATAGGTCTGTATGTTTTTATAATGAATTTTATTGAATAACTTATTTCTCTTTTCCAGATGTATACCATGGAGGTCATAGAGCATAGAGAGAACAGTCCAGATATTGATGAGATTACAGGGACAACAGGACAAGAGGGAGGATAGAAGACTATTATCAGTACTATGTATTAAAAGGGAGGCGACTCTTACTTTGGGAACACAAGATCAAAAGTTGAAATCATTAGAAGTTTCATTGTAAATTGCATTCTTGAAAAAAAAAAAACATAAACAAAGGAAATTGTTATCATTGTTCAAAAATTTTCCAGGAAATATAGATGGCTGGACAGATATTTGGGTCTTGTTCAGTATAATTTTGACTGAGAAATTGAGCTAATTTCAACTTATGGCTTTTTCCCAGTAAGAAACTTGACAACTATTTTTTTTACTACCAATCAAATATAATTTCTAGACACTATTAAAAGTATTTTTGTGATATCACAGTTAAGAATAGATATAAGAAATGAGAAAGTATGAAACAATATCTTTATGGGTCAGGTGTATTTACAATGGAAGTATATAGTTTTGACTGAACAATCTTGTGTTTCCAGTCAATCTGGAGTACCTTTCCCACGAGAGAACATGTAAAAAGGGCAGTATTGATTGTGTTGAATGGGTCATTGAAAGAGAACTATTGTTTTATGCTGTATTCATTGTTGAATTATTGATCAAAGTTTGAGAGTCTAGTTAACTTTTCTTTTGTTGTTTATTAAGAATTTATAAGATAATGTTCATGCAGACTGAGTTTCACATTGTAGATACATTTATTGTTTTGTTTGAATAATTTGTAAACATGTTATTGTTTTTGAGTGGAAATAAACCTTTGTAACGATTATTATTGATCTTGTATATTAACCACAAGACGTGGAAAACTAGCTTCATACTTTAAGTTTATTGATTTTTTTTTATCCTTTTATGTTATTATAGTGTAGACCAAAAGTTAAACTTCTTCATTTTAAACATACATTTTACTTACTACAGATTGTCTATCTTAATATGATATGCAATTAACCTCTGCTACTAGATACATTTATTGGTACAACTGTGAGACATAAAAACTGATGTCAAATTAAGTACAGTATTTACAAGGAAGATATTTACTGCATTTAAAATACATAAAATTGTCAGATTAACAGCACAAACCACTCTCTAGCACATGTTTGGCGTAGTTAGTCTGTTTTAAACAGCATTTAATAAAATGTGGAATTCTACTGAACCACTGTAACAAGGTTCTTTCTACTTGGCTGATAATTATTGAAAATTTTAATGAACTGTGCTTGTTTGAGAATTCTCTGGTAAAAATCCTTGGATACAATGTTTTACTGCAGATGTTTTTTATGTTATAAAACTATAGAAGCTTAACATTAGCATGCTGTATAAAGGTTGCCACATTCTGTAATATTTCAAGATGGGGATTTTTCTGTTCCATTATTACAGTGTTATATATATTTTATATATCTGAATAATATATAGTGGATTGAATATTCTGTTGCTATGTTAATCTCACAATTTATTTATTTTTTAAATTGTCCTGCATACACATGTCAAAAGACTAATTTACTTATTTTTCTCTGTGTTACTTTTTTTATCTTTTATGTTCCAACATTTCTTGAGAAAGTAAAATTC
Organism: Mytilus edulis; assembly: GCA_019925275.1. Lineage (NCBI taxonomy): Eukaryota > Metazoa > Mollusca > Bivalvia > Mytilida > Mytilidae > Mytilus > Mytilus edulis. The sequence goes on along the minus strand of CM034353.1, from coordinate 2,645,011 downwards.
CTAAAGCTGGCAAAAAAAAAAGCTATTTGAGAGTTGGTTTGTTTGTATATGGTGTAAGAGAGATAACTCATTTTACACTTGTTTGATAGAGAAGTGTGAATGATTTTACCATTATGGGTCCCATAAACTTACAAAATGTTTATATTTTTACATGTCATGTAAATGGATCATACTTTGTGATGTAGAGTAGTTATGCAACATGTTTCCATGGTTATGAGTGCTATCATTACATTTGAACAGTCTAATTATCACAAGATTTCTGTCTATAATATGTTTATGAAAAGACAAAAGAATATCTAAGTATTTCATCTGAATGTCTGAATTATATATGTTCATTGCCATGTTTTTAGTTCATTATTCAATGATATGATGACAATTTCCACAATCAGTTAATGATTTTGTACAGGTTTTTGGATGCCAGCACATTGTAATAAAGGCATTTTACCAAAATTCTGTATAATCAAAATTCTATATTTTGATAAAATAAAAAATTGTTAATATATAATTTTTTGGCGTTTTTTTTTGTATCACTCCCTCCCCCCCCAAAAAAATAGAAAGGTAAATTATTAATTTTGCCTTTAATACATCTTCAAGGATGTACTTAGGTGAGGTTAGGTGAAAATTAATAAATCAAGAATTTAGAATTGATAGTATAAACTGGTAGAGCATCAATTAAGGATAAAGATAAGCTAAAAATATTGATAGGTCATGGACCTTCTTTTCAAGATATTTTGGATTTAAAATATGTTGGGGAAAAGGGTGACTCAGACTTTTACCATATATTTGCATTAATATTAATTGGGTCTCAAAACAAAGGAAAGAAAATCAAGAATCTACTAAAATTTTGGTAAATGACCTTTCATGAGCTATTTAGTCTTATATGAAAAAATAAATGGGTGTTATGGGGCAAAATATTTTACCTTGTATTGTATGGAAAAACTCCAAGGAGTCCGAACATTTGACACAAATTCAAAACTCACCTAAGTACATCCTTAAATTGAAAAAACTGTAAATAGACAAATTTTTATGTTTTATCGGCTTCTAACACAAAAAAATAAATGATTCCCAAAATGACAACTACATGTATACACCAAAGGATACGAACAATGAAAGGTACTAAATAACTAATAACTGTTAAACATTAAATGAAAAACAATTATTGCTGACAAGACCAACACAACTTTAAAGTGCTAACAGTTTGCAGGAAGGCTTAGTCCCTGCTGTGACACATTGTTCATACTCAGAACCAATAGTTCTATACCCTTGAATGATTCATGATTGAACAAGAAACTGGAATACCACTTTTAAATTCCTTGGTTAAACCCAATGAGGATCACAGATCTTCCTGTTACTTAAAGCATACAAGTTTTCACATGATAACCAGGGCTGTCATTGGTAAAAGTGTTCATCTAAGATCTCTTACTAGAGAAGAATTTGTGAAACCTGGATTTTCGGAACGTCATTTTGATTACATCTACAATGTAAAATGACAAAAATGAAAAACTTCTTAGTTGCAAAACACATCAAACAAATGGATAACAACTGTCATATTCTTTACTTGGTACAGGAGTTTTATAGCTAGCTAAACCTCTCGCATTAATAATTTATATTGACAACAATGTGTGAACAAGACAAACAGACATAATAGGTAAAAATGTCAAAAGTAGGGTACAGCAGTCAATATTGTATTATAATGTTAAACACTTAATAAAAAAATCATTCAAAGGCTTATAGACAAAGCACACAAGCTAAAATGAAAGACCAGATTACAAAGAAAATGGAGGTGGTTAAAGAATAGTCTAGCTTTGAGTATTGCCGATGAAAGTAAATACAGAAAAGTGCTTTGGAGGCATGACATTTATAAAGTGTTGTTCTCAATTTTTAATACAAAAAAAATATTTAAGTGAAACAATACAATCACAATCTTATATGCATTTGTTTGTTTCATGGAGGTTTTGGCCTCTTTCTTGAAGTTGAATCTTCTTTTTCAGAGGAGAACTGTAAAAGAAAATAAACCAAATAAATACAAATAAAATATCTGCTTTATGAAAATGTGTCAGCAAACCAACAAAACAAGTACAATCAAACAGACTTGTTGAATGTGGGTAGAACATGGAAGAAGACATACTATTGCTAATAAACCCCTTCTAAAATCCTTAGTGAGAACCCTGGTGTCTGAGGGACAGACCCAACTACTAAAATTTAAGAATGAACAATGAACAATAAAGGTGATGGTCTAATGAATTCTGTCAGAATTGCAATCAGATTGCAGTTCTGGCAGAATTCATTAGACCATTATCCTATACATCAAATAGCATCTGACCTAATCATGCTAATGCTATATACTAATTTCTTGACCAATAGAGAATATTCCAAGATATGAGGTCAAGGTCAATAGAGATCAATAGACATGGAAACCTTTTAAAAAATCAATACACAAAATAAGTATATGTACATGTATTACAAATTCTAACATGACGTCCTTCAAACGCTTTGAATACACACCCGTGGTAAAATATGAATATATTGTTTGGGCTGTTCCGATCGTACTCCCACGTCATATGCCTTTTTTTATGAATGAGCTACCCTACGTCATAGAAAAATATAAGCATTTTACGGGAAAATACACGCTTTTGAACCCGAAAATCATCACAAGGAAACGTAAACAAACAATGCTAAAATGTGTTTTGTAAACAAATAAGACATATAAGTACAATTATCATTTAGATTCATCTAAATATGTTATGGTAAATAGTTTTAGCATGTTACTTATTCAGTTTTCTCCGTTCTTTTACATCAATTTAATAGTGCGTTTATTTATAGGAACTGCAAATAATGGCTTTGCCTAGAGCGCTTCGATCCAAAACAGTTGCTGAATTTGTCCTATTAGAATCTAAATAATTCATGGGGGCTTGAATATATCGTGATTTTACCACGGGTTGTTGTCCCTTTATGCCATATTTTACCCCTCGCTATCTCTCAGGGTAAAATATTTGTCATAAAGGACCAACCCGTGGTAAAATCACGATATATTCCAGCCCCCATGAATTATTTCTTAATTAGACTATTTGCAGGGTTTGTAATAACATGAGCAACACAACAGGTGCTGAATGTGGAGCAGGATCTGCTTATTTTCTGTAGCACCTGAGATCACCCGACTTTTGGTGGGGTTCGTGTTGCTAAGTCTATTAGTTTTCTTTGTTGTGTCTTGTGTACTATTGTTAGTCTGTTTATCTTTTTCTTTTTGAGCCATGGCATTGTCAGTTTGTTTTTAATCCATGAGTTTGAATGTCCCTCTGATATCTTTTGCCCCTCTTTTACATCTGAGAAATGGACCTATGCTTATGCTTGTTGATGAAGGCTGTTTGCTGACCTAAAGTTGCTTACATTTAATTCATTTGGTCCATAGTGGATACTTATCTCATTTGCAATCAAACCATTCTTATCATTATATCAATAAAAACAAAGATGTGGTTACTATCCATCACAAATTAATTGAAGTGGACGTAAGCAATTATAGGCAACTGTGCAGCCTTCAACAATGAAACAAGAGTGCATACTATGAATTTCACGCCTCCTTTTAGGATTGATATAAAAACATGTGGTACAATGTATGAGTGCCAATGAGACAACTCTCCATCCACAAGTCTAAATTTATAAAAGTAAACCATTATAAGTCAAAGTGCTTTCTTCAACACTGAGCCTCGTCTACTTTAATGACCATTGATTTTATGTTGATTGTCTTGAATATATAGCTTTACTACAAGTATAACATGAATATAACATGATATAGGAAAATGAGGTCAGATAAACCAAACAAACCAAACTGGAAATACATGTTCACCTTACAAATTACAATCATTGCATACACTAAATATAATTAACCTATTGATTATAGTTTCTTAGAAACGAATTAAACAGGAAAATTTGACATTGTTAATGAATCATGAAAATGAGGTAAAGGTCAGATGAACCATGCTAGACAGACATGTACACCTTGCACACAATCTATGCATTTAATATAGTTGACAAATTGCTTATACATGTAAGATCTAAGAAACCATGGAAACTTAACATTGACCAAAGAACTAAGAAAATAAGATCAAGGTCAAATGAAACCTGACAGACAGACATATAAACCTTCCAATCATTCCATACATTAAATATAGTAAGTTGAACTATTGCTTATACTTTAAGAAAAACAGACCAAAACATAAATCTAAACACTTAGCAGTGAACTGTGAAAATGAGGTCATGGTCCAATTAAACTAAATACATATACATGTACATCACATATCCTATTACTTCTTAGATAGAAATTTACATTAATTACAACAGAGTATTCACTCAACCATGAAAATAAGGCCACGGACAAAAGATATAAGACAAATGAAAACTTCATAACATAAGGCATCTATATACAAAATATATAGCATGAAATGTCTTCAACCTTCTAAAATGTAAAGCTTATAAAAAGTTAGTTAACATCACTGCCACCAGATCACTATCCCTTCTAAAACCCATACTGCATAGTCAGCTATAAAAGTCCCAGTCATGAAATATTTCAGATGAACCACATTAGACAAAAATGTATGTAACAATCATTCTGTACACCTTTTGCCCTACATTATCTGAGAAATGGAACTTTTGACTTAAAACTTACCAACAAACAAAATAACAACTTACCATGGATACTCTCTTCCTTATTTCTTTGACAGTGTCTTCAACAGCTTTTTCTGTGCAGGATTTTTCTTTCTTCTTGAATTCCTCTGGAACTAAAGCAGGTCCCTGAGTACTACCTAAAACTACTGCATTTTTTCTCAATTCTATTTCCAGATTATCCTTGTTGGATGCTTTTGTTTCCCCATGTTCTGACTTTGCCTTCAATAAATTCAATGTCTGTCGAGGTATAAATTTAGGAGTTGCGCCGCACTTTTTAAAATCCTTGATTATAATTTTCTCTTGTTTGGCTCCCGTTTTATCTAAGATTTTATTATACTTTGGATGTGATAAGTTTCCATGAGCAGACGCTGATTGTTTGTTTGAGCCAGCAGAATTTTGTTTAATCCCATCATCTTTGGGATCATCAACATGTATTTGCGTTTTTATTTCTTTAGCAGCAACATTTTGGGGAAACTTTCTTCCATCATAATCTGAAGGGAATGGTGCATTAGCAGTCGGAACTCTAGCAAAATCAAATGTTGGTTTATGTTGGTTAATTTTAGAATAATTTGGGAATGCCTCTCTGACGGGTGGTGGTGGGATGACTAGAGTTTGTTGACACCATGGTGGAGGTTCTATCACTGGTGGTGGTGGATTCACAGAAGTTTGCTGAGAATGTGTTTGATGAAGATTGTCATTTTTTTCAGCAGAAACTAAGTTATTTCCATATGAATAAGGTTGACTATTTTGATGTGTTGAATAATCTGTGATGTTGCCATGGTTACTAGAAAAATTTGTTATATGAGGCATTTTGTTATTAATGTTATCCTGAGAGTTATCTGTTGAAACATGATTTTTGCTGTGGTTGTTTTGATAACTTGGTAAAGCTGGAATTCTACTTTCAATCCTTTCTGAAACTTTATGTGCTTGTTTACTATCATTCTCAATGTGACCTTCAGATGTCTTCCCTCTTCTAGATTGATCTTTACCTATGAAATGAAAGAGAAAGACTTACAATATAAATAACTATGTAACTGAATTGATTTATTCATAGTAACATTTTAAATTAGGCAAACAAACTTCAAATTTTGAAACTTTAGATTAACTTTGCAGATACATTGACAACACTGACTTTCAATATAGATCTACGTTATTTAACTCTGGAAAAAAACTTGTTAATGCTTTCCAAAAGTCAGGAATTTTTAAAGAAACTATTAACAAGAATGAATTTGACCTTTGACAAATTCACAGTTACATGAATGTCTTTTCATTTTATTAATAATTCCTTAGACCACAACCTTTCACATTATAATTATGGTTTAGTGAAAACATAACATAGATGTTTAAACAAGTTAAATGACAATACAATTCTTACCAAGAATTCTTAGTCTAGCTGCAATTCCTTTGCGTCTATCCTGCAACTTTTCTCTGGTTTCTTCCACACTTTCATATTCAGGAGCATAAGTAACATGGAGTACACCTCCAAAGAATGACCAGTTATCTAATTTCTTCTTGGCATGTCTGAAACCAAAAATTTACATAAAGTCAATTTGTTTATAAAAATAGTCAAGTAACGTTTTACAAAAGTTAACAAATGAAGATATGGGTTAAATATCAATGAGGTAAATACTGAATTCAACTTAAGATGATGGATACACACCAGAAAAGTATGGTAAGAAGTTAGAAATATCCTTTAACTCTACTTTCCGCTGTATAGATGATGTTCTTTCACTGAATAATTCAAAATTTGGTGACTATGTTGAACGCATCAATCCCATCGAACTAGAGATAAAGGATACTACAGATACAGTAAAGTCGGCCTCATATCTTGACTTGCATCTAAAAATTGACAATGAGGGTCGGTTGAAAACAAACCTTTAAGACAAAAGAGATGATTTCAGCTTTCCAATTGTGAACATTCCAGCAGCACCTGCATACGGGGTATATATCTCCCAATTGATACGATAATCCTGTGCTTGCATTTTCTATCATGATTTTCTTGATAGAGGGTTGCTGCTCACAAGGAAGCTATTTAACCAAGAGTTCCAAATGTTGAAGTTGAAATCATCCCTTCGTAAGTTTGACAAACGCCATCACAAGTTGGTTGACCGTTATGGAATAACCGTTTCACAAATGATATCGGATATGTTCCTTATGTCATAACTACAATCACTTCCCTTTCATGAATGTGACCTCCCGATTTAGGCTATTTACCGGATTTGTTATCACATTAGCAACACAACGGGTGCCACCTGAGATCACCCCTAGTTTTTGGTGGGGTTCATGTTGCTTATTCTTTAGTTTTCTATGTTGTATTTATGAGTTTGACTGTCCCTTTGGTATTTTTCGTCCCTCTCCTTTGTGAATGAATTCAAAATAGACAACCAAAATCTAATATATACAGGTCAAACATGTAGATATATCTGCAGTATTGGAGATGTAGTTTTGTCAAGCTTTTTTCTTAAATTAAAAATTAAAAGAAAACTTAATAATAGAACTTTGAACTAAAAAAAATATGACAAGACATATCTTAAAAAAATTCTTTCAATTTTCCTAGTATGATTTACTATAAATAATGGTTTTGATCATTGTTGAAGGACATTATAGTTGTCCACATCCTGGTCTTTTATTCTTGGTGAATACGTGTCTAGTTAAAATCTTACAACATGTACACCTCCTTAATTTTATAAAATTCTACATTCTATATTAAAACTTTTAACTGAGTTATCTTCTCTTACAAAAAAAAAGTAAATTTGTGAACAGTCTTTAATATTCCCTAATTGTGCTAACATAATCTAGATCTTGATACATTTAATTCAAACTTGTTATGATACAGTTGGATAACCATAATAAGAAAAATAATAAAAAGACTGTTCTATGATTTTTAAATTTGTGTTTTATGAACTAGTCCTAATATATATATTTTATTTATTTTCAGTCAACTGCTGTTGCCACTTATTCCTAAATCATACAATAAAAGTCCAATGTAATTATCACTGTATATTTCATCAAATATTTTAAAGCTAGTCCTCTTGGAAGATCACAATAAAATAAAACTGACCCTGTAATAATGATTGGGTCAAAATATGATGGTATATTATTATGATAATGCTTTCTCAATCACATTAAAACACTGGATTTCTAATTGAATATTTTTCTTCTATAAGCTTAAACTAACCTTGCAGACAGTATTCTTTTGAACTTTAGTAAAACTAACCTTGCAGACAGTATTCTTTTGAACTTTACTAAAACTACATCAGTATATCTGTCAACAGTTGGGAATTCATCTAATAACCGATACTCCTCAACAGCACCATGAACTGCACAAAGCTTAATTAATTCTTGTGTAGTACCCAAAGCTGGTACATCCTGAATCATCAAGTACTGCGACTCTTGGTTTACTGTATAAACCTACAAAATACAGCTTAATTAATTCTTGTGTACATGTAGTACCCAAAGCTGGTACATCCTGAATCATCAAGTACTGCGACTCTTAGTTTACTGTATAGACCTACAAAATAATTGACAGTACTGGGGGTATGATACATTAATCAAATATGTATGAATTTGTCATGGACAACAACAGGAAACAATGCAACATAGTATTGCTAAATATTCTAGTTGGGGCACAGGGGCTGACACCCTAGGAACATTGTCAGTTTTTAATGAAGAATTGTAGATAAAAAGGGGTCAGACCTATAATCCGACAGTCCCATAATCCGACAGTGCGATAGTCCGACAGTCCCATAATCCGACAGTGCGATAGTCCGACAGTGCGATAGTCCGACAGTCCCATAATCCGACAGCCCGATAGTCCGACAGTCCTATAATCCGACAGCCCGATAGTCCGACGCACGGTCACTTGTCTCTGAAAAGTATGCCTATATAGACATGGAACATTTGTAAATTGGTATATTTTTTCACACAGAAAATTAACAAATCAGTCAGTATGATGTCTTGTACAGGACCGCAATAATACCATACAAATCGGAAATGAACAGAATCCGAGTCCGTTCACCTTAAAACATGATCGCTCTCATTCCAATCTTTTTTACATAATTGGTGTCATGCTGTGATGATTCTATGACTAGGGATGCTCAGGTCCTTATAATAATTTACATATAAGTGTTATCCTTTATCAGCAAAGAGTTCAGGTTTTGGCAATCAGTAAACCAAAAAAATACTAGTTACTACAGCGGTTTATATTGCCATACAAGCTAGAGCAATGATAAGGTATTATAAATAGACGCAATTTAAGTTAAGATCTCATTCCAAATCTATGAAACCGTTCTGAAAGTTCGGAAAGTGGTTTTGCATCTTGACTGAAATTTGAGATAATGACACTATTCCTATTTTATCAAAACTAATTGCTCTTTTTAGAAAACAAAAGAAAAGATAAAAAAAAATATTGATACTTCTATGTTCCTCTTCTTCCAGTTAAGCGGCCGCAATCAACTGTCTGATTATTCTGCCACTGTGTGTTGCGCATGAAAGTCCAAAGAAAATTTAATATATTTACATTTTGTGAAAGTTAAAATCCTATATACAGGTGCTCATTAAAAACAAGTGTTTAGGTCTATTTTGTTAGCCGAGCCTTGAAGCATTCAAGACTCGGAGCGGTGGTAGTTGAAAGTGGTAAGGCATTCCATTCCCGTATAGATTTTGGATAGAATGACATTTTCCTTATATCCGTTCTGCAAAGAGGAACCTGGAAACATCCAGTCCTAGTTGTTCTTGATGCTCGGCTTGTTGGAATGAGCCTAGATGTTGCATCTATATTAACTAGGCAGTTAGTAATTTTGTACATCATGCACATCCTTGTTGTTGTTCTTCTCTCTTCTAATTGTTGCCACTCGAGTTGTTTTATCATGGCGTCTACTGATGATGTGTTACGGTATTTGTTGGTAACATACCTAGCCCCTCTGCGTTGTACCATCTCAATTTTTTTCTTTTTGTTTTGTTGATGGGGGTCCCAGACTGCGCTTGCATATTCTAGTGTTGGTCTGACTAATGACTTGTATGCATTTTCTTTTAGTTGTTTGTTACTGATGTTAAGATTTCTTTTTAAGAACCCAATAGTTTTATTTGCTTTTTGGCAGATGTTATGTACATGGGTACTCCAATTTAAATCTGAGCTGATTGTAACTCCAAGATATTTTGCGTCTGATACTCTTTCCAGTACATGGCCATGAAGGATATAATCATTTGTGATTGGCTTTCTTTTCTTGCTGATGGTCATGACATTGCATTTGTCTGCGTTGAACTTCATGAGCCATCGTTGTTCCCAGTCTGATAATTTGTTCAGATCCTTCTGCAGTGTTGTGGTATCTGCATCTGATGTTATTGTAAGATAAATGATTGTGTCGTCAGCAAACAACCGTGTTCTGGATCGAACCCCCTCTGGCATATCATTAATGTAGTAGAGAAAGAGTGCTGGTCCAAGGACTGAACCCTGTGGTACACCTGATTCTACATCAATGAAGCCAGAGCTTACACCTTCAACCACTACCGACTGTTGTCTACCACTTAGGAAGCTCTGGATCCATCTGTTGGTTTTTCCATCAATCCCGTATTGCCTTAGTTTATGGATCAGTAGTGAATGGCTAACTTTGTCAAAAGCCTTGGAGAAGTCCATGATTAAACAATCAGTTTGCTTTCCTTCGTCCAGGTTTTGTGTGATATCATCTATGAACTCGATGAGTTGAGTTTCGCATGATAATTTTTTGCGGAAGCCATGCTGCATAGGATGTAGGATATTATGTTTATCCGAGTGAGCCATGATGTTGCTGGTAATTATGGTGTTATTCTATCCGAAGTAGTTGTTTCATATCTTCGGGGCTAAACCCCTCAGATATAAAAGCATACATCTAATACTTGTGATATATGATTATACGTTACATCTTGGAACAGTATATTTAACAATATATATGCTCAATTTAAGCTGTTAACAGTTTTCAACCCACTTTGTTAACTGTTATCAGCATTTCTGCATTTTTTGTTAACTGTTTGTGCCGAAATCGAGGTGTTGTTAACATGTTAACGAACACCCTATTGCCCTTTTTAATTTATATTCCATTTGTTGTAGTTTGTTGGAAATAGGACAGTAGGATTAAAGTCATAAAGATAAAAAAAATTGTGTGAAACAAAAAATCAAAAAATAGACACTGAAAAGGACAAAAATAAAAACTCCTCTTTTCACATTATCTTACTTTTACAGCTTTAGGGTTTCTTCCTTCTCTATATAATGGTCGAGTTGCACACAGGTTTAGACGAATGTGGTGAGTAGGGACTGCAGGAATATTTGTTGATTTTCCATCCATGGGAGCTGACATTTTGAATTGTACTGAACATCAATATCAACGTACAAGACCACCAATCTGAAAATCACATCAAATAGATACATTTATCGATATATCAGCTTAAAACTTGGCATATCAATAACACATTATTCATTCATAATACATTTATACTTCATTGTAAATATTTGAAAAACCATTTCATTTAAATGATTTAAAAAATAAAAAATAAATCACACATTTTGATTCCACCTTTGAACAATCTTGTTGTTGATACATATACAGTAATAAAAGGGTCAACTTCGGTGCAGTCATGTTTTTAGTTGGACTTACAGGTGGAATTGCCACAGGAAAAAGCACAGTTTCTAAGATTTTATCAGAAGAATGTGGTTGTTTGATTTTAGATGCAGATTTAATAGCAAGAGAAGGTGATAAAATTTGAAGAAGATACTTTTATTAAAGTCAGTTTGGTTCAATTTTGTCCAAAAAAACCTTAGAAACATGGCCTATAAACACAGGCACTCGTCTCAGAATTTTTTTTCCTATATACTTTTATATAACACAAGGTACTTAACTCGCGATTTAGAAAAATGTCAGGCGGAGACGAAATTCTGTTACATGCCGATTTCTCGGCTGTCAACCCCACTAAAACTTGCTATGTCGTAAATCTTACTTGATTTATCTTCACAATAGTGTATAACACGCCTACTTTTTTGTCGGAATTAGCCAAAGCAATCCTACCCAAGTATGTCAATCGTAATTTTTCTAAATAGCGAGTTAAGTACCTTGTGTTATATAAAGGTGTATAGGAAATTTTTTCTGAGATGAGTGCCTGTGTAAAGATGTATGAGTTATGCACAAATCAGGCATATCATATAATTGCTTAGTTCAAATAATTATGACATCTTAAAAGGCTAATAGTTTTTTTTCTTTGACACCTTAATTGCCTTCCAAGTACAAGGATGTCATTTCTGTCTGTCATACCAACAATTTATAAAAAAGCTGTTTTCAAATCTTGTATTTATATATTTTGATTTCTAGTTATAAATTTTTTTATAAAATATAACTCTGGACTTTCATACTTTACTGCATATGAAATAAACATTTTTTTTAAAGATTTTGATACAGATTATTGCTCTGAAATTTAAAAGATCGTATAAAAATAATTTATACAATTTTTTTACAGTTGTTCTCCCAGGAACAAAAGCTTGGAAAACAATTCGGAAACAGTTTGGAGATGAAGTCATTTATGAAAATGGTGAACTTAACCGAGAGAAATTAGGACAAATAATTTTTGCTGATGCATCCAAAAGAAGACTTCTGAACTCTATAACTCACCCAGAAATATACAAGTCTATGCTATGGAAAATACTGAAAGCTTTTGTAAGAGGTATGATGTTGGACATTTATAACGACTATTGGTATTAAGAATTTCTCAGGTGTACTTCAGGTAAAACAGATAATAAAGAGCCCTTTTTGTTCTCAGGTACATTCAGTATAAGAAAAAGTATTTTGAATGAAATTAATTTTTCAAGCACCTATTTTACCCATCTGAAGTAAATATGATAAATTGATCTGGCTACCAAATTGTGAAAATACAGTGCTGATAAGATAATTCTTCTGAATTCAATCAGTTTAATAAAACTTTAAATCATGCAGTTTGTGTAGTTAAGCATCTACCCTTTGTGTGTACTGCAATTTAGGCACCTACAGTCTTTCTCAACCATTAAATTGAACATATGATCTTCTTTATACTCTTAACCAATGTTTATTGTAATGTAAATTTATATTACTTTGTTCAAAGCTTGGTGCACCTGGGACAATATTGGGTTTTACCAAAAAGTAAAATCACAATAATACTGAACTTAGAGGAAAATCAAATCGGAAAATTCCTAATCAAATGACATAAATCAAATGACAAAAGACATCAAACGAATGGACAAGAACTGTCATATTCCTGACTTGGTACAGGCATTTTCAAATATAGAAAATGGTGGTTTAAACCTGGTTTTATAGTGCTAAACCTCTCATTTTGTACAACAGTCTCATCAAATTCTGTTATATTTACGATGTTGCGTGAACTAAACAGACATAAGAAATAAAATAGCCAAAGTTAGTGTTCAAAGGGAGACAACCACATATTTTTTTTTTTTATCACAACTTTAATTTTGATGAAAATTAAGATATATCTTTTCTATATTGTCTACTTTATGAATTGTAATTTTCACTAATTTCTGTATAGAACAGACAACAGCAGAAGGTCACCAACAGGTCTTCTAAAGACTATTTGACAATTACCTTTTTTCAGGAAGGCAATTTGTGATACTAGATCTACCATTATTATTTGAGACCGGGAAGTTAGTCCCATATGCTTCCTACATTGTTGTTGTATCGTGGTAAGTTTTATCAAAGCTATGATTCCTTGTCATCAAACACAATCATCATTCATTGGTAACTAAAGCAAAATAATGAAGGTATTCAAACAATGAAGTATTGCCGTGAAAATCTTTTCTTGCACTTTTTTCTGCTGTTTTATAGGTTTTTGTCGAGCCTTCGACTTTTAGTGATAAAGCTAGATATAGTGATCCTATATTCCATCGGCCACTGTGTCCACAAATATTCACTCTGTGGTTAAAATTTTTGAAAATTTAATAACTTTCTTAAAATATGTTTATGATCACAAGATAGTATCCAGAAATAAATTTAAAAAAAAATTCCTGTTTATAAAATTGATAATGGAAATTGGGAATGTGTCAAAGAAACAACAAACCGACCATAGAACAGACAACAGCAGAAGATCACCAACAGGTCTTCAATGCAGCGATAAATTCCGGCACCCGGAGGTGTCCTTCAGCTATTTACATTAAATTCACTCTGTGGTTAAAGTTTTAAAATTTTAATAACTTTCTTAAACTAACCTGGATTGCTATCAAACTTGGACAGAAGCTTGTTTATGATCTTAAGCTAGTATCTAGAAGAAAATTTTGTAAAAATATATTTCCAGTTTTCTGTATGTTACTTATATATGGACTTAGTTTTTCTTCCAGTTAACATAACATACAGTCTGCAGTTAAAGTTCTTAAAACATTTATAAGATTCATAAAGTAGGCGAGACACTGGGTTCCGCTGAACCTTTACAATATTTTTTTTACAATCTTGACTTATACATTGTGGGCATAATGCCCCACTTAAAACCTTGCAAACAACATTGTTAGGGATGCAAGTATAGTACTTAATCACAAATTCAAGAACAAATTCATCTGCACTCCCAAGTTCTGAAGATAAGATTGAAGATGATTACCCTTTGAAATAAACTGAGAAATTACAAAAAAACACATGAATTAATTTCATATGTCTGAAGTGCTGTTCTGAATCTACCTTCATTAGAAACACTCAAAGCTGAATATTTGAAAGCCAAGGATGTATAAGAACAAAAACTATTGAAGAGCTATAAAACTTTATATAAAAGCTGGTTCTTAATACTGCTTAAAGGTTTCCACAACATATAATTTAAAATGGGAAATGGAAATGGGAAATGTGCCAAAGAGCACCCTGCTGCATTAATCACTCATAAAGCCTTATAAATTAGGTTTTAGAACTTCACTCAGTTGATGTCATATAGTGATACCTGTGTTAATTTTTATGTAACAGTCATAGTTGCTATAAAAACTGTACATATAGTTGCTTTTGTCCACTTCATTTAGAGTCTGGTGCTTCATATGGAGTAAATAATAACTTTCAGTAAGCAAATTTTGGTGAATAATCTTGTTATTTTGTTTAAATGTGTTTATTTCAGCTCAGAGGAACAACAAAAAGAAAGGCTAATGAAAAGAAATAGCTTATCCAATGAGGACGCTGATCAAAGAATAGGCTCTCAAATGTCATTGGCTGAGAAATGTAAACAAGCAACATATATTATTGACAATGATGCTGATATTGAATATACTAGGCAACAAGTCAAAAATATTCATCAAAAATTAAAAGATAGTTACCTTCATTGGAAAATTAGAATTTTACTCTCTTTAGGATTTTTCTCGGTATTTGGATTATTTAGCTATACACTAAAATTGTTTTAATTGAACAAATTATGAAATTATGAAATTGTAAATCTGTATGCTATTTTAGTATTTATTCAGAGAGATATATATGACTTTCCAAAGTCGTTCAGAATACATTGCATGATACAGATTTTCAAATTTTAAATCGCACAATCAAGCCATTTTTACCATATGGTTCTGAAATTGGGGTACTTGTAATTTTTAGGTGTACACAACACTTTGACTACATAGATGTGGCTTGTTTGGCTAATTTTGTTCATTTAGAGTTCAAATTTTCATACTATTTAAAATACTCAAAACATTCAGCTGATTTGTAAAGAATTATCTCCCTTCAGTGTTCTGTTAAATAAAAGATATTAACTCCTTTGAACTGGAGTAGAAGTATCGTCAATGCCCTTGTAAAAATTTGTCCATGATATTTTATGAGTATATAATTGGAGTTTTAAGTAAATAATCTTATTTAGCAGTTCATAGGGTCATACTCCAATACACATTGATAGTATTTATTCAATAAATTTCAAAAATCTAGATACAAAAACAGATTTTTTTTGTTTTTTTCCCTTTTAAACATGATGAAATATGCAACGCTAGGACTTTGATTTATTATATATGTTCTACAATAAGAACAAAATTGCTATAGATAGCCTCATGTCATCAAGAGCATTATTAATATTGTTTCTTTTTTACTTATGTCTATTTATAATCTTTATATGTAATATCCCTTTTATCATGATTGATGTAATAAAGTAATTATATATACATTAGGGACGACATCAAAAGATCGATGTAGGATAAAAAACTTAAATCAAATAGTTTGGGGGTGGGGGGGTCAACATTGCTGCAAGTTTTGTTAATCTAAAATCGATTTTATATATATCCCTATTGGTCAATCAATTTTTCCCAAATTAAGTTAAGAGGGGGGGTGTGGGGGTCAGTGGGGGTCATGTGAATTAAGTTTTTTATCCTTCATTGAACTTTTGATGTCGTCCCTTAGAAAGGACATTTTTTATAAACATTTGTTTCCTGTATTATTACTGCTTTCATTCCTCTTCACTCTTCAAAGCAGATTGACACATTACACATTCAGACAGTTGTGTGTTGCACTTGACTGATCTATTTTAAGAAACCGCAACTATAATGGTTAATTTAATAAAATTCTTTGCTGAACACAGCCTGATACGACTGCAGAGGTTGAACCCTGAACAGTTAGGGCAAATTTGGACACAATATTCAAGCTTGATACTGTCTGAATTTGGATTGTGATATAATATAGGTTTTTGACATAAAATAAATGTGGTTAAAGATCTTACAAATCTATTGAGCAATACTGTGCAACTGAAGTTTTCTTCTTGAAACTTTACAAAAATTGGAAATTTGAAAAATTTATAAACTATAAATCCCCTAAAAAAATTCCCCCAAATTTTGTAAAATAACCCTTTGGAGCAATTACCCTAAAACTCAATCCCAGCCTTTCTTTTGTAGTATGGAACCTTGTAGTACAATTTCAGAGAGATCCATACACTTAAACACAAATTATTGTCTGGAAACTAGAGAAATGCTTCTTTTTGGCC
Source organism: Mytilus edulis (assembly GCA_019925275.1). Lineage (NCBI taxonomy): Eukaryota > Metazoa > Mollusca > Bivalvia > Mytilida > Mytilidae > Mytilus > Mytilus edulis. The sequence continues at coordinate 2,628,424 of CM034353.1, read as the reverse complement.
CTTTTTGGCCCCCAATTCCTCCATATTTTAGACAATTAACCCCTAACTCAACCCCAGCCTTCCCTTTGTTATATGGAACCTTGTGGTACAATGTCGGAGAGATCCATACACTTACACAAAAGTTATTGTCCAGAAAGTAGAAAAATGCTTTGTTTTTTGCCCCTTTTTGGCCCTTAATTCCTAAACTGTTTGCCCCATAACCCTTAAAATAAATCCAAACCTTCTACTTTAAACATTGTGGTACAATTTCAGAGCAATTGAAATACTTGTACACAAGTGTTTGTCCTGAAACTAGATAAGTGCCCCTTTTTTCCTAAACAGTTGGAACCATCATCCCGAAAATCAATCCCAACCTTACTTTTGTGGTATCGAACCTTCTTAAAAACTTTCATAGAGATCCTTCACTTAAACTAAAGTAATCAACATCATACCATTATACAATCCCAAAAAAAATTTTGCAGTTGTATAAAAAGTAATAAACATGATAAAACGAAAAATTACAATGGTTAAAATTATTTTTTGAAAAAAAATGGGCTCAAGACTGAAGGAAATGTTGATTATACAAAACATTTACTTGTACAGTGCAACCTGACCAATCCGACATACTGGGGGGCCAGAAAAAAATGTCAGATTAAGCAGGGTGTCGGAATACCCAGTTTTTTTCTGCAAGGATAGGCATATTTTGGGACCATGAAAATGTGTCAGTTTAAGCAAGATGTTTGAATACTCAGGTGTCGGATTAGGCAGGTTGCACTGTACTATCCTTTGTAAATTTGGATTAAAAACGACTCAAGATCAAACTCTGAATCAAAGAGCTGAACAGCTCTGAGGAGAAAGACGGCCCTTGTTTCTTTCTTTTTTTTAGGGGGGGGGGGGGGGGGGGGGGGGGGGGGGGGTATCTTTTGATAGTCTTCATATGTTTAATGTAATTTCGTTTCCTTAGTTTAGGATTCAATTTAGACCAATGGAAGAGATCTGCATCTTCTAGATCTAAACATTCGATTAAAGTTGATAGTTAATAATGTAAAATTCAACTGATTTCTGTCATTTAACAACTACAATATTTTCTGAAATCTTAATTGTGTACCACTGAACTGCAGGCTAGGCCATTTTCCATTTTTTGTGACAGTACTCTATGATTTTTATTTTTTCTTAAGAAAGTTAGGACTGAAAAATCTATTCAGTTTTAAATTTCCATTGATAAAGTTCCCAGTTACAACTCTCATCACAGGGATACATAAACTAATAAAAAAAAAACAATATGATTGATGTAAACTGTGTGAAACTTGTTTCCAGATCCTACATTTTGAAATATTTGTTAATTTCATAAATAAATAGGTTCAAACTTTAGAATGCTACATTTTTATTTTTTTATATTTTTTTTACCATTACAATGATTTATTTGTTGGTACACACAATTTAGTTTTAATGGAAGACTACTTATCATATACTAAATGTCACATTTTAAGTTTTATTTTAGTGGATACTGACTCATCAATTGAGATGCTCCTGATTTGGAGGTAGATTCACAAACCAGAATTTTACAGAAAAAATGAAAAAATCGTTTCTCTCCCCAATCTCATGTATCTCCAAGGACTCCGTACAGTGATCGTTTCCGTTCCGGAACTTTTTTCCTTTACTCCATCAATCACTGCCACCGGCTTTCGAAATTCGTTCCAAATTTTGGAACGATTATCTACGCAATAAATTTCCTCAGAACCATTAGTTACCGGCTTGAAAAACTTCAATTTGATAATTTCTTCCCAAAATTTAAACAACTTTTCCTAGATTTAAAAAATGGGCATTAAATTTACGTCCCACACAGGACCTTTATTATGTGTGCATTCTTATCTAAGTTATCTCCCCGAACCCTTTGGAAAGTAAACATGGAGGGAAACGGGAATCAGATATATAATTGAAATGTATGTTAGGCGCATAGTCCCTCCTAAGTTCAAAGGGAAAACAAGCCCAAATGCTGCAACATAAACTTGGACAGGTACAAATGATGATTTGAATGAATATGCGGTTGTCAACGGAGGAAGTTTGGTCTACTATACCAAATTATGCAAGCCTTTCCATGTTTCCTTTTCTCATTATGAACATAAAGGGACATCTTTTATCCATTTATAGTCGGATCCAGGGTGGCCCAGCCCCCCTTTTTTCCCTGGAAAATGTTGGTTTATTATATAGGGAATCACTGAAGCATGACTGGAAACAACAACCCCCCTTTTTGTAGGTCAGTCAGTGCCCCTTCCCATGTAATATAAGACTGTAGGTTCATATCATTTCTGTTCAAGGTTTAATATTGTTAGTAAAAAATACCAGATAGAAGTAAGGTTCTCTGGGAAAAGGATTTGCAAATAACATAAACATAAAAATGTGCCATTTTCATTCTTTTCACTTTTGTACTTTCACTATGACAAGACATTCTCAGTATGAAGTAAAGAGGTTGTCAGTTAGACTACAACCCTACATATATAAACTTTAAAGTTTGCATCATTGACATATAGTGAACACATTTGTGACTAATTAACAAATGACCATGTTAACTTGCCCTTCAATATGTTCACTAACTTGAGTAGCACATAATATATTGGCCATTTGATATTTATACAATGATTGGAACAGAAACTCTTAACACATTATGTGCTGTAATATACATGATGATTAAAATATGGAGTTCAGGTATGATTGCTAATGTGACTATCCACCAAAGTTCAAATGATATTGATTTAAGCAACTACATGTATAGGTCATTAGGTATAACCTGCATGTGCCACAGTCTGCAATGACTAAAACTTATTTAGTAATCTCAGTCATTTTGTCATGTCAAACCTTACAAAATGTGACATATTTTAACATGTGTTCCAGATTTTCTTACCTACAATAGCAATTATAATGTTTATTCAGTTTTATTTTATTTGTGAACAACCACACATCCAAGAGTTATTGCAGGCTTGATACCGCTTGAACTTTTTTATGACATCATCAACTCAAGTATGAATATGGTCAGTCTTTCTTTTCATCAATCATGACAGAGGTGTAATGAAACAAGAAAATTCATGAAATCAGCATTTATGTACGTTGTATCTATAATAATTGTTTTCAAAAGTGAATTGTTAAAATAAGTTTGTTCCTTCCAAAATATAATGCTCTGTTGGCATGGTTGGGTGCCGCTAGATACTACCCAGAGGTGGAACCCTGAACAATAATGGACACAACTTTCAAGCTTGATACAGCTCTCAATTTGGATTGTGATTATATATATATTTGACATAGCTTGATTTCTGGCACAGATTGAATGTGGACTAAGAACTTTAAATTTTAAAACTGGATATTTCCCTTATAATATGTACATGTAATATGGTATAATATTCAAAATATAAATACATGTTGAGATTCAGCATATCAAAGAATCAGAAGAATTGAACTTTTAATGAAAACTAATTAAGTTTAGTTTTGGACCCTTAGGACTTCAATGTGGACTAATTTAATAATGGGGCTCAAAATCTAAATTCATGGTTAGATTCAGCATAACAAAAAAACCTTAATATTTATTTTTTATAAAAATCAAACAAAAACTTTAATTTTGGACCGGTTGGACCATCTTGTACAGATTCCTTCTCTTATACTTTAGTTATTGTCTAAAAACTAAATGTCTCCCAATGATGACATCACCATACCATTACACAGCCACAAATTTCTAGCAGTTGTATAAAACAAATTGATCAATGCAGTTTAAATTTATGTTACTTCCGAGAGAGAAAACAAACCTGCCCCCCCCCCCCTTTTAATAGATGAATGGTATATGTAGGTGTTATGGTCCTAATAATTATGAATTCTATTCTTGTTCAAACATTTTACCTAGACACCTATGAAATAATTCTTTGAAGTACTGAACCTTGTTGCATTAATTTTTATTGTATTTTTATTACTGCTCATCAAAACATTATCTTGACCCCTTCTCTCTTACATTATTGTACATATACTCTTTACTTTTACTGCACATTAACCAATTTCAATTATTTAATATACATGATTGGGGACTGGGTTTTAAGCTAACAGATACCTTGGTAGCTGTTACACCCAAATTATGTCCTGATACTCTTGGCATTAACAATAATTGTTATAATGTAGTTGTGTGCATTAAACCAGTGATGAATATATGTACTGTAAATCAATTGCTTATATTTCAAAAACTTTGAAAAGGAATCTGGTCCAATTGCCTGTTTGTCACTGCTAAATTATTGTCTCACTAGCAATTGAAATCTCATAATTTTTATTCAGTAAGGAAACACAAGAGTGCGCACGCTGAAATGTGTTGCCTTCTTTACTAATCATTGATATTATGTTGATAGTCCTAAATATAAAGCTTTATTTCAACTGTCACATAAACATAACATTAACCAAGAAAACTTAACATTGACCAATAAACCATGAAAATGAGCTCAAGGTCAGATGAACCATGCCAGGCAGACATGTACAGCTAAAAATTCTTCCATACAACAAATATAGTTGACCTATTGCTTATAGTTTAAAAAAACCACACCAAAACACAAAACTTTAACACTGAGCAATGAACTGTGAAAATGAGGTCAAGATCAAATAAAACCTGCACAACTGACATATAGATCATAAAATATTTCCATACACCAAATATAGGCGACCTATAGCATATAGTATTAGAAAAAAAACCAAACTCAAAAACTTAACTTTGACCACTGAACCATGAAAATGAGGTCAAGGTCAGATGACAACTGCCAGTTGGACATGTACACCTTACAGTGCTTCCATTCACCGAATATACTTGACCTATTGCTTATAGTATCTGAGATATGGACTTGACCACCAAAACTTAACCTTGTTCACTGATCCATGAAATGAGGTCAAGGCCAAGTGAAAACTGTCTGACGGGCATGAGGACCTTGCAAGCTATGCACATACCAAATATAGTTATCCTTTTACTTATGATAAGAGAGAATTTCACATTACAAAAAATCTTAACTTTTTTTTCAAGTAGTCACTGAACCATGAAAATGAGGTCAAGGACATTGGACATGTGACTGACGGAAACTTTGTAACATGAAGCATCTATATACAAAGTATGAAGCATCCAGGTCTTCCACCTTCTAAAATACAAAGCTTTTAAGAAGTTAGCATACAAAGCCGCCGCCAGATCACTCTCCCTATGTCGAGCTTTCTGCAACAAAAGTTGCACGCTCGACAAAAAACTGAAAGCTACATGGAGCTTGAATATCTCATATGGTAATATATGCCATAATCATTTTAACATCAAATTCATGACAATAATGAATGTCATTGTAGTAAAAGCAGTTGTAATACTGCATTTTTTTATGCATAAAATCTACTATTTAATCGAAAGTGTTTATAATGTATCCATTTTGAGATCGGGTTAATCCTGTTTGCACAATAATAATTCATTTGCGAGATGTTTTCTTTTTGTTGATAGCTGATCTTTATTTGTTGGGCTATAAATTTGAATATATTCACACTTTTTGATGAATGGCCAATTGAAATTTTTAAACTATTCTGTTTTGGAAAATTGTATTCAACTTTAGTCTTGTGTTTTGTGTTGTTGGGATGCTGTCCAATGAACCTATACCCAAATCTCCTTGTATTCATATGTTTATATATTTGGAAAAAAGTTAAATCAGATTTAACTGTATTATTTGGCTAAAACTGAGATAAAAATATTCTTTATATCTATTTTAATTATTAACAACAATACATGTATGTTCATGATTAATTTATGAAGACATACAATTTTTTGAAAACAACAATCAATAAAACGAAAATAAATATTTAACCAGGTGCTCCGCAGGGCGCAGCTTTATACGACCGCAGAGGTCGAACCTGAACAGTTGGGGCAAGTATGGACAAAACATTCAAGCATGATACAGCTCTGAATTTGGATTGTGATCAAATTTTTGACATTACATGGGTTTTTTTTACACAAAACAAATGCCAAGATTTTACAAATCAATTAAAGATTTCTTCTTCAAACTTTTTAAATCTAAAATTAAATAGTTGACACAGCATAGGTTTCTGACACAGAATGAATGTGGTCTAATGAACTTAAAAGGTTTTTTTTGCCTTTGAGCAAATCACTATGCTGTTGAATATTAATCCTCTCAAAAAAATGTTTGAAGAAATTTTCTTTTTATTTATGAAATCTGAAATGAGAAAAATTTAACCCCCCCCCCTTTTTTTTCACATCCCCGTTTCCCTTTTTCAAAACTGATATCAATTCAAATTTCTAATGGAGTTTGCAACAATAACTACTCATTTAAATACATCATAAAATATTAAGATGTAAAAAAACTGCTTGTTATCACTGAATGGTAAAGATTATTTAAATTTATCAGTTGGTAGTAAAAAGTGTATATACATTGTATATTGTATATAACAAAGATTTAAGTTGATTCTGGACAAAGAAAGATAACTCCAATTAAAAAAAATTCTTGCTATTGCACAAATAGGATATTTCTTGCTTACTATTCTGGACAAAGAAAGATAACTTAATTAAAAAAAAAATTGCTATTTCACAATATTGTGCAATTAGATATTTCTTGCCATTGCACAATACTGTGCAATTGAAAAGACTTGCTATTGCACAATACTTAATATAATAATTTTAGATCCTGATTTGGACCAACTTGAAAGCTGGGCCCATAATCAAAAATCTAAGTACATGTTTAGATTCAGCATATCAAAGAGGCCCAAGAATTCAATTTTTGTTAAAATCAAACTTAGTTTAATTTTGGACCCTTTGGACTTTAATGTAGAATTTGAAATTTGAAAACAGGACCAAAAATGAAGAATCTACATACACAGTTAGATTTGGCATATCAAAGAACCCAAGGATTCAATTTTTGATGAAATCAAACAAAGTTTAATTTTGGACCCTTTGGACCTTAATGTAGACCAATTTGAAAACTGGACCAAAAAAACTTCAATAATCAAGAATCTAAGTACATTTTTAGATTCAACATATCAAAGAACCCAACCGATTCATTTTTTGTCAAAATCAAACTAAGTTTAATTTTGGACCCTTTGGACCTTAATGTAGACCAATTTGAAAACTGGACCAAAAGTTGAGAATCTACATATACAGTTAGATTCGGCATATCAAAGAACCCCAATTATTCAATTTTGATGAAATCAAACAAAGTTTAATTTTGGACCCTTTGGGCCCCTTTTTCCTAAACTGTTGGGACCAAAACTCCCAAAATCAATACCAACCTTCCTTTTATGGTCATAAGCCTTGTGTTTAAATTTCATAGATTTGTATTTACTTATACTAACATTATAGTGCGAAAACCAAGAAAAATGCTTATTTGGGTCCCTTTTAGGCCCCTAATTCCTAATCTGTTGGGTCCTAAACTCCCAAAATAAATACCAACCTTCCTTTTGTGGTCATAAACATTGTGTTTAAATTTCATAGATTTCCATTTACTTAACCTAAGGTTATTGTGCAAAAACCAAGAAAAATGCTTATTTAGGCCCTTTATTGGCCCCTTATTCCTAAACTATTGAAACCAAAACTCCCAAAATCAATCCCAATCTTTCTTTTGTGGTCATAAACCTTGTGTCAAAATTTCATAGATTTCTATTAACTTAAACTAAAGTTATGGTGCGAAAACCAAGAAAATGCTTATTTGGGCCCTTTTTGGCCCCTTATTCCTAAAATGTTGGGACCAAAACTCCCAAAATCAATACCAACCTTCCTTTTATGGTCATAAACCTTATGTTAAAATTTCATAGATTTCTATTCACTTTTACTAAAGTTAGAGTGCGAAAACTAAAAGTATTCGGACGCCGGACGACGACGACGACGCAGACGCCAACGTGATAGCAATATACGACGAAAATTTTTTCAAAATTTGCGGTCGTATAAAAATTGCACACAAATTTTCATGTGCAGCTAGTATGCACTTCAATTCACTCATTGAAATTGAGAGTGCATTAGTCTTGTCTAAAAGTTATTTTTAAGTGTGAGTCTATTCCATTTATGTATACATGTAGAATCTCTGCAGGCTTTCAATGCTTCTCATGTAACTTGATAAACTTCCAATGATTAGGTTGACATAATTGTGATCTGAAAATATATAAACGTATTTTTTATAACTTTGTAACTTCTGGTAGGTAAGGGATGTATAGGGTATGCTATTGTTTGTCCATCCATCCTTTAATATCAAAGTAGTAGGGGCTAACTAAAAAAGGTATATTACTGCTAATTTAACAGTTATCCTAAATATTTCAAAATTTGTCCAAACTAGACTAAGGTACACCATATTCAGAAAATAATGGGTTTTTTTTACAACTAAAGAGTTACCATGGCAATAAACTTTGACCAAATTTGTAAAATTTCTTAATTTTCCTTGTTTTTTGTCAAATAAAATTATATTTTAGACTATATGTGCCCATCCAAGAAAAAAATTATATTTAGTGAGATTATGTTAATAGTTATAATAAAGGTTTTCTTAAATTATTTTGTTGTTTTGGAAACTGCATAAATTCTATATTTGTCCTCGTTTTCATGATGTAATTGTGACATTATCAGACAAAAAATATTATGTTTTTAATTCATGTTTCTTAAATTTATGCATTTCCAAACATAATGGGGCTTTTTAGTATAGTTTATATTTTTGGACAAAAAATAATCCTTTAATGCCCCTTATCCTTTGCTTTGAACAATTTCTCATGAAATTTTAACACAAAATTTAGATTGAGTTCCCTTTTAATTTTTTGGAGTCTCTTTCAAAAGTTGCAGGACCTATCAGATTTAGGGTGTTTTCACATCTCCTATTAAGCTTGAGTTTGCTTAGAGTAAATAATCTAGATCTGTATTAAGTCTCTTTCAGTTGTTTGGATGTAATAGTACCTGACCTTTTTCTTGGTTTTATTTATTTCTACTTGTATCTATCTCATGATGAGTTAAGATTTAAGACTTTTTCAACTGAATTTTATAGTTTGTTTTTATTTTGTACTCTTACACCACTGTCCCAGGTAAGGGGAGGGTTGGGCCCCAGCTAACATGTTTAACCGATACATTATGTATGTCTGTGTCTGTCCCAATTCAGGAGCCTTTAGTTCAGTGGTTGTTGTTTGATGTGTCACATATTTGTTTTTCGTTCATTATTTTGTACATACATGTATGATAAATTAAGCCAAATTTCTAGTTTAAATTGTTTCACATTTGTCATTTCAGTGTATTTTATAGCTCTCTGAGTGGTATGGGCTTTACTCATTGTTTAAGACTGTACTATGACCTACTATAGGCTACAGTTGTTAACTTCTGTCATTTGGTCTCTTGTTGAAAGAGTTTTCTCATTGGCAATCATACAACTGTAGCGATTTTAGTTTGACAGTATAATTATTATTATGTAAGATATCTTTTTATTAATACATAAGGGTTAAATTACATTTCTATAGGGCAATGCCCGGTATTTTTATTTATTTGAACGGTATCTATATTACTTAAATTCACCGCCCGGTATCTTTAGAACCGCCCGGTACCCCATCTTTGGAACCGTCCGGGTACCGTCAGGAACCTCATCTTTGAAACTGTCAGGGTACCGCCCGGTAGCCAATCTTTAGAACCGTTGAGGTACCGCCAGGTATCCTTAGAACCGCCCAATACCCCATCTTTGGGACCGTCGGGGTACCGCCTGTAATTATGTATACAAGGGGATGCGAGAGAGGAGTAAGAGAACATATAGAGTGGAGATAGTAAGCTAGAAGACTTGAGAGTAATATTGTGTTAGTGAATTAGGATTATTGTTCAACTGTTTCATTATGTCAAACTGATATACTTTGTGTTGTGGTTTGTTTTCTTTGTGCCATTTGAACATGGATTTTACGTAATTTACGCTACCAAAATAACACATCGACAAACACGAATCCATACAAAAACGACAACGCTACACAACATACTCTTTTTCTATATTCACAGTTTATAGCAAAAACCATGTAGTTGTATCCACAATTTGATCATATAATTTATATCACCATAGGAACTATTAGTATTTAAAAAAAACAACGTTTGTGAGTATTTGTTTTAATATATAATTTGGTCCTGTATTTACTCAAATATATCTAGTAAAAACTAAATTTTGTAAACAAACCAATTTATAACTTTCATATATAGAAGACATACTTACGGTGCATCAGTTGATTTATATTGAAGCTACATGTACATGTACACTGTATATGTTAATTTTCTCAAATTTTCATTCTGTTAGATTTCAAGTTTTAACAAAAACTGTTAAAATCTCCAAGAAAACTTAGAAATCAATAACTGTGTTCAAAGTTCTTCTGGTTGGGGGAGCTGAAAGAAATAAGAAATAATAAAATGAGTACAACTAAAAATAAATTGTTGAAATGCAAGGACCTGCATTATTTAACATATAAAAAGTTTGAAAAATAGGGGGAGGGAAGTATTATTGACAATAAAAAACTGAATGCAACCTTTTTTATAACTCTTTCACAGGCATCAATCTGTATCATCCTACTATACTAATTAAAGAAAGATATTGAGTGTTTAAGTGTCACCTATATTTGTAACTATAAAAAAGATTTGTCTACATTAATCAATTTCATAAAATATGGCTTCAAATCAAAATCAGTTTTCATGTTAACATTTTAAACATTGTTTTTGAGCATTAATTTTACTCATTATTTTCAAACATTTTTTTTTAGAACAATGTAAGTAGTCATTCTATTCCATGCAAGGCAGGATAATTAAAAAGTATTTATTTTATAAATTGATAAAGTAATTAATCCATGCAAATACAAATATTTAAAAAATAAACCAATACATGTACCTATTATAATCTTGTTGTTTTATTCATTCTGATTCAATCTTAACACTGTGCTGTTATCTTTTTGTCACCATCTGTAAGATAAAAATAAAAACATTAGAATTGATTACTGGCGTCTTAGAATTATAGTCAAAAGTGGTTTTTATTGCAGGAATAAAAGGTTTATTAAGAGTACATGTACATTGTATATATATAAGGGCTAAGGCCAAATAAAATACTGTGTGTGTTTCCTATTACATCTTTGAAAATAAATGGTAGGTAGGTAGGGAATTTATTTTAATTCAACATTTTTTTTTTACATTGAGTCTAAGGGAGAGATATTCTGACTTAAACAGTGCTTATTGAAAAATTACAAAAAAAAACCTTTAAGGTAGGCAGCTATTTCCAAGCTTAAAACATATAGGGTTTAATAAAGAGGGAAATAGGAAACACACATATTTATTTATTTGGCCTAAATGTGGTTTTCTTAAAGGGTAAATAGAATACAGAATAATTGGACCAAAATTATAAAGATTTTACTTCGGGGGGAGGGGGGGGGGGATTATTATTATGATAATTATTACATTGCATAGACTATAAATTGACTGGATAATAATTCAATAAAATATAGTAATACCGAAATGGAAATGCTCCCATCCAGAATATTGTAAATTAATACATACATGACCATGGTGACATATATAATAAAAGCAAATTGCACAACAAATTTAGTATGTGTGTGTTACCCTATATTATTTTTCAATTATAAAAATTAATGATTGTTTTATTTTTTTTATCCATGAAATCTGAATTGAGTTTTGAGAAATTCAGAGATTGGTAAGTAAACAGAGTCTTAATATAATATAATATAAAGCCCTTACTGAAGTTCGTTTAAATAATGTATTTGAAACCAGAGACATATATACACATGTGTATACATATGTCTCTGTTGAAACCATGTGTCAATTTGGCATTATTTGTACGCCTTCCCCAGGAAATCCAAAATTTATCCCTATAGAGTCCAAATTTGTCTTTTGTAAAATATCTTTAATTCCACATGGAGCAGCTTCTCGGGTAAAATTTAGCCACTCTCCCAACATTTTATTCTGTTCTTCAAACGAGTTTATTAGCTGATGATTGGGTGCCAGTTCATTAAAAGTATGTCCAATTTAATATCAAAAGCTATATAGCGTTCAGTGTTCTTTCAACTTCACAGACGAGAAGATCATATTTTATGTTTCTTCATTGACGAAGATTTTTTTTATATGGTAATAAACTAATATGCAACAAAGTCGATCGAGTTTTCATGCCAGAATTGAATTCTTCGACCTAACGATACAGAAATTTGCAAATTTTTCATTTTGTAAAATTATTTGGATTGAGTGCATTTTACTTACGGTTAGTGTTTTTATTCATATATACTGGTAAAGTTGATAACAAATATCCTCATTCATCAATGTTCAGCCATATTTGCTTCAGTAGCAACAAAAGGTCAATCCGGGTCAAACCGCTTGAAGAGCGCGTAACGAAAAAAGCCGAAGATTGAAATAAACAATTAATTTCCCCATAGGCGACAATGGTAGCCTTTTTCGAGATACAGACTTTAGAAAGTTGATTTTTTTAACGAAACCTTGCTAGAATCAAAGAAAAGTTATTAGGACAGTATTTTTTGGTCCCAAAAATATAGGTTCGCGTTGCTTTTCTTAGCGTATTTTGTACTTATCTCCCATGCCTATCAATTTTGCCCTTAAAAATAGGTGTCTTGTCCTAGCATTGAAAAGTCATCTCAGTGCCTTTAGGGCTACGGAATAATTTTTATTTTGCCTTTTGTATAAAGCAGAGTGCACGAAGTCTCTAAAAATAAAAAATAACGGGCGCACATATCGACCAATCAGGATAAGCCATACTTTTAATTCTGAATACCATGTGGCTGCGCCCATAAAATCTAATGGTGTATTGTAACCCGAAGGCAGTGATTAGTGTAGAGTAGTATTCGGGCCCGTATGCGGATCGGAACTGGAACTGCCGGGGAGTTTGCATTGAAAGTTGTTGACCTACAAATTAAAGTATTGCATGTTGATGTTTGAATCATCTACAGCAAACATAATTATGTTTAAATTTAACAAATACCAATTTATAATTAGTGCACCGAACTCTGAGAATGATTTAGATAACCAGTGAAGGATATCCGTGCTTCTGCGTAGTGTGGCATTCCAACAATGACGTCAATATAAAATATGATGTAGGTTGGATATATTTAGAATATTCATCATACTGATTTATCCGGATTGTAAAAGAAATGTAAATAGTGTAAAGGGAGAGCTAAAAATACGCTAATTTTGCTAGAAACAGAAGGGAAATGTGTTAAAAAGTGTTTAAAGTCAATCTTCATTTATGTGTCTCATTCTCATCAATCTCATTAAGATTTGTTGGGGGGTTTTCCACACTATAAAAACAAAATGAATGATGTGAGGGGATGTCATTCTGGTCAACCCCATAGGGGATTGACAGCTTGAAGCCGTCTTTCCCCAAAAAATGAGAGAACATTACTCAAACTATTACATAAAAGTAAGGTACCCAACTTCAAACATGTGTGCAATCTTTCTGTGAAGTTTCAGGGGTCTGGATTAGCTAATTTCGCTAGAAACAGAAGGGAAATGTGTTAAAAAGTGTTTAAAGTCAATCTATTCATTTGTGTGTCTCATTCTCATCAATCTCATTAAGATTTGTTGGGGGGTTTTCAACACTATAAAAACAAAATGAATGATGTGAGGGGATGTCACTCTGGTCAACCCCATAGGGGATTGACGGCTTGAAAAATGAGAGAACATTACTAAAACTATTACATAAAAGTTAGGTACCCAACTTCAAACATGTGTGCAATCTTTCTGTGAAGTTTCAGGGGTCTGGATTAAAACTGTAGGAGGAACTCATTATACAATATAGGTACCTACTTTTGCTATTTCATCCATCCATCAGCCCCACATCACAATACTATTAAAGCAGTTTTTTGGACCTCGTGATCAAAATTGCAGAAGGAGTTGATTACCTAAAATAGGAACTAATTTCACTCAAACCATTTCTTTCACATTCACCTAACATCCCTGTACTTTCAGCCATATTTGCAGTTCGTACAACTTTGCCAAAGAGGAAAAAATTGACCGGTTCATCAAATTTATCAAACAGTACTTTCAATACAGATTAAATCAGATATAATTGAAAGGAAAGAATATGGTGTATCAACGGACACAACATCACAATGCATACATATAAACCTACAATGAACATGCTAAAATGTCTTGCCTACTTTCCTAAAAATAATTGATTTTATGTTGTAATACTTATATATAAAGGTAAACAACTTAACATTGACAAATGCGCCATGAACAATTGGTCAAGATCAGAAGAACCATGTCAGACAGATATAAACATATTACAATCATTTTTAGCACTGAATATAGTTGACCTATTGATTATAGTACCTGAGAAACAGACCAAATCGCTAAAGCATAACATTGATCAATGAACCATGAAAACGAGGTCACAGCCAGATGAACCATGCAATACAAACATGTATATCTACCTAATCATACGCTCATTCCATACATGACACGCCGGCCATGCAAGAGCTGTGTGGCCAGTCAAGGTTGTTAAAAACTTCCATTTGTTGATTCCATACACCACAATGGCAAATATAGTTGATCTATTGCTTATTATATCTAAGAGAAAGACCTAAATACAGAAACCTCAGCATTGCCCAATAATCGAGGAATATTAGGTCAAGGTTCAGATGGTATCTGAAAGATAGAAATGTAGAACATGCAATCATTATACATTCAATATAGTTGACCTTTTGTTATTGGTATCTGAGAAACATATCAAAACACAAAAACTACACTAACCAATGAACCACAAAAATAACAGCAGTCACTAAACCATGAAATTAAGGTCAAGGACAGTGATGTTATGACAAGAATAAAACTTTGTAACATAACGAATCTATGCTTTGGTAAAATTTTCTATTGTGCGAAATTTAAGTTTTCAGAATAGGTGAATGAATAAAGATCACTGATGTTGGAATACTGAACATTTCATTTTCAAAAGAGAGGGATAAATATCTTTGTATTCATATTTCACTAAATCAGATGTATAAATGTAATAGTTAGTTGAGTTACTGTTGTACTGAGCCAACTATTACACAGGATCAGCTGAGAGATTCAATAATAATAAAAATTATGACAGAATTTGAACCATCTCACAGCAGAAAAAACCCAAAGACAGAGTCATTATAATAATCTTTTTATTTCCATTACCAACTTTTGATTAGGTCACTAAAATATCTCAAAAAGTTAACAAAATATATAATAAAATACTGCAATATCATTCAGCAGGTCAATATTAACAAAATAAAACAAATACAAATGAAACTTTTGTGAACATGTCATGCTCTTATTGTACAAATACAATAGTGTACGAATCTGTGGAATCATTTATGTTTCAGGGTACC
This sequence comes from Mytilus edulis, assembly GCA_019925275.1. Taxonomy (NCBI): domain Eukaryota; kingdom Metazoa; phylum Mollusca; class Bivalvia; order Mytilida; family Mytilidae; genus Mytilus; species Mytilus edulis. The sequence continues at coordinate 2,613,094 of CM034353.1, read as the reverse complement.
AATTTCTATGAATTAAAGAAAACTTACATTTTCATAGATATTTTATTTAGTAAAAACTGCATATAATCTAATAGAAATTTTGAAAATGGTTAAAACATTTAAAACACTATTTCACCAGTTCCAACAAAATCCACCAAAATTAGTATCCATAAATAGTAATGAATCCACAGTATCTGATCATACTTATCATGATTAATAGTAATAAACCCACAGTATCTGATCATCACGCTGATCATGATTAATAGTAATGAATCCACAGTATCTGATCATCATACTGATCATGATTGATAGTAATGAATCCACAGTATCTGATCATCATACTTATCATGATTAATAGTAATGAATCCACAGTATCTGATCATCATACTTATCAGGATTGATAGTAATGAATCCACAGTATCTGATCATCATACTTATCATGATTAATAGTAATGAATCCACAGTATCTGATCATCATACTTATCATGATTAATAGTAATGAATCCACAGTATCTGATCATCATACTTATCATGATTGATTGTTGATGTTTTATGAGTTAGAAAAACAAAAAAATAAGAAAATGAGGACATTGTCACTGAACATAGAATAATATTTCAAATATCTAAAGGCCACCAGGGTGCACTCTAATGCTGATTCTGGTATGAGTAGGAATAAGGCTTTATGTGAATGAGACAATAATCGCATGAAAAAGGAAAGTACTAAACCAGATATCACAGACACAGTTATAAGGCCACATTTGTGATTAACGAGAGGTCTTATCATTAAGGGACTACTTTAAATGATGCATATCCTTACAACACATAAATGTGAGGAAATCAGCTTGGTGACCGGGGATTTTACCAATACCGGTATGGTAAGCTTGGTAGCAGGAGGCTTAACAATATTGGAAGATTGCTTAGTAGCAGAGATTTACCAATATGGTAAACTTAATAGCAGGGGTTTACCAATATTTTACCAATATGGTAATTTTGGTTGCAGGGAGTTTACCAATATGGTATATGCTTGGTAACAGGTAGGAGGTTTACCAATATGGTAATAACCTTACTAATATTACGAGTAGCTTGGCAGCAGGTGGTTTATCAATATGGTAAACCTATTAGAAGTTACTTAAAATGACCGTAGGCTTTGTAGCAAGAGGTTTATTAATATGATAAGCTTAGTAGCAAGGAGAGAAAACACGGTAGTCAGCTAAATTTAGTGGCAGGTATTCAACAACAATGTAGGTTTGGTGGCAGGGTGTTTACCAGTAATCTAAGGTTGGTAAAGAGTGTTTACTACAAAGGTAAGCTTAATAGTAAAGGTTCAATATGAAAAGAGATTGTCTTATAAGAAAGTAAAATAGGAAATTATATGAATAGCTATGACACAAATGCACACTGGATTGAGTCAATAGTGAAATATCAAACTAGATTTACAGCAATGTTATAAACACTAAATCTGTACAAAACATTAATGTTGGAACGTTATATACTTTGAGTATCAAAACTAATTTACATATTTACTGATTGAGTGGAAAGGATGAAGTTTTCTTTTAACTGAAAAAAAACAGATTGTTTACATATATATCATCTATTTTTCACTATACATACACACTATTTCAAATTCTTTTTAGAAATTATAACTATATGTACCAGATAAAACATACACAATTCAAAGCATGTAATAAGGATTTCTAAGAGTTCACAAATAATAATACCTGTTCTCTATATATGTACAAATAGCCAAATGTTAATTAGATCAACCAAATCATGTTTAAACATCGAAAACCCAAAACTGTTAAAAAATCTTGGTTATTTACAATCTGAAAAAAGGCACCAATACACATGTTCTCTGATGATGTAAAGATAGTGAGATTTATAAAACACTAATGACCCTCTCTACAACTCTATAAAACATGGTCAAGCAAACTAAAGTGCAACAAACCAATTGTATAGTTAGATTTCATCTAAAGACAATATTATCGCATTGAATATGGAAATAACAAAGAATACTTTGTATGGTCTAAATACTTTAAATTCAAATATTATCGTTTGCATTCAATGAGATTGTTGGACAATCGATATAAATGTGAGGTTGGTTTTTCTGGCGATTTTGGAAAATGCTGAATACAAATAATGCTATCAAAATTTAAAATGCAACCTTTTTTTCTTTGTGACACATATCTTGTTGTAACTTCTTTTTTTTCTTTGTGACACATATTTCGTTGAAACTTCTTTTTTAAGCTCACCTGACCTGAAAGGTCAAGTGAGCTTTTCTCATCACTTGGCGTCCGTCGTCCGTAAACTTTTACAAAAATCTTCTTCTCTGAAACTACTGGGCCAAATTTAACCAAACTTGGCCACAATCATCCTTGGGGTATCTAGTTTAAAAAATGTGTCCGATGACCTGGCCATCCAATCAAAATGGCCGCCATGGCTAAAAATAGAACACAGGGGTAAAATGTATATTTTGGCTTATATCTTTGAAACCAAAGCATTTAGAGCAAAATCTGACATGGGGTAAATTTGTTTATTAGGTCAAGATCTATCTGCCCTGAAATTTTTAGACGAATCGGACAACATGTTGTTGGGTTGCTGCCCCTGAATTTGTTATTTTAAGGAAATTTTGCAATTTTTGGTTATTATCTTGAATACTATTATAGATAGAGATAAACTGTAAAGAGCAATAATGTTCAGCAAAGTAAGACCTACAAATAAGTCAACATGACCAAAATTGTCAGTCAACCCCTTTAGGAGTTATTGCCCTTTATAGTCAATTTTTAACAACTTTTCGTCATTTTTTGTAACTTGTACAAAAATCTTCTTCTCTGAAACTACTAGGCCAAATTTAACCAAACTTGGCCACAATTATCATTGTGGTATATAAGTTAAAAAATGTGTCCGCTGACCCCGCCTACCAAACAAAATGGCCGACATGGCTAAAATTAGAACATAGTGGTGAAATGCAGTTTTTGCTTTATATCTTTGAAACTAAGATATTTAGGGCAAATCTTTCAAGATTTAAATGCCCATCAGAATAAGATCTTTCTCCTCTCAAAATTTCAGATGAATCTGACAACCAGTTGTTGGGTTGCTGCTCTAAAATTGGTCATTTTAAGGAAATTTTGCAGTTTTTGGTTATTATCTTGAATACTATTATACATAGAGATAAACTGTAAACAGCAATAATGTTCAGCAAAGTAAGATCTACAAATAAGTCAACATGATCAAAATTATTAGAGGACCCCGTAAGGAGTTATTGCCCTTTATAGTCAATATTGAACAACTTTTCGTCATTTTTGTAACTTGTACAAAAATCTTCTTTTCTATAACTATGGGGCAAATTTAACCAAACTTGGCCACAATCATTACTAATGTGTCTATTTAAAAAAGTGTTTAATGACCCCGCCTACCACCCAAGATGGCCGACATCAGTAAATACAGTAACAGGTGAGCGACACAGGCTCTTGAGAGCCTCTAGTTTTTTTTGTGACACATATCTCGTTGAAACTTCTTTTTTTTCTTTGTGACACATATCTTGTTGAAACTTCTTTTTTTTCTTTATGACACACATGTCATTGAAACTTCTGACTATAAAGCATAGCTAAATATCAAATGAAATCTGTCAAATACAAATGTACTTCTGATAAATTAATGCACATGCAAAATGCTCTAATGGTAATCATTTCTACTATATAGCTAAAGTGTAAAGCACATAAACTACAAAAGATGAAGCCCTTGAAATACTGCCCAAGTCTTGTCTCCATAATTACATTCATAGAAAAAATGATAAAGCTGTTAAGGTGGTACCTAACACCTTGACTCAAATAAATGTGGCTCGTTTAATTTTCATAAGATTTAAACAAAATACTTACTTTGACCCTTTGACAAAAATATATAAATTATAAAAATCTGTAAACCACACATTTTCTCTGAAAAATTTCATAGGATATATAGCAGTTTGACAAACACTAATTTTGATCATTGATAAGCTTAATATTTCCTTATAATTATAAGAGTACAACGAGATTAAAACATTTAGCTGATTTATACAGAGTTGTCTCCCTGTAGTGTTAGGTACCATCTTAAGATAATCTTTGATAATTTAATAACCTGCACCATATCCAGGTGAAATCTTATAAATAAGTTCATGCCTAATACTTTGTTTAGATATCCTAGTGTGACAGTCCAACACATAGGCATTTTACCCAGTTGTACTAATATAACTATATGGTGTTCAAGGAACAAACAAGTCATACACAATCATATTATACAATTGGCAATTTCATCTCAGTTTTGTTTCACAGAAAAAAAAGTGCTTGAAAAAAACCATATAGATACCAAATTGACCAGGATGGACTAGGATGGACTTGTTTTATTGATTTATATTGATAAAGACAAATGGAATGTTGTCCGGAAAGACTAGAATCACACTTTAAAATGCCATCACAGGGACAGAAGGGACATAAAATGTGATCACTTTTTACCTAAGTCCCACGAAATCAAATGTTTCTCTACTCAAGTCACAGGTAAGGGAGGGACATAAAATGTGATTTCTTCTAATCAGAGCCCCAAGAAATCAAATTTTCTAAAGTCACAGGGCAGGGAAGGACATAAAATCGTCACATTAAGCACTAAATGTTGCTTCATATTTCATATTAGATTTGTTAATTATATAAAAATATATGTCAAAAATATAAAATAATCTTAATATGGTTTAAAACATTTGTTTATATACATACCCGGTATATATTTATTGACTAGTTACACTTTTAACGTATTTGTCATGGACTATCAAGTAGACTGTAAATTAACGTCACATTATTATAAAGAAGCTAATTTGAGAAAATAAGAACAACAGTTCTCTTGAGAAAATGATTGTAATAAAAATAGGAAATTCCTTTTCAGCTTTTATTTACATATCATTTCTGGTCTAAAATGCACTGAACAAATATTTGTTTAAATAAAGAATCTTAATTATTGTATGAGTCAATAGCTGTTATAATGTGCTTTCAGAAAATGAATACAAAAGTTGGAGCCACTGAACTTTTTTTCTTGTCACAAAATAAAATAGATGAATCGAAATTCCTTTTTTCCCTAGATTATCTGATTTATATCTCCTTTTATTTCAATTTGAAAAAAATAAAACAAATACAAAAATTACGTAAAATTAAAGACATTTGTGTAATACAAAAATATTCTGTTGAGAAATGTGTACACAATATGCATATAAAAACATTTACCTAGATTAATATCACGTGATATAAAACATTTACCGAGATTAATATCACGTGATATAAAACATTTACAGAGATTAATATCACGTGATATAAAACATTTACCGCAATTAATATCACGTGATATAAAACATTTATCGAGATTAATATCACGTGATATAAAACATTTACCTAGATTAATATCACATGTTATTAAATGATATGAGCAAATAAGCCCTAATACGGATAAATCAGCATGTGCAATACTAAAAACGTTTCACTGTCGATATAAATCAAGATTTAATATTGCTCTTCGAACAGGGCCAATACGGAAAAAAACAGGGCCAATACAGAAAAAAGCGGGAAAAAAGCCGTATTAGCCCTAGGGCTAATACAGGACGTTCACTTCCGGTTTTCAATTTTATTACGCCATTACTTAACTCTGGAAGTATCGTTATGCATAAAAACATTTGTAAAATATTTTTCAAATTAAAGTCATAAAATAAACAGGTTAAATGATGTGCAATGTTTTGTAATGTCTTAAAGTTTTGAAACGGAAAAAACGAGGGCCAATACGGAAAAAAGCGGGAAAAAAGCTGTATTGGCCCATGGGCTAATACGGGACGTTCACTTCCGGTTTTTAATTCTCTTATAATCATTTAATAAAAGTGTTATGAACTGGCTGTTTCTGTATTGGCACTGGTATAGATTCTCGGTCAGCTGTATTGGCCCTCGACCCTACGGGTCTCGAGGCCAATACAGCAAACCTTGAATCTATACCAGTGCCAATACAGAAACAGCCAGTAAATAACACTATAATATAAAACATTTACCTAAATTAATATCACATGATATAAAACATTTACCTAGATTAATATCACATGATATAAAACCTCTGCAAACAAAATCTGGTTAAAGAGAAAAAAACAAGAGAGAATGTCAAAAAGACAGCAATCTGTTCACTGTTTAGCAATCAAAGGCAAAAACTAATGAAATTGTAATTGACCAAATGTTGACCTTGACTTAGTTATCTGACAAAATTTATAAATAGATTCAATTGGCTGAACATTTATCAGGTTGTTTCATGGGAGGGACATATAGATCCTTCTTAAATCAATCAATCAAGGACCACAACTCTGATCTACAAAAGTAAAAATTGTCAATGTTTGACAACTTTTACATGCATGTATTTAATTTGCCATCAGAAACAAACAAAAAATGTGTTTGAACATGAGTGGCTGATGGTTCTGAAGTTAATCCCATCAAAAACAGCATAAATAACCATTTTCATAACAAACAAGGACCAACAAAAACTACTGAATTGCAATAACATTCATATAAAAAAAAATGGTTTAAACAATTATCTAGGAATTGCAGGAAAGAACATAAAGCACCCTTTTTCAATCAGTCGAGGAAAATAACTCCTGACATACAAAAATAAAAATGTCAATCACAATCTTAACTTTGTCATAAGAAACGATATATCATTGAAAATTTTAGATTGTTTGAAAGTTTTTAAAGTCACCCCACTACAAAGACATAAATCCCCATTTTCCAACTAATCAAAGACCATTTCTACAAAAAGCTGTCAATCTAAAAAAAATCAAAGCGCTGTAAGCACTGTAGGCAGTTAACCAAAAACCAAGGCAAACATAACAAGAGGATGTCACAACGACAGCAAACCGGATTTATTAACATTTATTTGTCTCCTGGCAATATCACAAGAACCACAACTGATGAACGGTGAAAGTGAAAATCGTCAATATCAAATTTGACCTGCATTTTATCATCAGTATCAACATATTAAAATTTGAAAGAGCTTAGGTTGAATGATTCATGAGTAAATGCAACAACATGAATGGAAACGGCATTTTTTGATCTTTCAAGAACCATAACTCCTGGACGGTAAAAGTCAAAATCTACATTATTGAACTTGACCTCCATTTTGTCATCAGTAACAACATATTAAAATTTGAAAAGCTTTGGTTGAACAGTTCATGAGTAAATGCAACAACATGACTGGAAACGCCATTTTTCAATCTTTCAAGAACCATAACTCCTGAACGGTAAAAGTCAAAATCGTCATTCTTGAACTTGACCTCCATTTTGTCATCAGTAACAACATATTAAAATTTGAGAAGCTTTGATTGAACAGTTCATGCGTAAATGCACGGACACGACTGGAAACGCCATTTTTCAATCTTTCAAGAACCATAACTCCTGAACGGTAAAAGTCAAAATCGTCATTCTTGATCTTGACCTCCATTTTTTCATCAGTAACAACATATTAAAATTTGGGAAGCTTTGGTTGAACAGTTCATGCGTAAATGTACGGACACGACTGGAAACCCCATTTTTCAATCTTTCAAGAACCATAACTCCTTAACAGTAAAAGTCAAAATCGTCATTCTTGAACTTGACCTTCATTTTGTTGTCAGTAACAACATATTAAAATTTTAAAAGCTTTGGATGCACGGTTCATGAGAAAATGCGTCTCAATCTTTTACAAGTTCTCAAAACACACACAAGAGGGTGTGGGGTGACCCTAGGGACTACCCCTATTTTTCATTTGATTTTTTATATTGTCCCATACATGAATATATAGGGTTTATGGGTGGGGATCTCGACCGTTATCAAGTTTTCAAACAGGAGGGGGTGGGGGACCCCAGTGACTTCCCCTATATTTCATTTGATTTGTTATATTGTCCAATACATGAATATGTATGGTTGAGGGGTGGGGATCTCATCTGTTTCTAAGTTATCAAACAGGAGTGGGTAGGGTGACCCTAAGGACTCTCCCTATATTTCATTTGATTAGTTCTCATACATGAATATATATGGTTTAATTTAAAGGTGGGGATCTCGACTGTTTCCAATTTCTCAATCAGGTGACTGCAGGGACTCCCCCTATATTTCATTTAATTTAGAGTTGGGGATCCCAACTGTTTCAAAAATCTTAAACATGAGGGGTAGGGTGACCACAGGGACTTCCCTTATATTTCATTTGATTTGTTATATAGTCTTGTTCATGAGTATATGTCATTTATATGGTTAAGGGGTGATGATCTCGAATTTTTCCAAGTTCTCAAACAGGAGGGTGTACAGTGACCATAGGGACCCCCTTATAATTCATTTGATTTGTAATATTGTCCCATCCATAAATATATATTGTTTAAGATTGTGGATCTCGACCGTTATAAATTCTCAAACAGAAAGGGGTAGTCAGAGTGGCCCAACGAACTCCACCTATATTTCATATGATTTGTTATATTGTCCCATACATGAATATATATGGTTTAGGGGTGGGGATCTTGACCATTACCAAGTTTTTGTCATTTTGGTCTCTTGTGGATAGTTGTCTCATTGGCAATCATACCACATCTTCTTTTTTTTATATATAAGAAACTTCCAGCTATTTTAACTGACCTATCAAAATTGAGAAGAAAAAAATACCCCTTGAATTGCAGTAATATGTTTAACTTGAAAAGCATTTAACATTCATTACCAACATTTATCACTGATAAAAAAAAAATTATACTGTTACCAGGAACATATATATTGTTAGATACTGTTCCCAGCTGTCACATTGTATTGGATTTTGACATTAAAATTGGTGTACAAAATATTTTCTGCTTTTTCTTTCTTTTACATATATCTTTTGGTTTTAAATTCTAGTGTTTATATTTATTTACCAGGCATAGATGTATTTTGTCACCTGTCTGGATTTTTTTAGTTGATAGCCAAAACCCGGGATTACCCTTATCCGCTTCCGGAATCGGATCCGATATTGTAATCTCGCGGCAGCCATTTTGTTTTCAATGTTGTTTTTGACAGATAGTGAGATACGATTTTACTCGGATTTACACATTATTTATCGGCGATTTTCTGTATAAAGCTAGCGGTTGAACAAATTGAACATCGCTGTCATGAATGGTAATGATGAAAATAAGTTTGAGATCGTTTATTAGGAAACTTCGGTAAAAATGTTTGCAAAGTTATTTTTTTTATTTTCTTTCAAGGTCCGTCGGGCGTAGCTAGTAACCAAGTAGAAAGTCCGACTGCAAAAGTGGAAGGTCGCAGACCTCGGACCACCGCTAATTTGAACCCCTGCGTCCAAATTGAAAAGATACGAAAATTTCGTCTTCTAATTCAAAATTGCCGCCAACAGCGTGATCAGTTGAACTTATATTAATAGACTACTGACGTATATATACGTAGTTGACTACGTATTGACGACAAACAATATTCCTACGACTTTTGTAATTTGGGAAATCTTAACTACATGTACTTGTCTTTAGAGATTTTCGGCGATTAAATATTTCATACATTTGTTCTTTGACATCTTAGCCAAAAGCTCAGGGGATAATAAACTACATAAGGATTCCTAATGTGCTCTACTTCCTATGTGCAACTTCAAAACTTTTGGGAAAATCGACGATCATTTAAGGTTTTTCTGGTCATATTTTTTGTAATCCAGAATGAAAAGTATGAAAAAACTGTCCAATTAGTTATAAATAATATAGTAGCCAGCTAGATGATAACAATGGCACATATTTCAGCATTTATTGGGTAGCACACAAATCCAGGGCGCTCGCATAAGGCAGCTTAACTGCCTAAAAACTACTTAAATTAGAACCAGATGCTCCGCAGGGCGTAGCTTTATACGACCGCAGAGGTTGAACCCTGAACGGTTGGGGCAAGTATGGACACAACATTCAAGCTGGATTCAGCTCTAAATTTGGATTGTGATTAACTAGTTGACACAGCATAGGTTTCTGACACAGAATGAATGTGTTCTAATGAACTTAAAATTTTTGTTTTCTCTTAGAGCAATTCACTATGCTGTTGAATATTAATCCTCTCAAAAAAATGTTTGAAGAAATTTTCTTTTTTATTTATGAAATTTCAAATGAGAAAAATTGAACCCAATTTTTTTAATCACATCCCCCTTTCCCTTATTCCAAAACTAATCTCAATTAAAATTTCTAATGGAGTTTGCAACAATAACTACTCATTTAAATACATCATAAAATATTAAGATGTAAAAAAACTGCTGGTTATCACTGAATGGTAAAGATTATTTTAATTTATCAGTTGGTAGTAAAAAGTGAATATACATTGTATATTGTATATAACAAAGATTTAAGTTGATTCTGGACAAAGAAAGATAACTCCAATTAAAAAAAAATCTTGCTATTGCACAATATTTTGCAATTAGATATTTCTTGCTTACTATTCTGGACAAAGAAAGATAACTCTAATTAAAAAAAAATTGCTATTTCACAATATTGTGCAATTAGATATTTCTTGCCATTGCGCAATACTGTGCAATTGAAAAGACTTGCTATTGCACCAGGGTTGGCAAAGTATTACCGCCCGGGAATTCCCGGGTGGGAAAACCCGGGTTTTCCCGGGCTGGGCAATACTCTCAGAAATGGGGAATCCTGGGCAATACTGGGCAATATGATTTTTTAAGCTTATTTTAACACAAAATAGTAAAGTCTTGATGTAGTTTCATAGTATTACAGCTAAATATATACTTTTTATACAGATAACCATTGACAGTCATTTCTAAAAGAATGAAAAATTCAATTTCATGTTCTATATAGACAAAATACAGGATTTGCACATTTAAGGAAACCTTGTTAATTACCAAGCATTGTTTCAATATTAATCCATACTTTGAAAGAAAAAAAAATATTGCAATGTTTAAGTGAATTGTTCATTTCAAATGTTATACATTCATATTGCTAAATAAACACCCTAAGGGGTCATGCCATTAACACATATAGAATTGAAAGGGCTGATTATTGTTACATAAACAAATCTGCATTCTAATCTGAATAATTATTTACTAATTAGTGACAGTTCATAGACATTATGTAAATATAATTTTTCTTACATGTACATTTAATTGTTAATCCTTAATAGGAGTTATATTTATTTTTAAAAAAAAAAATTTTGCTTTATATTTACAGTTTTACCAATCCAAACAAACAAAAAAGGTTATATATATCTTGAATGTATAACATTTGTGTTTTATCACTGAATACTCTATAAAATTCAGACCAGTATTTTATATTACCCAGTATTGCCCAGTATTACCCACTAAAACCCAGTAAAACCCGGGTTTTCCCAGTATTTCCCACTGGGCTGGGCAATACTCATAAAACCCGGGTTTTTGCCAACCCTGTATTGCACAATACTTAATATAATAATTTTAGATCCTGATTTGGACCAACTTGAAAACTGGGCCCATAATAAAAAAATCTAAGTACATTTTTGGATTCAGCATATCAAAGAACCCCAAGATTTCAATTTTTGTTAAAATCAGACTAAGTTTAATTTTGGACCCTTTGGACTTTAGTGTAGACCAATTTGAAAACAGGACCAAAAATGAAGAATCTACATACACAGTTAGATTTGGTATATCAAAGAACCCCATTTATTCAATTTTTGATGAAATCAAACAAAGTTTAATTTTGGACCCCGATTTGGACCAACTTGAAAACTGGACCAATAATCAAGAATCTAAGTACATTTTTAGATTCAGCATATCAAAGAACCTAACTGATTCATTTTTTGTCAAAATCAAACTAAGTTTAATTTTGGACCCTTTGGACCTAGACCAATTTGAAAACGGGACCAAAAGTTAAGAATCTACATACACAGTCATGACAGTTAGATTCGGCATATCAAAGAACCCCAATTATTTAATTTTGATGAAATCAAACAAAGTTTAATTTTGGACCCTTTGGGTCCCTTATTCTGTTGGGACCAAAACTCCCAAAATCAATACCAACCTTCCTTTTATGGTCATAAACCTTGTGTTTAAATTTCATAGATTTCTATTTACTTATACTAACGTTATGGTGCGAAAACCAAGAAAAATGCTTATTTGGGTCCCTTTTTGGCCCCTAATTCCTAAACTGTTGGGACCTAAACTCCCAAAATCAATACCAACCTTCCTTTTGTAGTCATTAACATTGTGTTTAAATTTCATTGATTTCTATTCACTTAAACTAAAGTTATTGTGCGAAAACCAAGAATAATGCTTATTCGGGCCCTTTTTTGGCCCCTAATTCCTAAACTGTTGAAACCAAAACTCCCAAAATCAATCCCAACCGTTCTTTTGTGGTCATAAACCTTGTGTCAAAATTTCATAGATTTCTATTAACTTAAACTAAAGTTATAGTGCGAAAACCAAGAAAATGCTTATTTGGGCCCTTTTTGGCCCCTAATTCCTAAAATGTTGGGACCAAAACTCCCAAAATCAATACCAACCTTCCTTTTGTGGTCATAAACCTTGTGTTAAAATTTCATAGATTTCCATTCACTTTTACTAAAGTTAGAGTGCGAAAACTAAAAGTATTCGGACGACGACACAGACGACGACGCCAACGTGATAGCAATATACGACGAAAATTTTTTCAAATTTTGCGGTCGTATAAAAACTAGAAAAACAGATTGGTTTTACTGTTTTAAATGTATTATGGATGTACTAACGTGGGGTTTTGGAACTTGCGTCAGATGTTCAGACTCCTTGATTTTTTTCCCATATTATGATATGATAAAAGGTAAAATGTTTTGCACCATAACACACATTTATCTTTTCATACAAGACTTATAATTGCTCATAAAAGGTCTTTCACCAAAATTTAAGCAGATTCTTGATTTCACTTCTTTTGATTTAATCATGAGACCCAAATAATTAATGGAATTTAAGGTAAAAGTCTCAGTCAGCCTTTCCCAGCACTTTTCTAAAATTAAAAATATCTCAAAAAGAAGCTCCATGACCTATCAATATTTTTAGCTTATTTTGTTCCTTCACTAATGTTCTTCCGACTTTAAAGTATCAATTTCAAATTCTTGATTTTTTTACTTTCACCTAAGTGAAATCCTTAAGCTTAAGTACAAATGAACTGCAAAGAAAATCCTTTATATTGATATTTTACTAGAAAAACATTTTACTAGAAAAACAGATTGGTTTTACTGTTTTAAATGTATTATGGATGTACTAACGTGGGGTTTTGGAACTTGCGTCAGATGTTCAGACTCCTTGATTTTTTTCCCATATTATGATATGATAAAAGGTAAAATGTTTTGCACCATAACACACATTTATCTTTTCATACAAGACTTATAATTGCTCATAAAAGGTCTTTCACCAAAATTTAAGCAGATTCTTGATTTCACTTCTTTTGATTTAATCATGAGACCCAAATAATTAATGGAATTTAAGGTAAAAGTCTCAGTCAGCCTTTCCCAGCACTTTTCTAAAATTAAAAATATCTCAAAAAGAAGCTCCATGACCTATCAATATTTTTAGCTTATTTTGTTCCTTCACTAATGTTCTTCCGACTTTAAAGTATCAATTTCAAATTCTTGATTTTTTTACTTTCACCTAAGTGAAATCCTTAAGCTTAAGTACAAATGAACTGCAAAGAAAATCCTTTATATTGATATTGGCCTCAATCTTGTCATAAAAAATTACATATGTTATCTTTAAATGAAATTTGATCAGTTGTCCTCAGGTAATCCCATTAATTGACATAATTCACAGATGGCACCACCATCAATCAATAAAGGACAATAACTCCCAGAAAGTAAAAGTGCAAAATCTAATTAAATTTTGTTGTTTGTCATTAGACATTGTCACTAGATTCAAATCAGAACATTTGAAGTGGAAAAATTTGTTCTGACGTTATTGCAGGGTAACAGTTGGAGCTGCCCACCATAAACTATCAAATCAATCATCATCATCATTTTCATGTCAAATATGAATTATAGCTTTTTGATAAATCTACCTTTACAAAGTTTGTTTTTAAAAAAAAACAAAATACCAATAATTGTCTCTATACATCTTACAGTACATTTTATACAGCTGTATACCAAATCTTAAATCTAATTTAACAATATTTGATCATAGTTTGCCCAGATACAAAATAATGTTCATTTAAAAAATTCCCTTGTACATTGTATTTTATATAATTGTTTGTTTTCTATTGTTGCATCTTTCCTGTTTTTTACTCATTTTTATTATTAATTATTTATATTATTTGGGTAAAGGAGGAACAAATCTTTATAACGTGAAACTTTAGTTAAAAGTAACATAATAAATATCTGAAAACACAACAGTGTACAGTTTACATATTATACAGAATTGATATAAAATATTTAAATGACAAATTTACTAAGTAACTATTAAGTTACATTGATTGTTAACAGCAGTGGTTACAGCTTCACAAATATGGAAATGAGAGGTGTCTTATGAATGACAGCACCGGTACTTATCATGATGGTTGCTTTGATTTATCTTCTACAGTTTCTAGATTATTATTACTATCTATATTCTCTTTACTTTGAGTACTCTCTGTCTTATCTATAACACTATTCATAGTCTTATCTGAAACACTATCTATATTTTTTACTTTCACACTATTTTCTGGGTTTGTTGTAGTCAATTTTTTGCTATCGTCAGTATTTTTATTATCACATTGCTGTACTTTGGTGTAAACTTGACCATAACCATAAGGTTTTAGGTGATATACTAAATATTCCAAAACATACATCATGTTGGGTGCAACGTAGTGAAAGGTGATAGCAAAATCACTGCAACAGCTTGGACCCTGCAAAAGATACATGTAAATGATTATATACTGCAGCTGTGCTATTTGAGCAGTCAAATTGCATTGACCATATATTCATATGTGATATACAGTCACTGACTGTATATCGCCTTGTTTATGACGCTGACAATGTGTTTCCGTAGAGGTTTATTTATGACGTCAATAAAACATACAGGTTCGTGGAAATTTTACGTCTTCCACTCAAAATTGAGAAGTGATGGTTTTTACTAGTGTTGTCAACGGTTAACCGGTTAACCGGTCGAACAACCGAATACCGAATACCAAAAACGCTAACCGGTTAACCGGACTTTTTTTCAATTTTGATAGATTTGATTTAAATTTGTATTGAAATCATCAATAGTTAGGTTTTATTTAAAAATTGTCGTCTCGGTAATTAATTTGACAGATCAATTGTTCAGTAAATTGATTGCTATTGTTAATCATATAAACATAAAATTAATTAGAACTTGTTTCTCAACTCGGGGCAGGATCTTAAAGAAACATAATTAGTATACATGTTTTTTTAACAGTAACTCTAAATCAGTAATGCGATTAAATTTTACGATTTACTTCATTATTTCGTTTCTGATCTAATATTGTGTAAACCTACATCTAATGTGCAACCTCCGTCGTGCAAGGCTTAGTCTTACTTTAAACGAAATGCTAACTCAAAAATTGTGAAATGCAAACCAATGTGAATGTACTCAATGTATCCATGATAGTACGAGTAACATGCAAACAAAGTAAAGAAACAGGCCGTACTGTGACCTATAGTTGTTAATTTCTGTGTCATTTTGATCTCTTGTGGAGAATTGTCTCATTGGCAATCATACCACATCTTCTTTTTTATAATTAATCATTCAAACTGAAACACTCGACATCATTTTCGGAGACAACAAGTGAAAAGGAAAGAATAATCAGTTTCAGACATATTCAATTCTAAGAGATCAAGAAGTCTTTTTTTTATTTTTCAATCTAAAGTTGGTACAAACGCTTTTGTTGATACGGTGTAGTTGATTATTAAAAGTCAAACTTCGCCAGAAATCCTCAGACAAGCCTTATAATGTCAGAAGACAAACTTCAATTCTAAAAGCGTAAATTTATGACTTGGATGAAAGGTTGTCAAATTGACTATCATACCACATCTTATATCTAAGTGTAGGGTACTACAAGCACCAACTCAAACTACCGGTTAACCGGTTAATCGGTCGAACGATTATCCGAGTAACCGATTAGGCAAAAGTGTACGATTTGACAACACTAGTTTTTACCTTCGCTTTCTACATGTTTCTAAGCCTTGTACAAATAACATTAATATTTCGAGACAATGTATGGTTATTCTATATATGTGTAAACTACAACACAGCTTAGACCCTGCAAAATATACATCGTCATATAAATGTTTTAAACACTGCACAACTTAGTCCCTGCACAAGATAGAAATGGATGTGTTAAACACTACACAACTAAGTCCCTGCACAAGATAGAAATGGATGTGTTAAACACTACACAACTTAGTCCCTGTACAAGATAGAAATGGAAGTGTTTAAAAACACTACACAACTAAGTCCCTGCACAAGATACATATTTTTTTAAACAAACATTTAACAGGGAAATTAAAAATTAGAAATAGGTTCCTCAATACTGTGTGTCTTGTCTGTAATGGCTTTTTTCAGGGTAAAAGTGTAATATGGACTGATAGATTAGAAATTAGTGATTTATCAGTAAAATACTGAATTAAACAAAACAAAAATGTGTCCTTGTACGTGGATGCCCCTCTTGTCATTTTCTATGTTCAGTAGATTGTAAAATTTGGGTAAAAACTTTAATGTGGCATAAAGTTAGAAAGATCATATCGTAGGGAACATATGTACTAAGTTTCAAGTTGATCAGACTTCAACTTCATCAAAAACTACCTTGACCAAAAACTTTAACCTGAAGCTGAAATTACAGACAGAGGAACAGACAAACTGACGCACAAAAAAGATTGACGGACAAACGGACAGACATATGGAGGCACAGACCAAAAAACATAATGGGCCATGGTGAGGGTTAGGTATAAATAATGAAATGTTTCCTTTAATAAATGCTATTGCGATGTTTTTATTATTGTGAAAAAACGTTAACGCGGCTGGGTCATAGTCACAATAATTTTAACTCTCATTTTGAAATTTTTAATATGAGTCAAATAGGATTTTTCTGAATATTGCAATTTTTTTAAATAAATACAAATGAAATCAATTGCATTTCAGTCTAGAATGACAAAATCGCAATAATAAATGCACGTAAAAATTTCTGTATTTACAATAATTCTTCTGAAATGATTTTGTAGGAAGGTGTCATTTGATTTTTTCCTTAAGTAACAAATATTTCTTCAGGTTTATAAAAGTAAAAAAGACAACTTTTCCATAGGACACCATGTCCTTTGTGTACACGTACTATCACAATTCTGTCTTCAGTGAATGTCTCATTGTAAATCACACCTACTTCTTTTATACATGAAATTGGAGCCATAATATTTATTCCTACTCAATTTCCTATAGAAAGGTAAATATTGACATGTTCTGGTATATCATAATTCAACATATTGATATTTCAAAAAAATTCTGAAACAAGAAACCCTTAAGGTTCATGATGATGTAAACATTTATTTCAGAGGCTACACAAGGACTATGGTACACTGTAAATAACTAAAGACAACATGCTTAATTAATAAAGTAGTTAATTTCAAAGTAATTTGTAGTTTAAAGTTAACTAATAGGTACATTTTTGTACATTTCTAAAAATGGTGTAATTTTTTTCAAAGTAACATTTTTGATAAGGGGCTAGCTGTACCAAGCCTCAAGGTGAATGATTTTTTTCTATGTGTTGAAAAGCCTTATGCTGTTTTTGACTCTTACATTTGTAAGTCAGTTATTGTCCCTTTAACACATTCCCAGCTTCAATTATTAATTTTACAATATATTGATTCATGTCTTACTGATGTATTGTCATGTTAGTAATCATATCCTCAATTGACCCTAACTTCATGTACTTCAGTCAGTAAAAATACAGTATTTTATTGCATAATCATAAAACTGCAGAAACATCACTTGCAGTCAATGAGTACAGTATGCAGCTTATCTTTATATTTACACCTTATGTAAGAATCCTGGGTTTTGATTGGTTGAAAGCCAGTGTATTTTTCACCAATTCACTGTTATCAAATGAATATCGGGTATTTGCAAAAAGGATATGCCTTTTGTACACTCTCTGCCGTGGTATTTGCCAAAAAATACTCTATCCGACTGGGTTTTTGAACATTAACATTCGGTGTAATTAAACAGATATAGCATGTTCTTGAGGGGTATTTGCGAAAAAATACTGATCAGTCTTGAGAATGAATTGCCCTCGCCTTACGGCTCGCGAAATTTAACATTCTCTCGACTGGTATTTTTCGCAAATATCCATCCTTAACATGATATATCAGTTTAAAATACAAGTGTCATAACCCATGGCAAATGTAGTTAACAATGTGACACACAATTATGAATACAGAAAGATCTCATACTTTCTTTCATTATTTTTCACCATGTTTAGACAGTTTAGTTGTCCATTATCACCTTAAGGTGTCATTTTTACAGTACTCCTAAGAATAGCCAGACTCCAATAAAATGTCCTTGTACAAATTTTGGTAAAGCATGGTAAAAAGAATAATATGACAACAAATAATTCTACCTAACATAAACACTTTCTGTCAAAAAGGCCTTTAAGCATTGATGTGTTTCAGAATTATAGAGACAACTACCGGTACCATATCCTCGACTGTGCATCACATGATACAAAATAATAATAAAGTACCTACCTGTTTTGCAGGGTAATAATTGTAACTCCAGTACCACATATCTTTCGGTAGAATTCCAGGAATCAAGTGATGTTCTGGTATAAACGGCATAAATCTTTCTCCTCCTGATTCATCTCTACTATCCTCGGCTTTTACACCAATCTTTTCCAGACACCGTCCTATTTCTAAATCTTCTGCCCCTCCAGCATCAGTTCTACATGTCCCAGGGATATTTATACCCTTTTCTACAAATATTTTTGTTGCTTCTCTGCTAAGAACATACCCAGCCCCTCCACTCATGTAGCCTTGTTTAACATAGGGTTTAAACCTACGGCCATAATAAACAGGAGACTTCGGGTTTTTATCATGCAAAAAATAACGCAAATTTTCAACGATAACATATGTATCATCATCTGCTTTCATAAACCAATCATAATCGTTTAAATGATTTTTGTACAAATATTTAAAAGCTTCTTTTGTTTTTGCCCATAGATTGTCACGACCTTCGTGCACTGGTAAAGCTACTGCAGGGAGATGTCTATCTTCTGATGAACTCATGAATATAAGTTTGGTGCATCTTTTACCCCATGTGGCTTTCACATGTTTAGCTTTTGATTGATGATTACTTGGATTAGTCATGATCCAACAAAGAACACGCACATCTTTTTCTAACTCCTTTGCTAACTGGCTCGACTCTTCTGAAAAATTAGAATGTGAAAATGAGAATGGGAATAGGGAATGTGTCAAAAAGTCAACAAACGGAATACTGGCAAATGACCAGTAATTTATATATATATATATTGACTGAAATTTTTGGAAATCAATCACTATAACCATAAGTCTTTGATCTAAGTCACTTATGATTGTCTCCCTTGAAAAACAGATAAGACAGCTTATTGAATTGAACAGCTCTCAAATGATGTAATTAAATCAACTCTTTAGAATAAAGGGTTGTTTAATTTGAATAGATTAAATAATTTGATAAGCATATGGTCATTATACAAATCAAATCAAATCAAATCAAATATTTTATTATAGTCTCACCTCTCTACATGTACAATACAAACATGAATACAATATATACAACATGTTTTAATTAAAAGTACAAAACAATCTTAAAAACATTCAAGAGCCACTCTCAAAAGAGTTATGAGAGACTTTTACATAAAAAAGGACAGCTCGATAAAAATACAAAACATTTTTTATCTATATAAAACATTCTTCCTTTGAATTAAAATATCATGGCAGATTTAGGCAGAACAAAAGCACAAATTTTCATTTGTAAATAAAAATATAAATTTTTCATCATCATTTAAGTCTAAAAAATCAATATTAAAAGAAACTGCTCTAGTAAAAACCTCTTGTCTTGCATGTGAATATAAAGGGCATTTGAGTAAAACATGTTTCTCATCTTCAATGAGTTTCTGTTGCATACATGAATCATTAAAACAAAATCTATTTTCACTTAAAACCCCTTCATATCTGCCTGTTTCAATTCTTATTGGCGCCACACCACATCGAAGTTTAGCAAAGGCGCTTTTATATTTTCCTGGCATATGAACACTTAAATAATGTTCTTTATAATATTCTTGTTTAAATAATCTATATGTACGCAGTTTACTGCGCTCATTTGTGTTTAAATCATTACACCATTTTCTCTTGTACATATCAAAAACATTACTTTCAATATTCTTAATAACATTTTTACTAAAAGTACAGTTTATATTACAAAAATTTTCAATATTAAGTTCTCTAAATTTACTATGAACTCTAAAATTCCAGTTTTTAATTTTATTGTTACATATTCTATTTGCCCACTTTTTTATTAAGTCTGGTATCATTCATTTTCAAAAATCTTGACCAATTTCTAAAAATACATGACCATTGTTTAATTATACATGGCATCCAGCCTGTATCTCCAAATAATGATAAATTTGGGGTATATTTTCCAACACCCATAAAAAATCTCATGGCTCTATTTTTAATTGCATTAATACATGTAAATTCCCTAGCTCCCATATTGAGGCACAAATTCAATAACTGACATTACCAGTGTATCAAAAAGTTTTGTAAAAATTGAAAACTCAAGACCACCATTAGCTTTACTTTTGGCAATGAACAAACCTAATGCCCTACTGGCAGACTTAGCAACAGCTTTTGCCATATCTATATAATTCAAATATACATGTTATAAAAACCATATAACAACTTATTGATCCTGCAACAGAATTCAATTGAATTGACTAAACAATTTATAGTTATTAACTAAAAATTAAACGTAACTGTGTAATTGATTGTTGATTACCAGTATTGTGCTTGTTATATAAAATGGGATATAAATTTACAGTGAAATAATCTGTTTTGAAAGAGATGTCAGCAAAAAATTTGGGAAGTTCAATTCTTTTTATTAGTGGTGGCATATTTGGGCAAGAATTAATCAATATGAAATGAAAGAACACAAAGACACATCATGCTACATTTCTTGAATGGGATGGTATCGGAATTTGTTTGCACATTTATACTCCCTAGGCATAGCTTAGACAACAACCATGTAAAACAAAAAAATTGTAAGGGTTCTGTGGAACCCACTGTCTCGCCTACTCAAGCCCATTTATAAGTAAAATATGGATAAACAGGATTATTTTTTTACAAAAATTACTTCAAGATACTATCTAGGGATAGTTTTAGAAAGTGATCGAAATTTCAAAAAACTATAAACACCAGATCTAGAGTGAAAAATCGTAGAGGACATTGAAATGTAGGATCGCTATGTCTTGCTTTTGAAACAAAAGACGAAAAGCTTCAGGCTCCACAAAAAGCAGCCATTCAGACAATTTTTCAGAAATTGACCCCTAAAGAAGCTACAAACAAAGGTTATTTTCATTTACATCTCAACCAGAACTATTTGCAATGTCTAAAAGAGTGGAAGTTGTTTGAAGTGCAATAATTTCTGATAAATACAAACAAAACTTTATAATAAGCCAAACATCTTTATGGCAAATGAAGGCTGCTGAGAATGAAAACAAGAAATGAGACCGATCAGCCAGTAGATATATACATGTAAGTAGGGAAAACACACTGAATGCGGCTATGGGTGAACTAACCAGGGCCAACTTGTAATCAATCCAACAGACCCACTACTGTCATTGACTGTGCTATTACATGGTAATTTTTGAATCAATTCTCACAGGCACTTGTTTCTATCCATTGGAAGACCCATTGTACGTTGATAGTGGTCTTCCAATGGATAGAAACAAGTGCCGGTGTCAATTCTGCCGGCTTTGAACTCAAATGTTTTTTTTTGTTCTTGTAGAGCATTTGAATATAAAATAGATATATGCTTACGAGAATGTCAACTGATATAAATTATGATCAAGTAATATACAAACCCGCATGACTGTGGAAATGAGCTTCTGACCAGTCAACAGATTCGTCTGGACCTTTTAGATGGTCCATCTCTCCGTGGCTGTGTGGACTATTAGGAATAAAACCACCATTTGGTACTTGACGGATTTGATTACTGAGATCAAATTGATTAGAAAATAAAAATGTCATTAAGAATCCAAGAACAATTCCTAGTAAAAACAGGACTATTCCTTTCTGTGTAAGACTAGCACTTGCTGCCATGTTGACAGTTTTTCGATAGTGGTTGGTGTTAGCGTTGGTGTGAAGAAACAATCCGAAACATTCCGATATTTCAGTTTATAATTATGAAATGAAGGCCGGTGAAGGCAAGGAAAATACGTTTTTTATTTTTAATGAATCACGAGTTCCCTTATGGGGGTGTTCAATAATCACATAATCAGAATTTGTTTGCTAATATAATCACATAATCATTTAAAATTACTTTTTTTCAACAAGATAATCAAACAATCAAAAATACCATTCTACATTTATGATTATCAAATATTTGAATAATCATGGAATATTTGGTCTGGTAATCAAATAATTACTATAAAAGTGACCAAGTAATCACATATCATGTATATTATCATTTTCACATCAAAATGAATTCTTTTCAAGGTGGCGGGAATTCATCCTTAATTGTCACAGAAAATTGTAAAAACTTTTAGCTACAATGATGAAATATATATTTTTTTGAAATGACACGGTAATAATGCATGTGTTGTATCAGAGACATATAATACAATTGTATTATATGTCTCTGGTTGTATTCATTGTCATCATATTTTAGTTTTAAATAGAAGTCTTCTGTGAGTTATACTTTGTCATAGTTAAATAGAAGTCTTGTGTGAGTTATACTTTGTCAAGTCTTCTATACTTTGTCAAGTCTTCTGTGAGTTATACCTTGTCAAATGCTTTACCAAAGTCCATCATAGTTATGTCAGTTTGGATATTATTGTTATTTTTTGTTAGTTCTTGGATGAAAGTTTTTTTCTAGATTACTGTGTTCCATGATTTACATAGTATGCAGGTGAGTGATATCGGTCTATCATTTACACTGCATGTTTCATATCTACTGTGATTTTTCCAGTTTCTGGCGATTTTGGAAATATGTAAGTAATTAAGATGTAACGTACTAAGTTCTTTCTATGGTGGCCAGATGCGGCCATTTCGCCTTTTCGCGTTTTTGTGTTTTCTTCGAAATTGGGAAATCTGGAAATCGAGAAGGCGAAATCGAGAAATTGAGAAATAGGGAAATAGGGAAATCGAGAAATAGGGAAATCGAGAAATCGGGAAATCTGGAAATCGAGAAAGTAAAAACGCGAAAAACACGAAATCGAAAACGCGAAAACGGGAAATGAATTTCCCTATTTCGCGTTTTTGCTTTCTCGATTTCCCGATTTCCCGATTTCCCAATTTCTCGATTTCTCGATTTCTCGATTTCTCGATTTCTCGATTTCCCGATTTCCCGATTTCTAGATTTCTCGATTTTGCTTTTTCGATATTTCGATTTCCCAATTTCTTGATTTCTCGATTTCTCGATTTCCCGATTTCTCAATTTCTCAATTTTGATTTCTCGATTTCTCGATTTCCCGATTTCGCGTTGGAAAAGTGAGAGGAGAAAACGCGAAAACACGAAAAGGGGAAATGGCCGCATCCGGCCACCATATCTTTCAGTACTTCGCATGTTCTACAAGTTTGATCTGGACCAGTTGCATTATTAGGATTGATCTATTCAAGTGATTTTATGAGACCCTTCTTGGAAATGATTATGTTTTTCACTTTTGGATAGTTTGATTTCTTTTTTTTTTTGGTGTGGGTTCACTTGATCTCCGAGAAATACTTTTTGAAACTGACTATTTAAGATGTTGGCCTTATCTGATATGATTATCAGTTAGTTTCCTGTCTTGTTTAAGCGCGGCAATGCATCAGAGATCATTTTTCATACTTTTAATCAGTTATATAAACAATTATTTAAAGTTCTTAATTGTTTTTATCTGGTGTTGTCATCTGGTTATTCTGAGTCTGGTTTTTCTACTAGTAGACTACATATAATTTTTCGATATAATTCTACAAACCATTTGTAATGTTCATTTTAAGTTTTTATATTTTTGCATTTGTTCTTGAATGCGGCGTTTTTGCTTTTTTTTTAACTTAATATATCATGATTTTTTTTTGGTTTTTATGAAGAAATTTTTATATCAACTAAACCTGGCATCATCATAGGTACTAAAAGCTTGCTAAATAAAGACATATTATCATCTGAATGTTTATATCTAGTTATATTCTCCAAAAAGGACAATGTTCAACTTCCCTAGCATTCAAACTGTAGGAGGTGTTATGTGGAAACGCTATATTGCACCTCTTATTATGCAAGTAAATTCTCCTAAAAATGACAAAGTTAAACTATTTCCCAAAAGAGCGAATATTAATATTAAAAAAAATCCTGATCGCGTATAAACAGCCAGCTAATTGAAAACTTGTTATCATTCAGGAGAATGTTTCTGAAATTGCACTATATGAGAAGCGTAAAAGGGGTGCAGTGGTGGGGTGGGATATGTATCTGCACGGAAGAACGCAAAATCATGAAAATTGCCATTTCACGATGAACGAACAATTTAAAATTTCTTGCACGTTGATCTTTTTACCGGTTTCAAAAAGTTGAATAACGATCATTTTCACGACTGCACGTGAAATGAAAACGACAAAACACGTTGCACGAAACTAATCCTTTACCACCCTCCTGTATGTATCCATTATGATAATGGGATGGGAGGACGTGCGATCGGACGGACGGACGGACGGACATGGGTTAAACAATATGCCGCATCCAACTTTCAGTTGCGAGGGCATAAAAAATCCATATTAAAAAAGCAAAGGGTGTGCTTTATATTCTTTGAATATTTAGAATTGCTGAAATGGAATTATGCACCCAGCCAGTACTTCGGCGAGATGACAAACGCACTTCAGCGCGTTAAAACATCGCACGTCAGCGACGTCAGTGATCATCGCGTCTCGAGGACAACGTCGTCATATATAATGTCTGTGGTTGTTGAAATTAAAATATAAAATAAAATAAATAGTTGTTAACACACACACACACACATTTGGTATATCAGTGGCGGATTCATGGGGATGTCAACCCAGCTAACACATAATATTTTCATGATATTATTGACTGGTTATATATATGTTTTTCAAAAATATTACCAAAAAACATTTTAAAGACATTTTTTTACATCAGAAATTATGCATTAATGATATTTTAACAATAATATTTCGTCCCAATGTTTGATTGCTAATATAAACACATTTTTTGTAAATATTTTTTTATAATGAATAATAAATTTTTTGCTGATGTTTTTAAAACGTTATATAGACAGTTTTATAAATGAGAACAATTGTATGCCGAGGAGATATTTCTTTGCAATATTCAATCAATATCTGATGGACATTTTTACATAACATTTAATATATATATTTTTTAGATGTGTAAAAGAAATATTTATAAAACATTTTTGATTTACATCTATGTAAAGCATAGGTTTGATGTATAATAAAATATCTTTTTGATGTAACATCAATATACTTTTCTTGTCCTAATCAAAAATATCAAAATGGTAATATCTAATGAATATTTCAATAACATCATAACAATATATTTTGTCGATTTTATTTAGAAAATATTAGTTAAAGACTGTTTCATAATAGTTTTAAGATAATATGTTTAATAGATATTTGTAAGATGTATGCTAGAAATGTTCTCCAAATGTTTGTCAGTGATATTTGAGTGAAGCACATGTTTGATATGAAAAAAGAAATATTTTATAAACATTTTTACATAATATTTTTAATTGATATTTGTAAGATGTAAGACAAATGTTTTTCTTATTTGTTAGTGATATTTGTGTGTAGTCCATGATGTTTGATATGAAAAAGAAAATATTTTTTATATAATATTTTAATCAGATTAACATGAATGTCTCCTCATTTTTGATAAAAAAAAAGTCTTAACAATTCTAATCTAACTTAAATGAAAATTCAAATCAAGTCAAAAGAAAAATTATCTAGCGAATAACGATTGTTGTGTTCTAAGAGCATTGAGGACCCAGTAAAAAATCAAAATGATAAAGTCATACCAAATAGGACTACGATAATCTGTGCCTAGAACTAGAAAATTCTTTGTAGTTTGCCTAATTCAAAGTTTTTTAAACAGTGTTTATAAAAAAATATCATTGATACTTCATGCCAATAAAGAAATATAAGCCAACATTGTGCCAACAATATGCCAACGTATTAGGGACCGGTCAAAATTTATCGTCACATAGGACCGGTGCCAAAAAATAAAAACATTTAATAAAAGTTACAACCCTATGGCTTTCTGACTGCTTTAAAAATGATGTCCTATGCCAACTTAGTAATAAAAAAGTTGGTGTCCTATCCTACTTTTCCAATGTATTGTAAATAAAAGTATACTTTTAAAATAGAGGCATTTAACATATGTTGTCTTTATAATATGATCAAAAGCAACAGTTTCAAAAAAAAAAAAAGAAGATGTGGTATGATTGCCAATGAGACAACTATCCACAAAAGACCAAAATGACACAAACATTAACAACTATAGGTCACCGTACGGCCTTCAACAATGAGCAAAGCCCATACCGCATAGTCATGTTTTATTTTGTTGATTCACATACAATTACAGGCATGGCATTATCATAAATTATACTATGAATAAAGCATTGACAAAAACAAAGACATTGCATAATGCAATCAAACCACAAATAGGTGTTTGTTAAACTGAAAAATTTCTGAAGCTGCATGTATCTTATATAAAATTTTATCAATACCTTTAAATATTAATTATAAAAACAAGCTCCAGGAGAAACATGAAACCAGGCGCGTAGCTCCATATACGCTAACACGCAGTTGCGTGCACATCGATTCGGC